>VXBR01012230.1:1849720-1979616 GCA_013400215.1 Cisticola juncidis | reverse complement strand
TTTAACTTCTATCTTCTATTTTTTTTATGGTAAGGTTTTTCTGGTTTTTTTTTTTCCTACAAAAATCATTAAACAAATTAACTTTTTTTGATTGTACTGCCTTTATGCTTGTCTTGTAGTGTCCACAAAGGAGCTTTTGAACTTCTTGGCTAGTCTTAACCAGTTTGATAAGAAGCTAGTTTTCAACATAAGACACTGCTAAGTGTCTCATGAACTCAGACAGAAGAGAATGTTATCCATGCCCTCTCAAGATGTACCACGATTGTGTCACACATCCACAGAGGAGAAGCATTTTTGGGGACTCCTTAATCCATTGTCATGCTTTGAGGTTCAATCCCACTTATAAGGTGGTTCCTAGAAAGTCTTCCTGTATGTCCAGTGAGAATGGGACATTATGGGCTAATGAAACCTTAACACAAAGCAATCAAAATCCAATTTTTCTGTAGGAAACTGGTTTGCAAGTCATGGAATCACTTCACTGAATGAAAGATGCAGTTACATCTGCATTTTGAGTTTACCTACTGGATTAAATTTTTCAGGAGAAACTCTTAGTCAAAAATTCTACATTTCAAACCTGCCTGTTGAATTTGAATATTCTGAAGTAGTCTCAGAATAAATCTGAGATAAAATTATGTATTTTCATCTTTATTTCTTGCACGACTCATTATTCCCTAAGTATTATTTTTCTCTCTATGTTTTTGTTACCAGCTTTGGCCCCTTAGTTTTACCTTTGCCCCACTTGTTTCATAAACAATTTTTGGTGCCCTTGAAGCTGAATGAGATTTTCATTTTTAGGGCATTCCCTCAAAACATACTCTGACTTTCCTTTCTTTATGAAATCAGCCTCATGGGAAAACTGTTTTAACTTCTTGGAGAAACTAACAGACAGTAATGTGCTATTTGTATCTAGGCCATTTAAATGCTGCTTTTTCTTGGGGTTTGTGCTGTGCTTGTTGATGACAGCACTGCCCTTCTTTATTTTGTGGCTTTTCCTCATTTTCCTTCATCACTCATTTGCTGCATCACAGACTTCCACTTTCTGTTCCCTTCATATCAAGTTTTTCACTTTCCACTTCGCACTTCTTTCCCAGTAACTTGCTTTGTATTTTTTTTCCTGGCAAGATCTGCATAACTCAGTTATTTGCAGCACAGGCTAGTTCACATACCAGATATTTAAAAAGCAAAAATTTTATAGTTCTTTTAACATATCACTCCCTTTCTATGTAAGATACCAGTTCTATTTACCAGAAAATACCTAATTCTAATGTTCCACTCCATTAAATCATCTCTATTTATCTTCTCAAAAGTATTTGAATCAGCAAATTTACATTGTGCAGATTTCTATACATCTGTCTAAAGCAGAAAAATTTATTCATCTTTCACTTTTAACCACAGCACCAATTGCATCTCTCAGGCTTCTTTTCAGAGCCCAGTTGCAGCCCACCAGCTGTTCCACATCCATCAGGCTTCCACAGCCTGCGAACAGGCTTTATGTTTCATCATTTCAGCCAGGAGGCTGAAACAAAAAAATCTTTTTTTTATGTAACCTGGAAAATATCACAAGAGGAAAGCTCAGCAACATCAGTGGAGGTCAGCCAGGGAAAACAGAAAAAACACAGTGGGTATCTATTTATGTTTACCTCTGCATGAGGATCAAGGCTGCCATCCACCCCACATTAAATACATTTATTTCCACAAGGTGCAATCCCCACTGACACAGGCTATTGTTTCCTGATATCTGTGAACTCTGATGAAAAGGTCTAACATCTGATAAGCTGTTTTTGTAAACCGAACAGTACTAAACAGAACAATTTTATTGGTCAACTGTTTTTTTAAAAAACTTACTTGTACTGCAGGAGATTTGTTTTGCTCACTTGGCACTGGACTGACACAGACGCTGGGATGAAAGTTTAGGGACAATGCCATGCTCCACCTCACAAAACAGAGATCCTCCACTTTAGTTAAGGCCAACACAAAAGAGAGAGAAGGATCCTGGCTGCTCATCCTCCTCCAGGGTCAGAAAAAGTGGGTCAATCGAGAGGAGTATAAACCACGTCCAAATGGGCCCTTTGGTTCTGTGTATGAAGAGCAGCACGGCTGACATCCATCAAAGTTGTGCGAGTTATAAAAAACATAGATGTGTGTATATATAGGACACTTACATGCTTTCATTCTTTTCTATTTTTGTTATTAACTTCCATGAAACTGTACCATTAACAATCCTGTATGTGTGACTTTCCTCCTAGTTATCACTGCAGTCCATTACAAATATTATTTTACTCTTTTAATATTATTTTACTATTTTAACTGGAACACAGCCTTGAAAGCACAAGCACTTTCATAACGCAATGCTGAGATTATTAAAGCTAGAGATATAGAAACATAGTAAAATATAAAAAAAATGTATTTGCATTAATTTGTGGGCTTCTGTTCTGTAAAGATAAACTTTGGAAGTCTCTTAAAAACCTCTTGTGTATTCTCAGAAACATCCTTAACTCATTATAAGCTGAAATGTCACTTTTATTATTGTATGTATTAGACATTGCTTAAAATTAAAAACATTAATCAGAAAACTGCTGTCCTAACCAAAAAAAATATTGCCCAGTCTAAAATTCAAATATTAAATTATTTAATTTACAGTTTAGGATGTTCACAAGATCTGGAAACAGTGCGCAGTGCCTTTGTGTCACTGAACACATGTATTGCAAGATTTATACTGGAAATCGCAGAATTCTAAAATTGAAATTATGCCAATTCTGTGGCACATGCTATTAAAATATCTTTGCAACCTCCATGAATGGATACTATTTCTGGCCAAAATCCAGAAGCTGTGGAATAAACCTGGGCATGTGGGTACAGAAATCTACTCACAAACCAAGGACTCCAGGGGCAGGGGCTTCACTCACATATATAAATAATGCAAAATCATTTTTCTTTAAGAAGGCAGAAAGTCCTTATGGGGACAACGTTGGTTACAAGACAGTTACAAGACATAATGAAAATTGGTAATTAAATAAAAACAATGGCATTTCCTTGGGATTACTGCGTGGCTTCTGTGAGTATCTGTGAGACAGATAACCCCATTCACACAGTAATCAGTGATGCATAACTTCAGACATGAATATTCCTCACTGAATATAACAGGATGTCAACAAAGTCACACTTCTGCAGACTTTCTGAAACCTGCTGTAGTTTCAATGAAACCTTCCACGGCTCTAAATTGAATGGTGCTGCAGGAAGGGATTCTCAGTCTCTCATCTTACTCATCTGCAGGTAACAGACAGGATTTGGGTGCAGAGCTATTTTCACCTCCTCACTTTTAAAATGGAATAGATAGGCACTGTGTCCTCTTTTCAGACATTATCAAAACAGTAACAGAATTTAAGGATGACTCTGTCTCTTTTAAAATTTGACCTTTTCTTTTCTTTTGCAAAAAGATGTTACATGTATATCTGTGCATCTGTGTCCTTTAATTGTAGAGTAGCCAAAGGAAAAAAAAAAAAAAAAAAAAAGGAGAATTTGTATCCGTTTTGAAAACCTCTTGTTTTCCTGGAAAGAACTGCATACAGAGATAGTGAAATCAGTCCATAGTTATGCCTGGGGTGAAAAAATTAGGCCTTTTTTCCTGAAGAACTTTAGAAGACATTACTTAGAAAATTACTCAGGTCTACTTTGATACACGTTCTACTTGTTAAATAGATAAAGAGAAGAAACTGAACAAATGTAACAATGATATTTATGTGTGTTTATGTTTTCCCCCACTTTCCTATCTGTTCATAAAATAAGATACTGTTTGAAACGTCATGCACATAAGGAATCATCTGAAGTCCTTGTAGCACACAGTGTAATGGAGTGGGGAATAAAGCCATGATCACTGAGAGATATAAGGGCTGTAGAAAGATTGGAGACAAAGAGGTAAAAGGATCTTATAAAATTTGCATAAGGAGTCCAATTACTCTTTTAAGCTTTTGATGTTCAAGCACATCATTAAACACTTTATGTTGCTGTCCATACCCCTCCTACACAAGTAACCTGAAAGAAAGATTCCTATTTTGCAGTAATTTGTTCCTTTCTTATTTTGTAACTTCTCTAACTATATTTTTTCATCCATTTTAGAGATACTACAAAGAACTCCAAAACTACAATTTTGATAATGTTTAATTTATGCATAAACATTATTTTTCTGGATAAGACATGTAGCTTCAGAATTTAATCAGACCTGTCTTCACAGCTATACTTTTTTTTTTTCTCTGTAGTATTACCTATAAAAATAAAATACTCTCTCTCTGTATAATGCTATTTATATGTATAACACCGTGTATAACTTTAAAGGTTATATAAACACATATATACATATATGTACATATACATAAACATATATGTATAGTATGTAAGTATTATGTGAAAGTATAGTCTTGTGTCAATAAAAAATACTTTATTTTGGAATAAGATGATTTATTAATCCAATCTCCTCTAGTATTTATTGCTTGGTAACTTGTTATTTTGGTTTCGTAAGATAACTGCATTACAGGTATATACCAAATAGTACAAGTCTTCAGCTTCCTGGTGTTTCAGAACAGAAGTGCTTCTTCTAAAGAGGAAGAGCAGGGCCATCACATATAGGCCCCGTACAATAAATTGCACTCTTAAGTGACCCTGCCTTACAATTCTAAAATGTTTCTTGTGAACATGTGAAGGCTTTAGTATTTACAATTTTATTACACTCAAATTCTTACAGACATTATCAAGATAGTGTTAAGATCTGATTATTATGATTATTAGAGAGCTGCTTCTTCTTGAATTAAGGGGCAAGTGAGATCATATGCTGAAGTCAATAGAATGGGTTTTATTTCACAGTAATTGTGAGGTAGAGAGCTAGATAGAAGGAAATGGGAAAAAGAGGGAAGGGAAGAGAGTTAGAAAGAGACAGAATATAGGAGCAATATCTAAAATACCAACAGCCAGCACCTCCCAATACAAATCAAACATAGCTCTCGCTGAAACCAACACCCAAACCACCAGCAGAGGCTGGCCCACACCTATCTCTTACTACCAGTTCTTCAAATATAATACACTCTAACTCATACCTCTACAGTAGAGATTCCTGAACAGTTTCTGTAGGACACATGTGAGTTTCTATAAATGTAAGTTTGATTACAGACATCAAAGAATTCACATTCTTACCAAGTTTTACATAGATATTTGTGTTGGTTACTCCTGTTTCAGCTTGCAGATTTTAGAGGGACCCATAGATATGATTTTACATAAATATCAGTTCATGTGTATACTCCCTTCCTCCACAGGACACTGAAGTATATACAAACAGAAAGAGTCAGTGGGACTCAATGATTAACAAAAAAATGATGAAAATTCTGAAAAGAATGTACAGCAGAAGGAAATACAAATTCTAAAGCCATGTCCCTAAATTTAAGGCAAATCAGTTCTATATCTTGCCTACAAAGATGGCCTGAATATCAGAGAACACCATGACAACCCAAAACCTGCTGTTTGAAGGGAAGTACAGATGTGCTACAGTTAGAGGGATGAGTAATTGTCATTTAAAGCTAATATATGAGGAACATGAGAATGTGGTCAAAAATAGGCATCAAGACCATAATGACTTCACAAGAAAACATTGATAGGCTTGTCATTAGGCAAAGGCAAGATATATGAATCCCAAGTATAGAGTGAGAAAATTGTCCCATGAAAGGCTCAGTATAATTAGTGGTAAAGACTTGTTTTAGTACCTGGGAAAGGGGGATTGGGATGGAGAAGAGGTGGAGGGTGTTGAGCCCATTTTACTTACACAGAAATCCTTGGGGAAATGTCAAATAGATAATTAAATAGTTTTTTGAAACTGTCTGGATGAAAAGTGCTTGAATTATATAAAATTTAATGCAGGAATGTAACACAGGAAGAAAAAATCCTTTAAAAGCTATTCTCACCTTTATTTAGCTGTTACATCTGAAACTTTGCTTTTCTTTTTTGTAATATTTTCCTGTACATTTAAACAGATCACCTCCCATAGTATATAGGCAAAAATGTTTGGAACATGAAATAAAGCACACTGAAAAAAAAGACAAAGTAAATTGCTTGAGTACATGCACGCTATATATATGGTTATATACATATGTGTATATATCCATTGTCTGGCAGGGGAAAGGCAAGGAGAGTAAAGGCACCATCTATGAGTGACTGCAAGACCTAATGTGTTATTGGAAATGAGAGGAGAAAAAAAACTTCCAGTCTTCTAGTTTTGTGTCACTGATGTGACAGGTAACTTGGTAAAATGTTTTATTATACTCTTGATAAAAACTACCATTTATAAAAAGTCAAATTCACTGCTGCAGCTACAGATTAAAGAAATTACCTTAAAAGAAGAATCTAAAAAATCTACTTCCAAACAGTCATTGTCTTTGTAAATATGATAAACTCTTGGTCATTTGCTCACACTTCCAGATAGAAATAGGGTAACATTACTCTTCAAATAGCTCTTATTTGTCTGTTACACCTATTGATGTGTTGTTACACCTATCCCCTGTCATTCAGCAATGGATGACTTTTCTAGTGAAATAAACCATGTCAGGTCTGCAGATGAGAGCATAATTATGGGCATCTATGCAACACAATAAGGAGTACTCTGGTGTTAAAAGGAGTGTTTAGAACTTTTCAAAATTGTTTCTCTAAGTGACACTTGGAATTAATGGAACTGATATTTATTTTTCTTCTGATTTCCAATAAATGGGTTTAGTGTAATATATTTTGTAGCACTGAGTATTTCATGTAGATGAAATATGAATCAAATTATCTAGACAGATATACATATAATGCAGCTGTGTCCCAACATAATTAACATTTTATTCCAACTGACTTGATTACCTGTGATAATCTCAGAATATAAACCTATACATATGCACCAGAACACTAGGAATAGAAAGCAAACCTTTATTTAAAAAGTTATTTTAAAACAGCTGAGCAGGCTCAAAATGTGTATTCTCAATTAAACAGTTTCTACATTCAAGTATGCTATATACTCTTTCAAAGATTCTGCAGAATCCAACTGGCCTCTCTCTGCAACCAAAATTCTACAAAGAGTTTTCTACAAAGAATTTGGTTGCACAATCTCCAGGTCTGCAAAGAGAGCCTCTGTGAGTATAATTTTCTTATCTAGGCTTGTCCTCTGCTGAACTTAAGTTCAATTTACTTAAGCAAATTAATTTATTTTTATGCCAATAAACTTGGTACCAAATATTGCCTTCTAAATTTATTGTGAAATGAGTAGAACAGTACCAGAAACTGGAATTTCTTGCATAAGAAGAAGGAGAAAAAATATAGGGACCATTTTAGTCAGCTTGCAGCCTGTGTTTAAAATGAGGAAAAAGGGATTGACTGAGTTTTTTGCAGGAACCTGTCACTCCTGGAGACAAGGTTCCTGCAACCAGCAAGGGTGACGAACTACTACTGAGTGAGGAACTCAGCAACATCTGGGAACTGGAAAGAGCTGCGTTAGCAAGTCTTGTTTGCTATATTTTTGATGGGTTTATCACCTGCCAGTGGCTAATGTGTAACTCTTGCTCATTTATCACCTCTCTGATAATACAAGACTTCGTCCCTGAAAGACTGGAATCTGTTCAGGACTCTTATCTCAAAGTGAGGGCAGAATTATGTCTTAGAGCCAGATTATAAACCCGAGTGAGTGGGAAGTATATTAGAGTGATGTTTACATTTTTTGGAGGTAAAGAAGGAATGACTGGAACAAAAAGGAGTAGTTAGGCTTTTGCAAATTTCAGGGTGATTAGAAAAATAGGGCAGAAAACCCCAGAACTTGCCAAAGTTAAATGAATGGAAGAGAATCTCCAGTTTGTGAATCTCTGACAGTAAAACAGATTGGGGCAAATAATGAAGAGGGGGAGAGGTACAGTCTTTGGCTCCTGTGAAAGATGGATGAAGAATAGACCATTGAGGGAGGCACTGACAAAAGGTAGGAGTGTAAAGGGAAAAGTCAAAAGGACATTGTGTGAGACAGAAGACCCTGACAAAAGTTGCTGAGTTTTCACCCCGCGCTTGCTGAAACTATTATTATAATGTGTGGAAAAGAAAGACAAAGAAACTGAAGAGAGAGAAAAAGCTTCAGTGGGTCTTAGAAATGTTAGATGGCAATAGTACATGAAATTACTGGGACAAGTGGTGGCTTTAAGAATAAAAGAGAGATTTTTGTATAGGTGGCAGAATGAAGGGGAGGTGGAGCAGAAAGTATTAGGGTCACAGGAATATGTTGGTTTGATCTCTTGATTGAAACAATTGGCAGAGGAGGAAGTGAGAAGAATTTAAAGTAACAAACAGCCAGAAAGAATTGCTAACATGATGTTTTACAGTAAGGAAAATTCCGTGACTGAATCCTACTGATGAACAAAATGGAATTTTAAAAAGTCACATTCACTAATGTAACATGCTAGTCTGCACAGTTTTTTGCAAGAAATTCTATATAAATATTTCCAAATACTCTTATTTATGTCATTTATGGTCTATTTCGACATGTACAAAATAGAAGAAAGAAATCATGTACGAAAAAGTGGCTACAATTTTATTCATGTTGTAACTTTGCAAATTGTATTTCTTACTGTGAATATTTTGGAAGGTATTTATGAAGGATTTCTCTTGGCATCTTCTTCAATTTTTTGATTCCTTACTGTACAAGAGATAATGCAAAAAGGAAGCTAACATGATGATGTTGGAAAGAAGTTCACTGTTTTGCATTCATTTACAGAAAGTAATTTATGAGGCTTCAAAGATTTTAAAATAAAAATTTACAGTGAAATCAATATGAAGTTGTGGATATTATTTTCATCAGGAATCTGATTTAAACCGAGGAATAAGGAAATAGACAGACATAAACAAAAAAGGCGGGCTTTAGCCAAATAATGAAAATAGCTACATGTAGACACAGTAATGATAGCAACATTTTTTCAGAGCTAAGTTTGATTTGCCTCACTTCAGTCATGATGGACCAAAGCTGGTTGTGATTTGCAGAACTGCTGCTGAAATCTCCATACTGACAGGTTTATGTGGTTTCCTGACCATAGCTGGCCCTTGTCCCATCAGTTTAAGGCTGGGCAAAGTGAGCTTGCACCTGTCAGGTTCTATCCACGTAGGCGTTTCCCAGTCTGAATTGCAGCACCTTATTACTGCATGCCTTTAACATCAGGATGTGTCACGTTACATTATTGCCTACAACATGACATAACAGAGAACTTCGTGCACTGCTATTGATGGGCAGCAGCAAAACTTCTGCCTGAAGACAAACCACTCAAGCCCAGTTTATTGCAGCAGACTCTAAGAGAATGTGCAGCAAGGTATTAGAAGGGTACTCAGCATGCTGACTAGTCAAAAGTAGTTTTGGATAGTTCCATATATTTCTAGTTTTCAGATTTCATTTGTGCTGGCTCAAGGGAGAAATCTCTCTATCACTGAAAAACACGTTCAGCATAAGTCAGCTCCTGAGAGGAATGTCAAATATGAAATCAAAAACAAAGCAAAAAAGCTCCTCCAACACAGCACAGCAGGAGTGTTTTGGTGAATTAAACAAGAATTGAAAAAAATTAAATTACTACAATATGACTGCTAATACTATTTACCTTGTGGTTTTTTTTACATAAAGGTTGCAAATGGATTGTCATAGTAGAATGTCAGCATTACAACACTCTGTGTAGAACATATGTTAATTTTAAACCTGTAAAACTCAGTTTGTAAAACTGGCATGTACAACATATGAACCTTGGTGGGGTTAAATAATCTGCTATATATATTCCTAAATTAACAAAAACCACGAGCTGTGAAAAATATGTGAAAGGATAATGTATGTATCATAGAGCATTTTGGACTATTTACTTATTCATTCTCATGTTGTGTTGACATAAGTTTACTGATTAAAAGCTGGGAAATAATTTTCATTTTTATTTGAAAGCTCATTGCTTTCAGATTTCATCAGAGTAGTGAGACCAAAGCAATGACCACAGGGAGGAAATGCTATAGGGAACTCCTGCAGCATATTGTAGCAGGAAATAGGACTGCATTTAAATTCTATATTTTGTAGCAAAATTCTTCCCCCCCCCCCATTATGTTTATACCCTCAGCATTTTAAACCCACCATAATTTACCTAGCATTTTAAATCTCGTAATTAATCATTAATAATATTGAGTGCTTAGGTTCAATCATAAGTACTTTACACTTACTGAACAAACTGTGGCAATCACTACAATTCAAAAAATATACTTCTCTTAACTCTTTATACTAAATCTAAATAAAATTATCTTCTTCACTACTTTCCAAAGAGTAAATACTTCTTATTTATCCATATAAATATTGCACTCCTTGTGGCAAGAACAACTCTCTGGGAACAAGTTACAAAACCAAAAAAAATTAGTGACAACTGTGTTGAAGTAATTTATTCACTGTCAAATTTTAAAGGAATAATTCCTTGATGAGTTCATCTCTGGAGTTCAGAATATATTTCCTGTGTATGAACTACAACTGAACAGATGCCCACCACGAAGGGTTTTCCTAATGTTGCAGTACCACAACCTGGGGAGTCAGAAAACACCAGCTTACCTTGCAAGGGAAACAGCATGACTGAGGAAGTCCTTGAAAACAGATGTTGTTTCAACTAAAGTTTTCATGCTGATGGTTTGTGGTCTTGTGGATTTTTTTTCAGAATTTT
The DNA here is from genome assembly GCA_013400215.1 of Cisticola juncidis. Classification (NCBI taxonomy): domain Eukaryota; kingdom Metazoa; phylum Chordata; class Aves; order Passeriformes; family Cisticolidae; genus Cisticola; species Cisticola juncidis. The sequence goes on along the minus strand of VXBR01012230.1, from coordinate 1,968,898 downwards.
TAATTCAGAAATTGTCCGAGGACATTGCTCCAGGTAATCCTCTCTTTTGGGGTTGCAGGAAGCAGGTCCTTTCTACTGATGCTTTTAGTTCTTGTATTACGAATATTAAAATCAAAAATCAAAACCGCAAATATTAAAGGGTAAAATTTTCATGAAACACATCACTTCACCTGAATCACCAGAGCAGAATAACAGAGGTGTTTTACGCAGGGTTTATTACAAGCAAAGCTCGAAAAATAGGTTTAGCAATTATTACCTGAAAGATGAGGAGCTATTAGCAAAAGCAAATACTTTGGTCCTTTGTGCTCTAAAAACCCCTGCAGCTCATGTTCTGCCATGCTGGGGCCTTGGCCTTTTGCTGACTTGTCTCTAACTCACCACATTTCTCTTCCGTACCAAATACAAAAATAGATGTGTTCCCCTCGGCCACACCCATCATACAAGAGAAATTAATACTGCTTAGATAGTTTTCCAATTATAATTAAAGCAAAAATAAGTAAAATATAGCCTTCCTAGTTCAAGCAATTACTTTTTTCTAGCTAACTTAGAATCCGTGTTCGGAGTAGTTTGTGTGGAACAGAGTATCAGAAATTTGAACCAGAACACAGTCAGTGCTGGACTCTAAAGGATAAGAGCAGTGGGAGACACGAATTCCATATCAAAACAAAAAAAGAGGTCAGGGTGGTGTGCTGGTGTCAGGAGAACGTTCTACTGCAACTTTTGTGAGCTTGTACATTTGAGCAGCATGTGCTGGGCAACAGCTGTGGAACTGACCCTTCTCCTGGTGTGGTACCAGCTCTTTACAAACATTAATGACACTAGATCCCATTCGGAAAATTGTTAGTGGTGTATTGTGAATTTTCAGTTTGGACATATTCTTACCCACTCACAGGGAGTTTTACTTTCACTTATTTTCTGAATTTTGATATAGCACGAGTTAGCAGACTTCAGCTGTGGTGAGAAAAACCTGTGCCTGGGTGTAATTTTGGCCTAGATAAAGTAAAACTGAGCCTTCAGACAGAGGTTCCTAGGATTAATTCAGATGCTCACTGTCAAATGTGCATCTTGGAAGAAAGAAAGGTGAGGACAGATACAGGTGTCAGTAGTATTAGAAATTAAGGATAATTGTCCATCTGCAGTGAAGTTTTGATTCATGTCTGAACCAGCAATGAACAATGACAACGAAATGCCTACACAACGGTTGTATGGGGAAACCTCTCAAACTTTTCCTGGGGAATTGGAACACTTGGGTGTGGATAACGTTCCTTTGCAATCCTTGTACTTTGATGTGTGCAGCACAGGGAACAAACCAGAATGAGACTTCAGCGTGCAGCTCCAGGGCTATGACCTTGCTGGGATCATGAGGATGTGGTGGGATGGCTGACATGCCTGGAGTGCTGCAGTTCTTAGAAGTCTCTTTAGGGAGGGTGATATAGGAAGGCAAAGAAGGGGAGCTGCCCTCCTTGTGATGGAGAGCAGCTGGAATGCATAAAGTTCTGCTTTGGGATGGCTCAGGAGTCAGAAGACAGACAGTGAGGGAAGATTAGTGAGGAGACTGACACAGTCTGCTCTTGCAGTTGGTACCTGCTATAGACCTGCTATAGACCCCGATCAGAAAACAAAAGTAGATGAGGTTTTCTTCAAACAGCTGCAAGAAGCCTCACATTCACAGACTCCGGGGAAAATCCCTCAAGGGGCACTTTAACCATTTGAAGCCTGCAGCTGGTAGAAGCACAGAGGAATTTTTAGAAAAATACAGAAAAAATGTTTTTGAGTTTAAGAACAGCTTTAAAATGCTTGCAGCTGAGGAAAAAGTATCTTATTTAGCCTAATCCATTGTATTCTGGATCACATTTCTTCTAAGGAAAACATTGTATCAGAAATACCTGACCAGAAATACAATCATTACCTTCTTTGGGTAACCTTACACACGTGAGTCTTAAATGTTTTACCAACCCACCTCTCCCACCTTGTATTAATCAAATGACATATTTAAAGATCAAAAGTTTGTAACTGAGAAACAAAGAATGAAAGGCCCACATTTTCTAATAATTGAACTCAGAATTTGCAACTTAAGTAAACACTCTCTCGGAGTAGTTGCTTAGATCTGCATTTCTGCAAACACAAATGTATAGTAATTTTTAAGGGATTTAAAGTTTCTTGCAAAATATTTTGAGCATCATGATAAAGAACAAATAAAAAATGCATAAATAATAATTATTAATGATTTACTGATTTAAAAATACCCTTTCTGTTTCTATTCAGTTTGATGGTTAGACTAGTATTCACAATCGAGAAGTAGTTTTGAACCTATTTAGCTAATGAAAAAAACAAATTAAAAATTAGATGACACCTTGTTAAAACAGCAGTTTTAAGGACAAAACACTTTCACACTAAGATAAATTTTATGCAGTCATTTGCAACTAGTCTTACTGGATAGATAGAACAGGAGGTAGCCCATCTGTTATCAATATTACTATGAGTTAATTGTCACATTTGCTTTTTTGTCAATACGGTCTAAGGTGAGAACCATGTTTCAGTCAAGCTTCTAACCTTTTTCCTTTTCTGTAACCCTGTTTACATGAGACAATGACTCCCTCAAAATCTCATGAAAAACATCTCAAAAGATTGCTAGATCTTAAAAATTCCCATTAAGCACTGCCTTATAAAAGTGAATAGTAAGGACTCAAAATGTTAATGTTTCATGTGGTTTGAACAACTAATTTTGTACATTTTGTTAATTTTGTTGTGTCAAAGAAAAATTATTTTGGAAATTCAAAATATGACAAAGCACGCAATTTTGTGTTTGTTATTTTTCTGTCAAAAAAAAGCAGTATTGTCTTATTCAGCTGGAATAGTTTTAAAAACACATGGCTGAGGGGAGAAATTCTTTTTTTGTTATACCTAGAAACTTAGGGTCAGTATTTCTGTAGTTCTAAATTTCCACCCAGCAAGAGTGAAAATATAAAAAGAAACAAATCCATAATTTGGTGCATGTTTAGAAAATTCCTTACTTTCTGTATTGGTAATCTGTTTTCACTTGGCTGTGCTACTAGAGTTTTATAAGCATCTTTCTTTCGTGCACAGTATTTCTTTTATAGAAAGTGGGTTTTACAAATTGTCACTTGAAATTTTATTGGCACTGTACACGTGCACTTAGCTGAAACTCAATGGAACTTTAGATGATCTGATTTAAAAAATGAAAAGTAGGATGTATATCTAGCTTGTCAAATGAATCTATTAATTTTGCTTTTATCTGGAATTATTTCAGCTAGATTTATAATTCCACTTGCAGATATAATGACCTGAAATATAGTAAAGAAGGTTTGCCTATAATCTTAAGAGTCAGCTGCAATTTCATTTGTTTTGCTTTTCTGCTGCCTAAACAGAAAAGCAAAAACCTGTCTTTGGTCCTCCCTCCTCAGAAGGTAACATAATTTGCTGGCTCTGGAACAGGAAAAAGTGTCACTGAAAGCATCTCCCAGAGCTCCCCAGGGCCTCTTGCAAAGCCTGGAAGCTCTTTGCTATCCCCACGGCAGGCATCTGTCTCCAGTCCAAGGCAATATTCTGTCCCTCCACCGCGGTCTAGTGTGCGTGAGCAGAGCAGGGGAATGATGCTGCAGGGACCCGTCCTAACCCACAGCAGAGTCACTGGGCAGAAAGAGCTGAGAATGTGGAAGTAAATGAACATTTAGTATGTGTTTAATTGCACAGTTCTCCAAAAACCTCAGAAAAAGATCCATTGAGACCCTTGTTATTTTTTTCCTGCACTCCAATTTCTAGCAACCCATGTCCTGGGAAAGAATACTATTTTGCAAATGACTTCTTAGACTTTAAAAGAAAATATTAGAACAAATGATGTTGTTTTGCCCCAGCAGTGAACAAAGTGGTAACACAGGTCAATTTAATTTTACTGCACGTGATAGTATGATTAAGCCATTTCTTTTTTCTGAAACCCTGTGTCAGCTTGAACCTAATTTTCATGACTGAAGTATAGTTTTGTGAAAGTGTTCTGTGCTTTACTGAGATGCCCAGGTCTACTAATTAGTGAAATAAGAATCTCTTGATACAATTGCAAAATTTCTGTTAGTCTAGTACAGGCTGTTAGTAGTATAGGCTCCTATCTGGTACTCAGCTTGGTCTTGATGTCATTAGAGTACGAACTCCTCTGTCAAAAACAAAGTTTGAACATTCTACATTAGAAATAATTGCACTTTTTGGCCAAGAGGCTCTTAAGGTTAGATTAAAATTTAGTGTTAAACTAGGATTTTAAGAAGCTTATCACTAATGGAAACCAGCTAATAGTTTGACACACTAAAGGCATGTCTCCTTACAAAGGAGATTTGTGTTTCTGAAATCCACATGAAAAATAACCACATTAATTTTAAAAATTATGATATTGCACTCATTAATAATTCATTTACTGTTAAAAGTTAAACTTTAGAGACAATGGCTAGTGAATATTCACTTTCAATACTTCTGTGAAGAGTGCCTTTAAAAGAAAAGTCCTGGGATAAGGTTACTTAGGTGGCAGAACAAAAATTGCTGTCATAATGTGTCAGTCTCAGAAGAGGAAGTTTTGGGTGAACGGATCAAGCATAGGACAGTTTTGAGCCACCATTGTGATGTAATTTTGTAGCAAATTTTTGGCTGAAACTTAGAAGAAGGTTCTGACTATCAGCACTATCAGGCTTTGAAACAATCTTTCAACAAGAAGAATGGGAACAAGTAATCTAATGACATTGAGACACCACTGGGATGGCTACATGAAATGTGGTGGCCTGGAATTGGGAACTCAAAAAAGATCTCCTGTTCCATGTTTCTATATAATTTCACTGCCCCTTCTTAGAGTGAAAATTCTTTTATTAGAAATTTACATTGATGTAAAGCAAATCCTAGGAAAATTTTATTTTGCTGCTCAATGAAGAGGGCAATCTATAGATTTGTGATTTAGTAAAAAAATTTAATACCTTTTTTGCATCAGCCTTCAGGAAAATATCAACTGCAAGCAGACACACTTAATACCAGCAAAAAGAATTAAGATCTCACTATGTAAAAAGAATAGGAATTGTTACATTGTGCTTAAATGACATAGATATTCTCAGATCATCCATGCTGGTAAACTTAATTCATCTTAAGGGACTTAATTGATCAAAATAGACTCAGAGGGGTTTGTGGTCTTTGAAAAATCATGGAGGATAGATGAGATGCTGGAGGATGGAAAAAGAGCAAATGGATTGCTATTTTTAAAAGGGGGGAAAAAGTATAGTTTGGTCTACTTAGTTTCACTCTCTCTAAGCTAAATCAAATACTGTTCAAAAATAAAAATGAGGTGTATTTATTATATTTGCAAATGTCACACACTTGGCGAGACTGTAAATATCTTGAGGAGTGAGACTGAAATCCTGTTATGTCTCATGAAGATTGAAGGGTGGTCTGGGGAAGAAAAATGACTTTGCAATAGGGATAGGTGAGAGATATACCCAACTGTACAAGTATGGAAAGGGATCAATTAATTAGGTTGTGATTATTTGGAGAAAGATCTCCAGGCTGAAGTGGAGAGTAATGAGTCAGGAATGAATACGACAACAACCTTACACCGTAGAAAAGGCAAATGAGAGAACTGGGATATTTGAACAACAGTACGACTGACAAGATAGCAGGCACTTTCCTTATGTTCTTTTCAGAAACAGTGGCAGCTCAGGGGAGACTGTGTGCTCAGATTTGAGTGCCACATGCAAAAGCAAAGGGATACGTTTGGAAATATTTCAGAATACAGAGACTGATCTAAAAAACATCATCTATGAGGAAGGACTGAAAAGAGTAGGATTGTTTAACCAATAAAAAAAAAAAACAGAGAGGGAAAGGGACTGAAGAAGGGTTTTATGAACAAAAAAAGTCTATAAAACAGGAGAGAAGAAGCTGTTCTTCATTTCATGCAGTGAATACAAGCAGAGATAATTCAGTTAAACTGCAGTAAGAAAGATTTTGTTATAGCATCAAAGAAAAAGAAATTCTACTGCAAAGTATTAGGAACAGACTAGATTCTGAAGTTTGAGGTACTGGAAGTCAACTATGAGGTCCTCAATCAAGAATGACAAGGATACAGCTGATTTTGTTTTGGACACCTGGGATGGAGTGGATGACCTACTAGGTCCCTTTAAACTCACTTTCTGTGATAAATTAAAAAAGATATGAATATAGTTCGAGTACTTTACAGGGAAACACTGTGAATCTTCAAGAATTAGAAAATTGTTAAAACACTTTGTTGTTTTTAAGTTTTTTCATCTATAGAGTCCAACCAAATACAATTAGTTCTGTTCTTCTAACATACAAAGAACATATAAAGAAAACACTTCACAATCTATTTCCCAGTAACTATATTACACATATAAGATGTTCCAATACTCCTATTTTACCTGAAGAAAAGGTGATTTTACTCAGACAGTATCACTCGGTCTGTGGACAGAAAAGCTGACATGAATATGAATTTGGAAAAAGAAAAATTCAGTGTGTGCTGATCTAATAGTAGGCCTTTCTGTTGTCTGGCCTAAAGAAATGTCAGCTTTTATAAACAAGTAAAATTTCCCATTTTGTGAAATGCCTAAAGCGGTATTTTAGATATTTTACATTTACATTTTACAATTTTTTTTTCCTTTTCTCAGAACATTTGATTTCAAAAGAAAAAAAAATTGATTAGTTCTTAATATCCTGAAATCAAAAGACTTACACAGACTTAGAGAATATGTATGAGCTTTCTTCTGTAGAAATCAGTTCTATCTTAGAGAAAACTTTCAGTGATGTGGAGGCTCCCAGAGGCGGAAGAGATACCAAGAATGTCCACACGGGGAACTTACCCTTAATAAGGAAAAGTGCACGTTTACAGTGCATTAGGCTCCCTAAAGTACTCCCCTGTGTGAACACTGCTAAGTGCATGGGATGGTCTTCTGCTTTGAACCTCGACTGACAGATGCATGGACAAACAGAATGCGTACAGATGAATGTAATTTCATGGGACAGCCAAGCTAAAAACAACTGAAAGGAAAATACAGTGAACTAGATCCTGGAGTTGCCAAAGATTAAGGGTAATATGCAGGAATCAGGAACTACTTCTCTTAAGATAGAAAGAAAATAGGGGTTTTTCCTGGTGTTAAAAGATTTAATGAACCACCGATCAGTGTCACTCCTGGTTAGATCAATAAGGAAAATACTGGATCATTTTACCATTGCTCACTTGTGTAAAAAATTGTGCATTCAGGCAGTCATGGACTAGAGATAGAACACTAAAGGGATGCTCTGAGACTTCTTTCATCAGTACAAAACATAACACATCTATAGTTAGCAAAGCTCAGTTATCTTTTAAGTGTCATTTCTTTTTACCATAAAGGAAGACAGCCTTAAAAGTACTCCTTTTTGGGTCCTAACAAACTCTAATCTCTTATTCACTGGGTTCAACAGGAGCAGCATTTAAAAAAGTTTTAGGTTTTGAAGGATCAGATATTAGCAAATCTATTAACCTCATTTAAATTCAACATGGATATTAATGCTTTTCCAATAAATTAGTTACACAATGAAGATTCAGTTAACCAAGCATAGGTTTGGGGTTTTGTGGGTTTTTTGTTTTTGTTTTTTTTTTGATAGCATATTAATGTTACAGTCACAAATGGCTGTTCTGGGTTTTTGAATACCATGAAGGAAAATTATCATAGCAGGAAAGCAGTAAAACCATAAATTGCTAGAAGTTAGCACAGAGTGTTGCTTCAGCAGGTTAGGCATTATGCCCAATGAGACTGAGTGGCACAGAAATCTTCTGCCTGTGATATGTGCTGGCAGCTGAGGGATTTAAGAGAGGCTTTTGAATGAAGCGAGGGGGAAGGCTTGTGCAAGGAGAGGGGACCAACTGAGGATACTGATGCGGAGTATGTAATGAATTACAGATATGCTTCAACTCCTTGTCTCAGGGTGACTTTTACCACCTGCTTACTCGGTATTCTGCCCCTCCACTTTCTCATGCCACAATAGAAATTCACACTTGCCCCAATGGAAACCTTTTCTATCAAAGTCCTTTCAGAAAATTGCTCCTGCCACACTTTCAGAGTCAGCTTCTTTAAACTCCAATTTAAATTAATACATTCTGTAATCAGCAAAATCCACTTCAAATAAACATCTTCCTTAGATCTTAGATTTCTCTACACCTGCATTTTGTCTGCTTGATACATACAGTCTAGATATTTAATAGAGCTTTTGGTACCTTTCTGGTCATGGCAAGACTCATAATCAGCCTCTGCATCTGAATCTTTCTGTACCATACCTTTATAGGCAGTTATTTCTCTGTACTGTTTTTAAAGTCCTTTCTTTCCCAGCTGGCAAAGTTTTTGTCCAAGGAGAAAATGCCTTTTCTTCTTCCTAGCTGCATCACATGACCATTTTGAATCAATTATTTCAGATCTTCCAATTCTCAATTAAATGAATTAATCACTAGTTTTAAGAATGCTCACTGAAAGTTAAGAAATGATTAGGCAGAGTATACTGAGATTTTCTTGACAAACAGGTATGCTGTGAAACAAGCTTAAGACTTGTCTTCGTCATGCTCATGAAATAGCCTTGTTCCTTTGTGGCTTCTTACTTTCAGGTGCTAGAAAAATGTAAGAAGATTTACTGACTTCAGGTGATAAATCTGCATTTAGGAAAAATGTAGATTTAGAAATTTGAATGGGTCACATTTTCCACATGTATATAACTTCCCATTGACATGATTTCAGTGGTTCATTTTTCATGGTAATTTTCACTAAATAAACATATTTCAGCATTCTTTCTAAAGTTATTTCCAATTTTTCATGTTTCTATATCAATGTATTAGTAAGGATAAATCACTAATATAATGGAATGAATAATGTTTATGTTAAAAATGCATTGCTTTTGCCTCTATGAAAAAAAAATCATATTTTAAAGAATGTGAATAAGCCTTAGAAAGACATTAAAATGCCATTTAAACTGTATAACTTGGAATATAGAAGATAATCCAACCTTTCTTTTCATTTTGAAAAACGAATGCGTTTAATCAAAGGTTTAATTCTTTTTAATGCTTCAATTTTCCCAACTTTTCAGAGTGGTGTTAGAGCTGAAATGCTGTGAGCTAGTGCTTTATGCAATTCCATTGACACAGCAGACAGTTAAAGTAATGTCCTTTCATTTAACCACGTTTAACTGAGATAAAGCAACACAAGATTTAATAGCTTCCAGCAGTGCCCAGTGATGGAGTGGCTAGCCCAGACTGCAGCACAAGTCACAGGTTCATTCTAAGGGCATGGTTCACATAAACCTTCTCACAAGGTAACAGGCCAAAAGTAGATTTGATATAAGTTGAAGCAACTACATCATGTAGATACAGTTGATTATATCAGCCCTGGATTTGGCTGAAAGGTAGAGAAACAGGAAGAGACAATGCAGGATCTACTCTAGCAGTTTTCAGCAATCCTATTTTAGCCCATGAACAAAGACTGGGATGCAATTGATGTTGACAATATTCCCCTTGCAGAGAAACACAGGAAGCGGAAGTTATTTACCAAAAATTAATTGTGAGTGGAAGTAACCTTAAAAGCATATTATGCACACACGATTTCACTCAATAGCATGTCCAAAATGAAGGAAGCAATAGGATAAAACATGCAGGATCACAATGCTAAATACTATCACTGACTGTCAAGATATATCATGTAACCAAAATATTGTGACTAGCCACACTCCTCACTGCTCAGGGCCAACGATAAGGTGGTAAGAGCAAAGAGATAGGTTGTGATTACAGGACTCAGCAGTTCCTTACAAGGCTCAGATTTTTGCCCATGTGATGAATATTTCAGATACATCCTGCGATCTTTACATTCTTCACTGACAAGGAGACAAGATGCATTTTGCAACTGCTAAAGATTTCTGATTGGCATATATGTTGAAAGACTAGCCCAACATTGAAAGACAGAGTGTTCTTCAAAAGCTGTAGCCATGAAATATTTATTCTTTTCTCTTTCATAGAAATGCATTTGATGACTATATGACATAAAGTGCCACTAATAGCTCTGGACAAAATTATATGGCTCTAAAGACTATTAAACTATTATTCTTGGAGGGTGGAAAAGGTTTTATTTGACACATACGGTAACAATAGTATTAGCAAGGCTTTGTTTACAAGCTACCATGAAAAAGTGTTGTACATTATCAACTGCATTTTGCACTGGTAAATTCAAATCCCACAATCACAAATAGCAACAGGATTTGTGATATATTTAGTAGGTATTTTATCTCACAATACTTTGAATGAGATATTTATTAATTTTTAAAAACTTTAAGTATGCAACTAAGGGCAAGTGAATACTAATGACACTTTTCAAAATATGTTTTGTTTGTATCCAAGAGTATATATTTTGCAGAGCACAGGCAAATGAATCCCCAAACATTATTTAAATCTCTGAAGTCAGCTGAAAAGCAAAGACACTCATACATTCATAATGCCTAGCATGACAACCTGAAAATTATGTGAAAAAAAAAAGGCTCCTTTGTAAAATTCTAACTCAATTTTTTGATAAAAAGACCTAGAAAGCAATGCTGGAGCATAGAAATCACATTATGAATTTTACATGAAAATTTGTAAGACCGGTGTATCTGCAAACATTATAAAATACTAAAAACCTTAGAAAAACTTAGAACCCTGATAAAATACTAAAATATTAACAAGCTAAATGAATACAGTTATCATCCTATAAACCACATTATCTCAGTACCCATTTACAATCATATGTGTTTCATAAACCTCCTGCTACTGTAAATCCCTCAGTTGTATTTGCCATTGAATTGCTTGGTTCTCATTATTAGTGGATGAGGAAATGCAGTATAGTCATGCAACTCTTTGTAAAATGGTCTAAAAATGCATTCCTGAAAACACAGGAATTCTCTTATGAAGGGATAAGTGCTGTGTTAAATAATTTCTTTTGCCAGAACAGTCAGGAGAAAGGTAAAAAACATCAAGCCAAAGTAAATGACTTAATGGCATCATGCCTAAATCAATCACAGACATCACCTTTTAAATAGTGAGCTGAAAACTGCAGAATGTATTTTAATCGTCATGAAGAATTTTTATTTTGGAAAGTTTGCTTAAAGGAGCTATTAATATACTTGGGCAGTTGTTCAAATCTTGCATGTTGAGTGAAAAATACTGCTAGTTATGCATACATTCACCTCTTGAAAAAATGCAGAGGGTTGCATGAGTCTGCCATTTAAAATGGCGCACAATGGGGAAAGGCTAGGCTACAACATGAGGTGACAGCAAATATTACTTCTTCTTCTTGTTCTCTGAATAGGATGCTAGATTTGCTGTGACTGTTTTGTTTAAGGGACAACATTGATGACTAAAGTTTGCTACATACTTTCCTTCTTTCAAAATACCAGGCATAAGTTTTTGGTTACTAAGATTTGTATGTGGTTTAATATTAATATTTAAGGAATAAATATGGATTTTTGTTTGGTTCTGTAGACTGGAAATGTATTTTGATGAGAAGCAAAACCACGAAATTTCATATATCTATATCTATACATCTATATATCTATAGAGCTATATCTGTATACCTCTTAAGTTGCTTTACTATTCTAATGTAAAATAAATGGCATATTTCAACCACCATTATATATTTTTATGCAGAATAATAAAATCAGCTCTTTTCACCTTCCAAGTGTCTTGCACCAGTGTGTGTGTCTTGAAGAACTAGTGTGCCTGCAGCCTTGAAAGGGAAAGCCAAGAGACATGGTGAAAAGGATGGACAAGAGAGTCTGTTCTGGAAGTTCTCTATGAATGAGTGGTAGGGAACATGTCCTTGTTGTTGTCGTTGCTGCTGTTGTTTTTGTTTTGTTTTAAGAGCAAAAATGAACTAACAGAATCTGTTAACAAGCTAAAACAGTGCAGCTATACAGGAGATCAAGCCATGAAACTTGAGAATCACAAATTGCAAGAGAGGTTTTCCTGCGGGAGGTAGGAAGCGGCCAGCTGGCCTCGCACTTGCTTCACCAAGAAACCAAACAGAAGAGTAAACAGTTATGGTTCCGGGGTTGGGATGGAGTAATTAGATATTATAGGTTTTCCTGCTGTTCTTTTTGTTTCTGCATTCAATAAAGTACTCTTGGCTAAGCCATCTGATTCATATTTGCAAGGAAAGAAAATTAGCTGACTGAGCAACAGAAAGACTATTTTAATTTTCCCAATTTTCTGTGTAGGTGTTTGAGTTGTTGTTTATTACTCCTGAAATTTGAGACTGGCTCCTGTTGCTGCTGCTAATCATGCAGTTAATTAGGTGAGAGGGCTGGTTCAAATGCTGGTTGTGAATGATTGCTCACAAAAAAGTAGGTGAAATTCAGGTGGGTGTATCAACTATAAATCCACGCAAGGACATGAAAATACCGCGGTAATGTATTTCAAGGACAGAACAGTGCAACCTGACTTCTAGTGGCTAGTTCCCTTTTTACACATAAGCACGTGCTAAAATGTCTCATTCAAAAATTATCTCATGGAGTTTAAGGTATGTGTACTGTAACATTTATTCATTGCATAATTTCTTTACTGTTTTACCAAATGGCATTCTCTGAAAAATATCAAGGTTTGTAAGCCTCTATAATAATCTTAAATCTATATGTATGTCTTGCTACCTATAATTTACTTACTTGTTCACTGTTTTGTGATGTTACAGGACTTACACAGGAAAGCCACACTATACCTATATATATGACAAAAATCTAAATACATGTACTACTAATAAATGGTTATCACATAACTCAGTATCTAATATATTGATTCTGGTAATTGCTATGATATACTATAACACACTACTCTTTGGATTTCTTGGTGCATGTTCAGCACTTCAGCTATTCTTTCTGTAAATTTAATTTCTTATATTGCTACAGTTTTGCTATTTACTTTGGCAGAGGAGCAATGTGGGTGACATTGCAAAGACTCCAAAGTCAATAGAAGATTTTTCATTCCCATTGTCATAATATCAGATATTGCTACATGGCACAGATGACTCATTTTTGTGATAACTTCAGGATTCGCAGGTGGCAGAAGAACCACAGTACTGGTGAAACACCTGAACAAAAAAGAAAAAGAAATTCTACTTCATTTGGCCATGCTTTAGGCTATAGCAATTTTACAAGATTACTCCAGTCTTGGATAGGGAACATTATGCTTCCCCTTGTGTTGAACATTCTGTGCATTGCTTGACTCCTCTGGAAGTCTTTCCTGATGTTTTTTTTGGACTGCCCTCCATGAAAATCACATGGCAAAAACTTGATACAGGGAGGTAGACCTTGTGCTCACTGATGTAGGAAGGTTTTCATAGCAGCCAAAGAATTCCATTACTGTATGTAGTCAAGGGCTGTTGTCAAGGGCTCTGAGTACCACCAGCAATTAAAACAGCCCAGCAGAAGGGAAGCTGCATAGTCAAACTATTGGTGCTCGTGTCCAAATGCCCACATCAGGCATTTCATGAACAGGCAATTCTAGAGGTAGATTAGTTCCATGGATTGGACTTGGACTGCCTCAGGTCCATTTTGGTGTGTCCCCTAGATTAGTTTTAATTCATTTCAGGCATACTGAATAGATACTGAACATGAATCAAATTTGAACAGTGGGTGGGATTGATCAGGGGGTTAATAAAAAACAGGAATCCAGATCTCAACAAAAGCATTAATACAGAGAAACTCAACGAAGGGCCTCTATAATGATCTCTCTCAATTTTCACTGCTTTGGCTCATTTTGTTTACAAGATTAATACTTTTCTTCTTTATGATATTATACCTAAAAATCTCAATATAGTTCTTGCTTGAATAATCTATCCATCATTATCTCTGGACTGCAAGAATGAAAAATTTTTCCTGGGTCTAGTTAGAATAAAAGACTGAACATACTATTAAACTGCAGCTGCTTGATTTCTGAGTAGCTTGATGGAGCCTGTCCAGAATGCAGGAAACCACTGGTTACTTCCAGGTGAATTTAATTTTTCAAGTTTCACTCAGTTCAGTTCTTTGGCTCACTCAAACACTAGACCAAGCTCTGTAGCCTGCCTCATACTTTCTGCATATTCCATCAGAGATACCAGAATAGTGAGATCCACAGCTCATTCTTTGGCATCCTCCTTCCTGAGGTCTAATCAGAGGCAATGAGAGGCATCATGTGTTTTTCACAACCATCTTACGTTTAATTTCTTGTCATGTGATAAAAGTGAGATTTATTGCATAATTGTCTTATAAGATATGTGCATCAGAACACACAATGTCAGAGGACAGGATTTTGACTAAGCAAAATTGGTCTGTATTATATCAACAGCACAGAATAGCAAGGTGAAACTCTTGTGATTAGTCACCTGTTTCTTTGACTTATCTCAATAAAATCCATTTTTAAGTCACAGTAGTCTTATGTGAAAATGACAAAGTTCTTTGGTTCTTTTGCTTGCTGTGCTCATGAAGCCAGAAAAACTCTGCCAGTGGTCAAACTTTTGTCTCCTTCTTCCATAATGAAAATACTTCCTTTCTTTTCTTCTCTTGCCTTTCTTTTTTTTTTTTAATACCAGTAAAGTGCCACTGACCACAAGAAAGGCATATGAAAATTTTCAGGGATATATCCAATGGTATGACTATACACTCTTTTTGCTTTGGGTAAAACCTGTTATTGCTTACTTTGTAAAGGGCATGCTCTTAATAATATCTAACTAACATTCTCACCTTTCATAGAGAAATAATAGGTTATAATTTAAGTCTCAGTTAATATTTATTGTGACTGATAACATCCTAGTGATAAAATTGGTAAGTCACTGCTTTTAAAGACAGCTTCACTTACTGAAATATTTGAGTTCCTTCTACATGAAATGAATAGTGACAACCAAGTCCCTAGTGGATTGCAAAGAGCCTCTAGAATTTCCTCCAGTCTCTTAAAGACTTCTTATTTTCCTTTCTTTCCTTTTTGGTGGGGATTTGTTAGGTGAAAAGAGCTGTCAGGATATCACAGTTGTGTTTATGAAGGAAATATCTTTTGAAAGATGTTCATAAAGCTCAAGACACACCTGCTGTTGCCTAGATTTTTGCTCCATCTGTGGACATATGCCCTTGATTTTCGACCTTTTATTTTTACTTTAGATCTAATAATGTACTATATATATAATATATAATATTATATATCAGTAATCTATAATATTATATATATACCAATTATTTTACTTTACACGAAAACAAGAATGTGGTTATGTACATCAAAATTAATTTTTGTAATTCAGCTAAGAATAAATCCATTAATTGCATTAAAGATTATTTTGAATGTCAAAGCCCCAGAGTGGTATGGAAGCTTACTGAAAGTGAGCATGGCCTTTATATGCAAAGCTGCAATAGTGGAAGTGCTCAGATACCCTCAGCATCTGTCTAAGTCTATAGACTTAGCCTCAATACAGTGAGATTCTTTATTCCAATTCAAGGATAATAGATGTACAGCTCAGAATGGCAAATTCTTCATCCAGCAAGAGGAAAGACATTTTCTAGAGAGCTGGAAGGGATGAGAATAATTTTGAGATGCTTATGAACCTCATTATTAAAGGGTAATAAAAGTCCAATTAAACTTTGAGATAAATAAGTTTTTGACCTAACTTTAATAGCATTTCCTTCCTGATTAGCATAATTTTTTCTTGATTTAAACTTGTGATAGTGATCTTTATACAACAGCTGAGTTTGTCATACGTGAACTGGTATTTTGGGTTTCTTCATAGACAATGAACTGAGTTTGAGAAGGACTCCTTCCTCCCAAAAAAACCAAACCCAAACCAACCAACCAAAACCAAAAAATCCTATACGAAACAAATGGAACCTTTTTCTCCATGATCTGTCCTCAGATTTGTTCTTGCCTGTTTTCAGAAACCTCCAAAAAGACAAAACTTGAAACCCAATATATATAACTTTTGATGATTATAGATTTTCTGTACCCAATGCAATGAGATACATTTCTCATGCCTGTTTGTATTGCTGAACACTAAAATGAACCGTTCCACTGCCTTTCATCCCCTCTGTCAGATAGCAGGTTAGCCATGGAGCCAAAGGAGAGTTCACAAAAAGGTGAGAGCAAACAGGAAGAGCAGAATCTACAGCTAAGTACACATGAAGATTTTACTGAGCTTTTAGGAAAGAGCTACACCCTAAGGAAATATTTTGATTAAAATTTTTACTTCATTTATATTTCGGAAATTTGAAAACAAATTCATTAGGTAAAGAAGATAAAATTTTCCTATCATCTGTGCAAAAATGTTAGCTATAGAGACCAAAACTGAAGTTGTGTATGAGAACAAAGTTCATTCATAAAGACAAAATATTAATATTTTGTGGGGAAAGACGATTGAAAAACTCCTGTCAGATCCGAAACTTTCTCACCTGTGCATTTTCTGGACTTTTGTACCTTTTTCCTAGTAAAACCTGCTAAAGTGTAAGGAATTTAGGTATCTTTGATGTAAAATAGCATCACCTTCCTTAAAAAAAAAAAAAAAAAAATTCTCCAAAATGAATTCTGATGATAAGCTGGTCCACAGCAGTTGAATTCAAGTAGCACGTAAGAAGAAAATGAGGCCTTAAGCCCCGCTAACCTCCATTTAAAAGGAAATCTTTCCATGGGGTATTAATTCATTGTTTCATATGTAGATAATCCTTCGCAAATGGCAAAGAACTAGAAATTAGAAAAATAGTAAGCAATAATACCACTGGGAGTCATTTACTTGGGGTTCACTTACCTAAAATTACTACAATTATTAAATATGTTGGAAAGAAATAATGGAACACTACATTGCCTCCACAAAAAGGTACAAATCATATTTCCTCTCATAGAAATTGTTTGACAGATATAAAAGACCATTATGTCATGATTCAGCAACAATTTACTTGCAATTTAAAAGCAAATTAGATTCACATGGTATCATTTATTGCAAAATAGATGGGAAAAAAAAAAATCTCTGTATCCAAAGAGAGACTTTGCATTAGGCACATTTGTAGGTTTCCAAATTAATGTGTTTTGCCAACAGTTTTCCTACGAGTATGAGATAGCCTAATGATCTTTGGACTACCCTGAGCTGCCTGAGGCCACATTGCCTTGCAGTGTTTCCATCACAGCAGATGATGCTCAACAAGGTTTTAATGCTCTTCAGAAGTTTTTTAGGAAGAGCTGTGCCATACTATAGAGCTTTGATTCATGCTGCAAACTGGAGACACTGATGTGAAATAAACTGTGACTGATGATCAGCCAGTAACCATTTCCATAACCATTATGCCATCAGTTTTTTATCAGGGTGGTACTCCTGATGTTACACATCTTGGATAACTGAGGAACAGAAATACATGTTGTCATTTAAAAATGCATTTCAAAGGATATTCCTTAAGTAAAATAATCTATACCATGCTCTGTGCATTTAAAGATCAACCAGGACTGTAAAAACTTTGAAAAAAAATTTCCTTAGAAGAAGGTGGTATTTTCAGTTGGAACATTTGAATGAAAATTTTGTCTTCAGATGGTTCATCATAATTTGCCAGTGTGATCTGAAACAAAATAACTTGCTGTGTAAAGCAGTCTGTCAAGGAAACTCATATTAACTCCAATAGATGCTTCAAAATGTGTCTATATCCTCTTTCTGTGTTGTTAAGTATCTACTGTAGCTCAGTGATTTTGGGTTGGCCTTGTATTTTGTTAGCACAAGAGAAAGACGCCATATATAAAAACACCTAATATTTGAAAAATGACATGCCTTTTTCTATACAAAAACATTAATGACAAAATAATCTCTAAATTACACGTTACCTTTATGTCCGGCATAAGTAAAAGGCTAAAATACATACATATACAACATGGTTATGAACTATGTCAGAAAGTATTCTTCTTAATGTTCACAGTGTCTAATTTAACTTCAGATCTCTAAACTGGGAGCCAGATTTTGCAGGCAGCATAGAAGGAGACAGGCTGTGCCTCTGCACAGTGCAGGATATGAGCACTGGAACGAGCTCCTAGAGCAGCCTCCCTCTCCCCAATGACTGTGGGGGGCTTGGTGAGGCTAACTTACACACACACCTTAAATTAGATACCTAAAGCAGATGGACTGAACACCTGTCTTTGTTTTACACAGAATTTTTATTATATTTGGCTTTGCAGAAGGTCTTTTGCAACAGCAGAGAGGATTTTGCTGACCTGAACAAAGTACTAAAATATTGTTACAGTGACCTGATATAGGTACACTCATCCCAAGAATTGTCTTATTCTCTTTCTCATTTTTAGTATCCAAGTGGCAGGTTCACATTTAAAATCAAAAAGAGTATCTTGCTTTGATCTGGAATTTCTGGGTGTCCCATTTCCACAAAATACATACCATTCTGTGGGTTCAATTTCACTGCACTAATGCAAAAACTTCAGAATAAAATCTAATTAAAGAAAAATGAATCCTTTTTCTGGACTTAATGGGAAAAATAGATACTACGAAGCAATATTCTCAATGTCTTCTGGCTAAAATGAGGAAAACTTTTCTATGATTCTACTTAAGACTTGCAAGGTTTTAAACACATATTTACATTTACAAGTATAGATATATTTTTAATACTCCTTGCAGTTGCAGATAAAACATTTAAAATAAATCTATATACAGACCCACAATATATCCTATCTTGTTGTCATGCTTTTTTCATAGTGTATAAATTAAATTACATTTTTTTTGCTCACTCACATAAGTACATGAAAAGGTCCAAACAAGAGAAGGGAAATGGCAATTTGAAAGGGACAAGACGTAAGAATTATAGACACAATGACTAAAAATTTATAAAAGATAAACAAGTTATACAAGAGTAGATTAAATTGTATTACTTTGTTCTGCCTGTCTCAATACAATAAAAGGAAGAACTGTTTTTTGGGTCATGGGTAGAAGTAGTTAGGTAACCCCACTGATGCAGAGAAGCAGTCTGCATTCCAGTAATAGAATTTACTGGCATAAAAGAAAGTTTTTTATTATTTGAATTTTTTTCAGGATTCGTACATGCTAAAATTCTACTGAAAATTCAGCAATATTTCCAGCAATTAAAAAAGTGAACATGCCACCATGCAATTTCAGGAATTTACACTTTGGAAAGCATTTTGGCAGGGAAGGGTTGTACACTTAGGGTGACAGGTGCAGAAAGGGTCAACTACATTTCTTGGAGGGGGAGTGTTATAGAGTTTAACAAGAATACAAAGATGAGCTCTCCTAGCAATTAATAGAAAACTTCAAATTTGCTGTAATAAAAATAGATAGGGCTCTGTGTAAAGGAAACAGAACTGTCTAGTACTGTTAGGAGCAGCACCAGTCTTAGCTGGATGTTTTCATTGGTGAGAATGGAGACTTTTCAATGAAAAAAATACAAATTAATGTACTTCACATATGCCTGAAATGGGCAGGCAGTTGGGTGAGATGATCATTGTAGAACCCTTCCAACTCAAATGATATATTCTCTGCTCTCATATTTTTGTAAAATTGAACGAGCTGCAATGTTCTGCAAATGAATTCAGTGCTGCCACTGGTGAAGTGTCCTTTATTAAACATTCTGTAGAATTCCAGGAGTTTTAGTGTACTTCATATTTTTAAGCTTTCAGACAGCCTTCATAAAGCTCTATTGAAGTTGGTTGACCTCTGTACTAGAGCTCCAGGAAATGTCCTGTATAACCAGAAGGTCCCAAATGTTCACAACAACCTGCCTCTCTTTCAGGAACTATTTATTTTACACAGCTCTTCCTGCAAATCTTTTACTTTTTTATTTCAGCTGGCCTTCAGCTAACTCACCCCTTTTTGGATAAGGTTATCGATAACAAAATTTAACACAGGCTTTTGTAAAAAAAATGTATGTATTGTTTCTATTAGAGATTAAAGATTCTCTGTCAATGATTTTATACTGCTTGGAAATGAAAAAGACATTTAATGCTACTAAAGTAAAGAAGCCTATGATTTAATGAAGACATTACAAATGTCTTTCTCTTCTTTATGATGGAAAAAAATTCTTTTCTAATGTCTTGTGATCTGGGCTGGAACGGAATTTCTGTGACAAATGCACACTCATTATCTGCAGAGATTAGGGATCTACTTAAAACAAATCAAAACCACTCAATGTATATGCATTGGTTTTACATACCAGTGTGCTGACCCTTCTAAGAGATTGAAAGGTTTTGAAACTTCAGCACTGTCACTTGAACAATAATTTAAGACTCCAATAATGGCAAGCATATCAGCTGAATGTGAAAAGCTTGATGTGAGCCCTTGGGTAAGGTGAATAATAGAGATGTGAAATTGTTGAAGGAGAAGAGCTTCAAGCCACAAGGAGAACAGATAAATAAACATGTTTGTTTGGGGGACAAACAGAGCAGCCAGGCCTGGTGCAGAATTTTCAAAAAGATCAAACTAACAAATATATACTTAATCAGTTTAGTAAACTCTTGGTGCATTCTTCAGTGATAAATAGAAAAAACCCCCTCACACAAAAGTATTACAATGCTGTTTTACTCAACTGGACTTTCTTTAAGGTATTCCTAAAAAATTTCTGTTTGCTCCTGTTTCTCATGTAGTTCTATGAAAGAGAGGACTTGAGAGGGTATTTCAAACTAATCTCCAAACACTTATTTTATTGAAAAATCTAACACTGATAAACTGAAATTCCAACAGAAAAAAAATCCAAAAGCATCCTGTCTGTAACTTTGCTTTAATGTAATAAAATTAGCAGTATATAATTGAAATGTCTAGAAGTCAAACTTTCTCCTGAGAAAGAGAGTAGAATATCAGATGTGAGAAGACTCAAATGGTAATAAAATTTTTGAGACAAACTCCAGCTTTTATATATAGAATCAAGAAAAATTGTGGGTACTCCCTTAATGTTTCAAGTTTGGAAGCTTGTTTCTTTTAAAAAGGCATGCAAAGCTGAAGAAACAATCCTCTCCATCCATCAACTAATTTGATTAATCTCCTAGAAAAATTTCAGTAATGATCCACAGAAAATTCAGACAATATCATACAGAAAGGTCTGGAAGAATAGGGAATACATCACTTTCAAGGATGACACCATGTTCCATTAGTCTGAGTTTAGCTTGACTTTTTAAGTGGCTTTTAAAAATATATCTGAATTTTTAAATACATTAGAGAAAAAACCACAATGCTTTCAGATGATAAGTATGCAAAGCATATTTTTCTGTAGCATAATTGAAACCTAATTAATCTTTTCCCCCGGAGATCTCTTAGAGCTGAGGGTAGTGACTATCATAGAAAGAGGACTCAGTAACAAGAGGCATTTCCATTCACAAATATTTTCTCTGGAGCATCAAAGGAATGTTTGGAAATACATTGCAACAATTTGACTTAAATTTTTTGATTGTGCATTACACATGTCCTTTAACCTTGCTGTACCTCAATTTCCACATATATGAGAAAAAGAAAATAATATTTACTTAATATGCTTACATAGCTCTTGCAAAAATATATTAATTAGTACTTGAGCTACACTTGAGAAGTATTATATACCATCTCAACTGAAACTTTCGTGAATCCTGAACACTGCCTTGGGAAATAATGTCAATGGTTTTTTTTATTGGCTCTTAATAAGATGTCACATTCATATGAAAACAATATGTGAACATAGTTGACTAGAGAAAGGAATGAAACCATTTTTCATTTATCTCTAGCCCTTAATAATATTACAATATGAGAATAATATATGAAGAAATGTTATTTGAAAACAGAAATTAAAGCATAAGAGTATCTTTCATAAAATGAATGCAAAGCCATAATTATCTGGCAGCAAAGCCTGTGCATAGGACAAGCAGTGTATTCAGATACTACTAATGCATTTACTTTGCTATCAGTTCCTTCATATTACACATTATTAGCTAAAATAACATTACAGATTAAACTCTCTCTGTCATGACTAACTCCTTCCTGCTTTAGTTTGCTCTGTTTTGCATTTGAGTCTTCTAGTCACATGGAAAAGGACTAAAAAATGTACTTCAAACCTGGTTTTAGATGTGGTACACAAAACCCTGATACCAGGGGCTGTGAACACTTTTCCTTCAAGCCCAAAAAGGCACTGCTTTTAGACTTGTATTGAATCTAAAACCAGATTTCTACTGGAAGAAGTAAAAAGAGGTTATCCTACTTGATGCGTTATGAAATACCAGTATGTGCCCCATACAGCTATACGTGGGAAGATGGCCACAATTTTATCACCAGAATGTAAATAGGGGAGGTTGCATCTGCCAAACATTTTGTAGCATCATTATTTAAACATTTGTAAATAAGCCAGCTAAACTGAAGATGAAAGGATAAAACTCAACTTTCACAATATTTTTCTAACAACATATAAACTGTATAAAAATAATGAAACTTGAGTCAGTCTGAAAAATAGAAAAATGATGTTTCCTTCTAAGATAGAAAAGAATGTCTTTTAGAAAATTGAAAAGAAATTATTTTCAACATGGATTTTTTTGACAGATTTTCACATTCATCTTTCAAAAATTTCAGTTTGTCTGGCAAATTTGGATTTGATTTAAAGTTTAGAAATACACTTTGAACTCTGAAATTATTTCTTTTGGTATTGTGGCAATACTTGTGCCAGTACTACTTGTGGCCTACCTTTTCATACTTTATTCTTTCCACCTCCAGAAAATATATTTTGTCTTTCCATTTTATTTATTCATTGTTTTGGTGTGAGGTTGGCTTTTTAGGGGTGTGTTTTGGGGTTTTTTTGCTTGCCTGTTTTTATATTTCAGAGTTAAATTATTATTGGGACTAAGTATTTAGTTACTTTAACTTTTTTTAAAAAAAATTGTTTAAATGACTTTTTATTTTCAATCTATTTTGAGCCACAAGAAAAGATTTGAATCATTCAGATATTGTTCTCCAAACAAAACAGAAAATCAGAAAAATTTCATAATATCCATTTCTGTACCCCTAGTTGAAGATCGGTGCTCAATACCACTGGTCCATACAGGCATTTATATATATTTTAAATAAACATAGAAACACATGAAAAGTGTTATGTATATACTGCAAATAATTTAATTAAAAGATACATGTATTTCTTTTATCATTTCATGGAGCACTTGTTAAGTCACAGGTACTTAATTTTCATATCTTTCTAGGTACTCAAGAACACCAAATTATCAAAGTTACTCTTCTCACATCACATAAACTTTCTGCCCCAGTGTTTCCAACTATTAGTTATCTGCTCTTGGGTAACACTCAAGTAGTAAATTCTGCTGGCAGAGAAATACTGCACATCTCAGAGGCTTTCCTTGCTTATGAAGTGGTTTTACTCATTTCTGCCTTCAGTAGTCTTCTGGACTTGCTCTACAAGCCAGCAAGTACTGGTGACTCAAATACATTTCTTAATCACTATAACTTGAAGTATCTGTAAGTATTCCTATCAAAATATTACCTCAAAAATGACAAAAACATGATTGTAAGATTGCTGCTAGAAATAAAATGTCTAAGTGTGGAAAAGTTATGTATTTTTGAACTTACAGGCCATC
Organism: Cisticola juncidis; assembly: GCA_013400215.1. NCBI lineage: Eukaryota > Metazoa > Chordata > Aves > Passeriformes > Cisticolidae > Cisticola > Cisticola juncidis. The sequence continues at coordinate 1,945,317 of VXBR01012230.1, read as the reverse complement.
TCATTACAGATGCTATTCAATTTACAATGAAGTCAATGAAATCAATAGAAGTCTTCTGAATAATTCTCAGAGAAATAAATGGTATTTTTCCCTGTAAACATACCCAAATATCCATGTATTCTTCTCTTAACAAATTATTTAGATGAAAACATCTAATTACAGGGCACTGTCCTTTCATCTACATCTCATGTAACTTGCCATTTTGCATAACTTGTAAAACTTTTCTGTGTAGTTTTGTATTGAATGTGTTGTTAAATGTACAAGAACTAATGAGCCTGCCTAGGACTGACAGGTGAAGTTCTGAGAAGACTGGTTTAGTCTTTCATCTACCTGAGATGTCTAACCAGAAATACAAGGCACTTTGCTGCATGATGGAGACTTTTCCCCCCTGTTTTTTCAGATGTCATCCTGAAATAAACTTGCCAAAACTCTGCTTTGCTGACTGCGTCATCAGGGCTTGCAAACGCCAGCACTTCTCTGACAGGCATTGTGAATCACAGTTATTTTTTCCCCATGTCTACGAGGTCTGCCACCTGAACTGGCAGAGTCTGTAAGTGCCATCAACTTCTCCTCAGGGCTTACAAGCTATATTTGCTCTTTCAGAAGAATCTGAAAATGTTGTGAACCATAACTATGTTTCTGAGAGAACTTACAAGTTCTGCCATCTGTGCCTGCAGTGCTTCAGAGCTTCATAATATGGATATGGAGATATTCTCATCATGGAGTTTACGATCTCCACCAGCTGCATCAGCAGAGATTGTTAGTGCTGTGAACCACAACCATTTATCTCTCAGCACAGATGCCTGCTTTACGTTTTCATTAATGGTCTATATCTGTTTGACCACTGTTATATATACATGTACGTTTTTCAGCAAAAAGGAAAGCAAACAACCAAAATAATCCTTTAAAGCTGATCTTTAATCACTGCAAATCTGAATACATTTCTAAATATTTATGGAAGTTTAACTATGCCTTGTTTAGATCAGGAATTTATTGCAAATGCAATTATTGTGATAGCCATATGACTTGCAAGCCTTTCTGTAGTCTGACAAAGCTGCAGCTCTTGCTGCTATTCACAGATTTTGAGAAAGTATTTCATTTTATAAATACGATGTTAATTCTCTTTATGCCATCCTGGCATTTCCCAACTATCTTTGGTTCAGACCATGACATGAAAAAACCTGTCCTTATGAAGGAAACTTTTGCTCTCGTTAGCTGTCATGAAGGAGTTTTGGCACACGGTGATACATCATTACTTTCCCAACGTTGGCCCTGGGAAAGAAATGTGCTAGGTGTCTATGAGGAGTAACAGCAGATCCAGATGGGTACAACGGAGGCTGCGTGTGTCAGAGGGGAATGTAGAAAGAAGCTCCATCTTCTCCATATGTTGACGGAGAAAGAAGCCTTTGACATGCCAAGAAGCTCTTGACTGGCTGTCTAAATGGGGAAGCCAGGGATATAAAGGAAAGCAGTTTGCGATTTTACTTCGGATGTCCTAGTGTACCTGTTGAATTTCAATATACCAATATGGGAAATGTATAGATCTGGAAAGTCTAGTAGTAAAATGTCTACAAATTAACAACTAACAAACTTTCAAATTGCAGCTTTGAAGATACTGGGCTTATATATCTAAAATACTGTATCTGTGTGTGTACACAAGCCTGACCTGACACAGTTAGACCCAATTTAATTTGACTGTGATAAAGTGCCAAACCAGAAATACTTTGTGGATACACGGAGTTTTGAGGAAAAGGCCTTATCTCTTATCAGTCTTGCAGAGACTGGTTTGGATAGTGGGATTTTGCAGATCTTGTCTGTGGGGCTGTCTGGCTGTGTTGGTTGCCCAGAGCTGAGGACTCAAAGGACCCCAAAGCATCCAGGCAGAGAATCTGGCACTTGGTGGTTCCAAAAAGCAATTAAATCTGCCTCCTGCTAATCCTAGACCTTCAGACCAACTTTAAGTTTCCTTTGTAACATGGGTTTTGGAAATCAATGAACAGACTTATTTTGGGAAAAAATTTGCTTAGGTTGAAGGTAAGCATGTTGGATTTCTATTATAAATGCAGAGAATTCAAAAATGAAAATACAAAAGCCAGTTTTCATTTTTTTAAAAAAAGTTATCGAAAAAGTACTTACAGGTTATGCTGTTGCTCAAATTGTGGAGGACATGCAAAGTTTCTATATGAAGCCAGGTCTTAATTTTTTCTGTGCTGAATATGAAAAAATCCTAGAATTTTTAGCATTTGAGATGTAATATTTAAACCACAGAAAGCAATAGAACCTTGTAAGATTAACTACTGTTTATCAACTAATATCTATCTTCCCATTAAAAAAAATCTCATAGCTTTGTATCAGTGTTGAAAAACTACACATGCTAAATTTTATACAAAAAGCAAATGTTGAAAAGGAAAACAGGAGTATCAATACTTTATAACTCTCTTATATGCTGATTCCACTAAAATATTTACTGAGCAGTCAGTCATTAGTGTCTTGATCCACATCCTCAGGAGCATTCCAAATTTAAGTTCTACTCCCTGCTTGCAATGTACCAGTGAGATACTTGATACTTTGTTCCTTGAGGGCATTAATATTTTAGCAAACCTGACATATGTTTACATACATACATTTCCATGTCAAATCACATTATTAATACTTTCAAAAGTCTATTTTTGTAGCTGTACTTCTTTCTGCATTTTTTTTCTGCATTTGAAGGAAAGGAATGCCCAAAATTTTGAAGTAAACTAATTTGAAAGTTTGAATTGGTGCTTCCTGATTTTTTGTACTTTTCTACTATATATGTCAACTGAGCACACAAAATTTTTAAGTTTTAAAAAGCTTTGGAGAGAAGAGCATGTGTTCCTTAGACTAATACTAAGTATTTCCCTTTCTGAACTAGTACACAGCCCTTGGAAAGACAAAATCAAGATCAAAATAAATGTGGAACTGCACCTGCTTCTTGGAAGTAGGTGGTATTTAAGCTGAATTTAATCTTGGTATTTACATACAGACAGATAGAACACTGGCAAAGAATCCACATGAACATGGTCCAGGTATCTACAATTAGGGGATCATTACTAAACCAAATTATTTTCATGAGCAAGTGCATCTGGCCATTATGCCACAATTTGGAAACCTGCAGTCAAATCTGTAAGTAAACTGGAAGGGAACTGTAAATTGCTAAAAAACCCCAACAACTTCACCATAATTGACTATGTATTGGGCTGCCTGCACAATTTTCCTTTTTTTCCTAATATGAGTATGACAACACTTAGAGGGCTTATTGATCCCCAATACTTAACTGTTAGTTTATATGAATAGCAAATGAAATATGATATAAAATATGCAAAATAATAGTACATTAGCCTAAACAACACTAATAAATTGCAAAGCTTAGCATGAAATTGAAAATCACTAATGGAGCACTGTGCAGTTTGTTGAAGCAATGAGCAGTCAAAGAATCATACATAATGTAACAGTACAATTGCTAACAGCAGGTTCATAGAAGACAATTTAAACTTATTTTTTATGGACAAGAGGAATTGATCTTTAAAGCGGTTCCTAAGGAGATTCCACTTAGCCCGAACAGCATCTTGGGATTGAGTTCTGGTCTATCCCTTGCATCCAATACATATTTATGAACTTCCAGAAAACACTGATTTAAATTACACATGAGATTATGGTTTACAAACTTAAACCAGAAGAGGTAAAAATGTTAGACTTGTGGAACTAGTATCTGAGACTGGTATTGAATTCTATGGTTATGACAGTCCTGCAGGTTCCACTGAAAGATAGGTCATATGTAATGAGCTCCACTTCTTAAAAGTCTTAGGAATTACAAATATTGAAAGCTATGAACACCAAGGATGAATATATTTCAAAATCATAATATGCTAGATGACATTCTATTTTCTCAAGGCCATTTACATGAAAAATCAACTTATGTTTAATGTAGTTGGTATCAAATATACTTTTTCAAGGAGCAAGACTGCTTGATAAAATGCAAGTCTTTACTATGCACTGATAGGAAAAGTTCTCACATTTGTGAACATTCAGGGCAAAATTTATATCATATTCATGTTTTCTTTTTGCAGCATTTTCCCAGTGAAATATTAGATTTTATGTTGTTGTGCAAAATAAGTTCAAAAAGGGTTTATAAAATTTAGCGTGCCATAAGATTGGATGTATTCAAGTACATTTAAATTAAGAACTGAAAAGGCAAATGTGAAATTCTTACGAGATCATATGCAGAAAATATTTCATCTGCTGAGAAGTATTGTTATTGTAGCACAGAAGCTGTTCATTTTAAGTTATAAGCAGCCAATATTTTCGTAGATGAGGAATGCATGGCTCTTTTCTTCCAAGTAATTTCAACTCAGTATATGAATCTTTTAAAGCTGGCATTTTGCACTTGGTGGTTGTGTAGGCCCAATCTCTGGGCTCATTAGCCTACAGGTCTTATAGAAACTGAAAAAACATACAGAAAAATTATGTAGGTGAAAAATGGAGAGCTGGCACAGATGGGTCTTTTGTTTATTAAAATATAAAATACTGAAAGGTGGAGGCTTTTTGTATTAATAAAGTTTTGTGGACAGATAGTTACTACTTAAGACTAGTCATATAATTCATAAACCTACAGCCACAATTAATTGAATAGCAAATAGCTGAACAAGAACAAGACTTCATCTACTTACTGGGTAAACAATATTGTAGTTGCATATGTTGAGATCTGAGGAATTGTTTGCAAATGTAGCAAATACAAAACCGTTTAACATCCATCATCCCGAGGCTCTCACTGATATAAAGGCAGGACAACTGAGGGAATTTTCATGCCATGTTGTTTGACTGCTCTTAAAACTCCAAATGCTATATCCTGAGTACTTTCTGGAGGAAAAAGACCCAAGATTACATGGATAAAATATTTCTTCTCTTTCTTCTGAACATCCTAGTGGCACCTTACTGAAGATACAATGTATTAAAGTTTTATAGTACAACTCAGCAAGAAGCTTGTGATTTCAAAGAGGCAAATGAAGACCTACAACCTTATAGCTCTATCCCTTTTAAAGACATAGGTCACAATTTAAAACAAATTTCCCATCACAATAATTGTGGTTAAGGTGTTCCTCCACACTTTTGTTTTTGCCAAAATGAGATCTAGGAGGTGCAACTTGCAGTTTTGAGCATGAAATATGGGTAAAATACTTTAAACAACTTATGCATCGAAAAATGTGGCAATAATGTAAGGGATATTAAAGTTTAGGTTTTACTTAGTTCACCTCTGATCTCACTACCAACTAAAATAAACTCCTTATTTTATAGTCTAATTATAAGCAGTGTTCATGCTCCTCAAGATGCATAGCATAGAATTTATAGTCAGTTAGCTATTAATCTACTTAGAATCAATAGGGGTATGATTTTTTTAAATTTTAAAATATTCTTATTTTTAGATAATTCAAATATTTTCACAACATAATCAGCCTTTTACTGTTTTTTTTTTTTTTTATGATCCATTTTCTTCCTGGGTGTCAGCAAAGCACAGTTTTACAACTTTCTTGTCTCCTAGCTTTTACAAACAACTATGGATTGATGAAAAGTATCCAATTTCCACAGTGTTCCTCTCTGATGAGAGTATTCAGGTTTTTTTTCCCTCTGGGATAAACTTCCTATCACACTGTGCAACATGTGATATAAGGATGTTAACATTTTCAGGAGAGGCTACATTAGAAATTGGCCTCTTAGTTAACAATATCTGAATGAAAAGAAACTCCCTGTAGATCCAAGAAAAATAAAGTATTCCCTATTTTTCCAGCAAACAAATAAAATCATAAAAAGGAGAGAGCTGACACTGAGATTAGAATATAGCATTTGGAGAGCTAAAGTAAGAGGCCTGATGCTGGCTTGAGGAGACTGATACAGTGGAATTGGAAATTGAGGAACTGAAGTGATATGCAGGATCCATGATGAGGCATGGGATGATAGCAGGGAAGAAGAAACCAGAATACCTGGCTTATAACTTATCAATTACTTTACCTTGGGCAATCCTGCTTGTCCCCACTAAGTAGAGGAGAGAGGTGAGAGGAGACAAGTGACTTAGCAGCAACATGACATGACCACAGCTGTTCATTTTCTTTCTCAAAACCCATGGGAAGGAACAGCAAAATGACAACCAACAGGGTTCAAAATGTCCCTTAAATGCTTTACTTAGAAAGAGCACAGACCCTTTAGAAGCACTGATGAAGTCACCACCATGGCAGGAGTGGTGACATGGCAGGGGGCATGAGTGAGGTGGGGGTTTCTGTGTGTCTGTGCGTGCATCTTTGATCTTCAGGGAATATTGGGAATCTATGCTTAGACAGGATCAGCACTGCAAGCCCCAATATTTAGAAACACTACTTTTGTAATAGTCTCATTCAGTTCTGTCTTAAAATTTAAACGAGGCAGGCTAAGTTAGAGTTAATCTAGATCTTCCAGTTCATTGACACTTGCCCCCCAAACCTTAGAAATGGTCATCAGAATTAGACAAATTTTAAGACACAAAAAGTGGGAAATAGTTTTTCTTAAATTGCAAGTGAAAATATACTTAAACAAGGACCATGGCTTGTCTTCAAAAGAAGAGCATAGGAATTTGTCCAGTTCATCAGCACCATTTAAAAATCATCACTTATTTCCAAGAGCTGAGCAAACCCAAAACTTTGATCCAACAAATTTCTTAGTCTACGAAAGGCTGAATTCTCAGTAGCTCAGTTGTGAGAGAGAGAAATGCTTTCATGGCAGAAGCATACTTATTAGAACCTGAACCATAAGCTAGAATATTTCCAATAGCAAAAGAATGCAATACTGGAAGATCTGTATCTCCTGTTACTGCTGGGCTTAGGAGAAGTAAACACCAAAAAATGCAGTAGTGTCACATATTTATTGCTTCAGATTTTCTGTATGTTTTATGATGATTTCATGGCCCTCTGAATTTATCCAGTAACAGTAACTAAATATCAAATGTTGCCATTTAGTGAACTCTAGTAGCTATTTTGCTATATTATCCTAGTAGTTTTCATTGTAAAGACATGAGCCATCCCATCAATAGCTTACTGGTTTGGGATAGATATGAATACCAGATAATGCAATAAATCAGTTAAGAAAAGCAGTAAAAGAGAACCTGTGGGGGAAAAAATATTAAATATAAGGCTAAGCTTTATTTGTTGTTTAGGAGGGACAGGACCCTGAAGCTATTTTAAATGTGACAGTCCTCCAACCTTCCTTCCTTCAGTGTTTCCTTCCTTCTTTTCTCTCTCTCTCCCCTTCCCTTCCACTGAGACTCAGTCTCTCTCTTTTCCCTTTCTCTCTGCTTTTGGTCAAAATTGTCAGGATTCACTAACAAGAACTGCTGGCATATGAAAAATCCTACTCCTGTGTAACTGCTTTATTTACTCACTCTATACTAGTGTTGTGTACGTTTACTGATATAGCCCCCTCTTAATAAAAGACAGACCCCAAAATTTGTGTCACATTTTAGTATACGAGATATTCTGCTTGAGCTACAGTATATATTGAGAGAGCAGTACAAATAAAAAACAACAACAACAACTTTATATATTAGAATATGTAAGTACAATAAATATATGCTACATTATTTTATACTCAGAACCCCTCTTGACCACTAGGAAAGCTCTGGAGATCATTAAAATAGATACAAAAAATATTACCCTTTAGAGAACTCTGAGAATATTTACTTGGTACATGCAAACATATGGTGATTCAGTATGACAAATCATACTTCTAATAGATTTTTCTTTCTTTTTGAAATGCATTCTGCTTCAAATGGATGTCCCTCAAATCCTGAGCCCTGCATTGTTCTCATTAGAAAAAAGCGACCCCAATTTCCCACTAGCATACATAATTGCTGCCATTGAACTTCTGTTTGTGACAGTAAGACAGCAGCCTAGTCTGCACAGCCCATTCAGTGCTCACTGTGTCTACCAATAGTGCAAGCTAGAGTGCCATTTGTGGCATTAACTTTTGTGGATATAACAACCTGTCAATTAGGAAGTGAATTAAGTAATTCACACAATTATCATCACGTAACAAGCCTCATTCCCTGCTAAGCTGTTTTCAGACTGGCAGATCAGAGCCTCTGATCTTAGAGCTGTGTACCATATAGATATCCCAAATGTGTTCATCTGATGATGCATTTGTACTTACTGCAGCATTAAAATACGATAGATCCAGATCTTATTACTTCACCATTTCACTAGTGTGACACTCATAGTTGCAGGTAATTAACAAACACAATACACAACAAGGTCAACCATCAAGATATCACTTATCTTCATTAAATAACCTTGAAAAAAGGTTAATTAGTTTGCATTAAACTTGCCAATTTTAGCTGGATAAAAATATACAGAAGATAGCATTTTTAAACTTGTAATGAACAACCAGAAACTGATTGTTTTGGTTATTAGAAGTAGCTAACAGTGACCATCCTTAGAGTAGTTTTTAGTGGTATCCTGGAGCAACATTATTACCATAACCATTGTAATCATCATGACAATAATGATTTTGCTGCAACCTAAATGTGTGAAATTAAGCTTTTAACAATTGCAAATCTATCTAGCAAGAAAGTCAATGAAAGGTCATTACCCTATGTACAAGAGGGATGTTGCCTTCAGATGATACATGGTTGTATTGCATCCATACACTGGCTTCTTTGGTGATCATAAAGAATGAACAATCACAATAAAGTGTAATACTAAATGTTCTCTAAACTCAAGTTATTATAATGTAGGAAAAAAATGACACCACATTTTACTTCCAATCAAACCACTGAACTTACTCCCTCTTTTAGGAAAGGTGATTTTATAGAGAGTTTGGTCAGTCACTTCAGTATGACAAGTGCACATATGTTCATACGTTAATTTAATCCACTTGGATCCTCATTCACAATCAGAACAGGATATTTTATTAAAATGTCAGCACTTCCAAAGCAGAAAAAAGTAAACTCTGGAGGTAGTGAGGCAGACTTTCAGTCTGTAACAGTTGATCTGCACCAGATGCAATTTTGCATTTGGTTCTAAGTCAAGCCAATAAGTACAAAGAAGAATAAAATACCACACAAGCAAGAAGAAATGGCATTCTAAGCACTATGCAAAATTTCAGGAGTAGATAAAACTCAAAGAGAAATTTTTGTTTTACCCTTATTGTTTTTTCTTCTTTGGAAGAGGCAGGGTGATAGAAATAGAAATATGGTCTACTAAACATAAAATAACACAAGAATGTGCTGTACAAGTAGAAATGACTCAGCCTTACCTCCTTACTATGGCCCTGACAATCCTATTGGTCAAAGACATCATACTGAGAAGCTTAAGTGTGACTTGAGATGTTGGTGAGACGATCCTGACAAAGTACGAGAAAAGAGGAAGATAGAGGAAGCAGCCCTAACAGAATATAAATGCAGTATATAAAGCTCAGACATAAAGAAAATACATATAAAAAAAGAACAACATAGAATTAGAGGAGAAATGAGAGACGTTTTCTGTAATGAGAGCTGAAACATCCCAAACAACAGAAAATATAGAAAATAATGGGAATGACAGAGACAAGGCACACAAAGGTTATTGAAGTCAGCCAAGGTTAGCATGAACAGCATTCTATCGGGTTTTATGAATGTGGCAAGAGCCCAGTTTGTCCCTGCAGTAGCTGAAAGTTTCTGTAACTTGCTTGCAGAACAAAAACCACCAGTGATGGTCTTGGGAGCAATCCATTTACATCCCCACAATGCAGGCTCAGCACTTAATAAGCTGATCTTGAGCCAGCTGTGCAAGGAGACAACTCTCTGTCTCTCTTATGGTCAATCTGGCACTCAAATAAATAATTGGGAGTTGACTGAACTTCAGTGTCAAAGATAAGATATCTAGATGTAGATATAAACAAACAAGAAGCTAGTGAAGCATGCAAAGCAGAAAGGTAATAGAAAGTGAAAAGGAAGTGAAACTACTGACAGAAACAACATTTTAAGCAGATGGGAGGAGCTCATTTGATGGAATTTTTAAATGCTTAAATACCAGTCAGATTATGTTCCTAAGCTTATGAAGAATGAGATCTGAATTCATATATTCAGAATAAAAATATGTATCAGAAGTGTACAAATGCTGCAGTTCTGGTTGAAGCTTCTTTTTGCAAAAATTTACTTTTAAGCAAATAACTTAAGGATAAAATAAACATTCCTGCAGGCCACCATTCAATGGCAATGGCTAATCATTCAACTAGCTTGGCTGAAAGAAAGGACGTGTCATACACTGAAATACATCACAATGTAAATCAGTCTGCTAAGGGTAAAGATCTCTTAGACAGGAAGAATCCGTATCAGATGACAAAACTATTATAAGAGTTTACAATGAAAAGTAATGCGTAAAACCACCTGTATTGTCCAGAATTCAACAGTGAATAATAGAAAATTTAATTTATATTTCTTTTTCAATCCTGACAAAATGCAAACTTAAATTAAGACACGTTCTTTCTATTCCTATAGAATGGAGGTATCATATAAACCTGTATGTATTGCTTCTTCATCCAGGGAAAAGCAGCTTATACTTGTGGTTGTAATTTTCTTTTGTATTCTGTGTTTTTGATTCCTCACAGTGAGGACTATTCTGAATATCAGAAAAAATTAAATAGTTTTAGACAGAGATACTGAAAGCTTGTGCCCAGGACCTTCAACCGCAATATCATCTGATAAAACAGAAATCTCAGGGTATACTATTAAAAAAAACACTCTTCACCGTCATAATTGACAAAAACCCCAATAAAAGTAACTGATATAAATGCAAGTCATGCTGGAGAGCTAGATACAACCCCTATTATAACTCTTACTTACATGATTATATATCTTATTGTGTTACACTAACTGTAATATAATGTAGTTTACAGAAGTAAATATCTATTTTTTATTAGAGAGTAGAATTTGAATTTTATTTTGTCCTTTAAAGAGGAAGGTGTCTGCAAGTATTTCAGTATGGAACACCCCTGCTTCTTGCTCAGCCTCACAGCTGTCAAGAGTGCTACAAATTCCACTAGGAATACAAACCTTGCACATAAGCAGGTTGATGCTGAAATCTCCTTCTGGAGGATTTCCAGTTCCCTTGACTGTATATATGAACACAGACCTTTAAAGCCATCTTAACTGAGACAAAGAGGGTTGCAATGATGATCTCCAACCTACAATATGGAAAAATCTTTCTACTTTTGTTTCAGACATAAGAGACAGGGCCAGTAAATAGTCTCAACATATTTTAGAGAGGATTCACTGGGAGCTGGAAATAAAATTAAAGGAAGGTGAAAAAGCAAGCAAACAAATAACACCTCTTTAAGGTGAGAGGGAAAAAAGGAATTGCCCAATTTTTTCCATTACCTTTAATAAAATGGATGCTGGAACCAAGCTATAATTACCACTGACACTTGCTCACAGCTTACTGTGTCTCTTGCTCTTTTTCTGTCTACCTGTTTAATTTTTACCATTGTCAACTCTGATCATGAGCAGCAATTAGCAAAATTCACTCTGAACTGAGCACTAGTAAGGGAGAATGTAACCAGTTCTCCTTAGCAGCTGGGAAAATGGATTCACAGATAACCTGGTAAGGGCAGTGTTTGGGAGTACTACAATAGACACTGCATTTTGACTAATCTACAGAGATTCAGAATTATTCTGACATAAGCAGAGAGATTAGGTCAACTGCAGGTTAAGGTTTTTGCAAATTAGAGGAATTTCAAAGAGGGAAAAAATATTCTAGCACTGGAGAGACTGAAATCTAATTTCATATTCTGTATAGGTATATATTTTAACTTGTAATTTACACTAGGGTGTAGTACACTAGGGTTGTAATTTACACTAGGCAGCTACCCAGGGAAGTCTTAGTCCAGTCTTCCATGACACACATCTTCATCCAAGATCCTCAACAACAAGCATATCTAAGAAAAAGAATAGGAAACACTGCAGCCTTGACTATGTGGACTATGGGGAGTGAGGAGTGACTGAAGAAGTAGCAAGCAAGACTGTGACTTCTTCCACTTCTAGTGAACAAATGAGAAGCGAGAGATTAGTACAAGGGGAACATACAAAAGTGGGTTGTGTGTTGTATAGGCTGTAATATGTCAGGGAGTCCAGAAAGAAGGGAATTTAGGGAAAAGAAGTGATTCCTCTCATGATGATTCAATTTCTAATTACTCCTTACATGAATTTCCTGAAGAGAAACAGACATGTTTAAATAGAAGGTACTTCAGAGGAGACATATCTAAATGCAATGAGATGTAATTAAATAAATGCTATAGACAAAGGAGAGGAAAATGACGCCAACAGTTTGATCACAGAAGGTGGTATCACACTACATTGAGAAGCAGGAGTTTTTTCCTATGAGATTATGCTACATCACCTGAGACAATTAATAGCTACACCACAATAAACATTTAAGGCATATTATACCATTTTCCTACAGAACAAAGAAGACAAGGCAAACCAAATTTTTCGTCATGATTTACTATGCATAATACAAACTTCAGATACTAAGTCCATTACATATAAACATTTGCAGCTCAAGATGATAGATTGATGGAAAAAACTTAATCTAAGTGATGGGTAATCATATTGCCCTTATTTTGTGAGGGACTACATATGTTACTCTCCAGGCAATGAAAAAGGACATTCAAAAATTTTATCTCACCAGAAATAGCTGAGAGGAACCCCTTCTTTTCTTACATGCTTTATGTTGTAGCTATCAAAGAGTATGTACCGTCTACATTCTGTTTATCTATCTGTCTATACAGCAGAAGCTTTGAGCAAAACAAACTGGAGAACAAATATTTCATTAAATACATTAACATTAAACGCTTTTAATAATAGGATTCTCCCTGTATAATGTGTGACTTTTTAAATACCTCCCCAGTCTCTATTTAACTGTCATTTAAGCCAATTATATTTTAGTCACTATAACAGAATTTGTGCTGAGGATCTCCAGATCTGACTTATAATTAATTTAGTTATAATAAGATGGTAATTTTAAGCAATATATACATTTTTAAAAAACAGAAAAGACCCATACTGTCATAACAAAGAACTAACATAATCTTTATCCTTGTGTTACTGAAGAGAGAGGTAGATAGATCCCAGTAGGGTTTCACTGAGGCAATACAGGTCTTGTTGGAATACCTTTATTCTAAAATGTCTTGATATATCAGTTTTTAAAATGCATCATTCCTCAAAACCACACAAAAGCCATCACTTCAAAAGCGTCTGATTAGTCTGAACACAATCAAGGGCATGTGAGATAGCTGCCATTTAGTTCAGCCAAAGCAATCCATGCCAACTGCAATAAACCCATCAAACTGTCATAGAGTCACGCTGTGAGAAAAAGACGACAGTGATTACACACAATAGTTTCCTTCAGTGGTTTTATAATTTCAATTTTTCAAACATTTCAAGATCTTCAATACTTGCAGTAGCAAACCTTTAGTATAGAATATTTTCCCTGGGAGTTACTATCAACAACTTAGCCTATTGGTTTTTTCCCCCATCATTGAATCAAGCATTTAAGCTCATCATGCAAGAAAAATTGTGATTACAGTTGTATATAAATTATTTAAAGAGATCCAGCCAATCAAAACAGACATTTAAGTACATATTTTCTTTGATATCTGTATATAACTCCCATTAAAAGGGCACAGTTACAGCTGAGAAGCCTAAAATGGAAACTATACCTAAAATTAAAATAACATTCTTTCCTTCACCCTGAAAGCCAATGACCCTCTGCAAAACCAAAAAAGAGACCTAGTGATCGTGTCATTTGACATGATCATGTCACAAGATGTAAGATGTATATTGAAAAATGCATTGTGTTCATTATGACAGTCTCAAAGCATAGAGAAGAATGACACACAAGATTAAGGAAATTTAAGACAAATTATTACAATTTTTATTTCAAAACCACTACATTATTTATAAGAATCCTCCGGGCAGATGGAATGTTGGAACCTCAAGGTGTATTTTCCTCTCCACAGATGTATTTTATGCAGCACAAATGCCACTGGGAACTTAGTGGCAAAGGGTATAATGCTAGTGAAGGACAGAAGGCACAACACTGTGATTCTCTGCTCTATAAAGCTCTTGGATTAATACTATGTTTAAACAAGCCACTGTCAGATTTCAGAGCAAGAAAAAGACAGTAATGAAGATAGAATTTATGAATGTTGCTCAGACTGCATCTTGCTGGGCTTATTACTTAGCTGACTAAAACACGTCATCTCAGCCTTGAGTACATAGTGGCTATGTCAGAACATTGGCCTATGTTTGTGGTGTTAACTCATTTGTATAGATTTGAAAATACCATATGTCCTTTCCAGCACCTTTTCCTTTCAGACACCACTCCTAACCTACCTGTCTGATTTTCTGCAGGGAAAAAAAAAAAAAAAAAAGAAAAAAAAAAGATGAGTTTGAGGGGAGAAAAAAGGAAAAAGGTTTGTGATGATTAAAGCTGTGTGACATTAAGATGGTTGGACTCTGGCCTGCCAGGATGTAAACAGACACTTACATGCAGCTGTTCTGTTCCTTCTGCTGAGCACTCTTGTGCAGATGAGAGTTCTTACAAAATGAAAATTGTAGAAAAATAACCCAAAGGTATTATGGAGAATAAGGATAGTTATACTCAACAAACACTTAAGCACCAATTTAATTCTAATTAGTATGGTTTCAACTATATTCCTGCACTACCATGACAGAGGAAGAAAGTTGTTCCAATTTTAGTTCCGAGTAGGTGAGGGTAGGGATGGTAAAAAATTTATCTCAGAAGTTCAGACATTTATGACTGTAAAAAAGAAAAACAGCACAAGACAAATCACTGCCTTCAAATATTTCATAATAAGCAGTGCTATTATTTAATGAAAGCAGTAACTTCTCAGAATCATATAACATTCCCATGCAATATTTCATAATATTTCATAATATTCAAATATTTCATAATAAGCAGTGCTATTATTTAATGAAAGCAGTAACTTCTCAGAATCATATAACATTCCCATGCAACCCACAATTAGGTAAAACACAGCAAGTGCTGTATGAGTATCCCATTGTAAAAAAGGATGAGACAGAAGTGAGAAAGTAAAACATCTAAGTATCTAAGTATCTAAGTACTTCAATATAAGCAGGGTTAATAATTTCTCTGTCTGAATTATCTGCCTCCTTCTGGACCATGGTAAATACTACATCAGATTTGCTTATTCCATGTTTTTCTATTTTTTTTCCTCCTTGCTATTCTTTTCACAGAATCACAGCATGATTGAGGTGGAAGAGACACACATGTATTATTGAGTCAAAGTCCTGACCCTGAACAGAACAGCCCCAAGAATCACACCATATGCCCAAGAGTATTGTCCAAATGCTTGAGCTCTGTCAGGCTTAGTGTTGTGACTACTTTCCTGGGGAGCCTGTTCCACTATCTAACCACTCTCTGGGTGAAGAATCTTTTCCTAGTATCCAACCTAACCCTCTCTTGACACAGCCCCAGGCCATCCCCAGTCTCCTGTCCCTGTCACCCCAGAGAAGAGATCAGTGCCTGCCCCTCCTCTTCCCCTCACAAGGAAACTGCAGAGTGCACAGAGGTCTCCCCTCAGTCTCCTCTTCTCCAGGCTGAGCAGACCGAGTCACCTCGGCCACTCCTCATCCAACTTCCCCTCAAGGCTCTCCAACATCTTTGTTGACCTCCTTTGGACACCTCCAACAGTTTAACCTCTTCCTTATATTGTAGCACCCAAAACTGCACCCTGTATTCAGTGAGGCTGCCCCAGCCCAGAGCAGAGCAGGACAATCCCCTCCCTTGCCTGGCTGGCCATGNCCCTTGCCATGCTGTGCCTGGTCTATCCCAGGACACAGGGGGTTCTCCTGGCTGCCAGGGCACTGCTGACTCAGATTCAACTTGCTCTAGACTTTGGTCCCCTGGTCCCCTTTCTGTGGCAATGCTTTCCAGCATCTCATTCCCAAGTCTGTACATTTGGGATTGCCCCATCCCAGGCGCAGAATTCAGCACTTTTCCATGCTGAATTTCAATAATGTTGGTGATTATACAATCCTCCATTTTATCAAGCTCTCTCTACAGGGCCTCCTCTCTGTCTCTGAGGGAGTCAGCGGCTCTTCCCAATTTTCTATCATCTGTGAACTTGCTTAGTGTCCCTTCTAGTCCTGCATGCAAGTCATTTATGAAGATGCTGAACAGCACTGGGCTGAGATGGAGCCCTGCAGAACCCTACTAGTGACAGGTCCCCAGTCTGATGTCACTCCAGTCACTGTGACCCCTTGTGCCTGATCAATGAGCCAGTTGCTCACCCATCATATGTTGTGTTTATCCAGCTCTGTTGGTCATTCTGTCCAGAAGGATACAGTAAGTGACAATATTGAAGGCTTCACTGGAATCCAGGAAGATGACATTAACCGTCTTCCCTTCACCAATTGTTGGGTTACCATGTCACGTAAATAAATCAGGTTTGATATGGAGGACTTTCTNGACAGGTCCCCAGTCTGATGTCACTCCAGTCACTGTGACCCCTTGTGCCTGATCAATGAGCCAGTTGCTCACCCATCATATGTTGTGTTTATCCAGCTCTGTTGGTCATTCTGTCCAGAAGGATACAGTAAGTGACAATATTGAAGGCTTCACTGGAATCCAGGAAGATGACATTAACCGGCTTCCCTTCACCAATTGTTGGGTTACCATGTCACGTAAATAAATCAGGTTTGATATGGAGGACTTTCCCCTCATGAAGTCATGCTGGCTGTGGCCAATGACTGCATTATCTTTCAGGTGTTTTTTCAATGCCTCCCAAGATAATCTTTTCCATAATTAGCAGGCACTGAAGTGAGACTGACAGGCCTGTAGTTTCTGGGGTTCCCTTTCTTGCTCTTGAAAATCAGGACAATGTCACCCACCTTCCCCTCAGCAGGGATCTCTCTGGATTCCCAAAACCACCCAAAAATCATCAAGAGAGGTTTTGTGATGAAATCAGTCAGCTCCTTGAGAATTCTTGGCTGAATCCCATAAGGCCCCATGGATCTGTAGGGATCCAGCTGAAGGAACAGATCCTGCACAATTTCAGGGTCAGTTGGGAGTTGAACATTCTCACAGTAATGGTGCTTCAGCTCAGGGCACTGAAACCCCCTTGGTTCCTCATCTGTGTTGAAGACAGAGGCAAAGAATGTGTTAAACACCTCTGCCTGGTCCTTTCCCTTTTTAGTAGCAGTTATTTTTACACTGCCTATTGCCATTTATATATTTGAAAAACTCTTTTTATTGTCCCCCACATTTTGGGCCACCTTTCTTGCTTATAAAAGCACAACCAGATGATGACATTTCTACTGGAAATCAGAATTATGCATAAGTATTAGAAAAAGGACCTGTAACTGAATTCTTTTTGTGAAGTATAAGGAATATGATAAAGAGCTCCTTAAAATTATGCTTTAAATTGACCTTTGAATCTTGTTTAAGTTTCTGTCTTGTATTTTTGTGATAATTATTTTCTCTTTTTTCTATTTATCAGCTTTCCTAAGGTTTTCCACACATTCGAGACATTAATCTCTGATTCTGTTATTCCTGTTGTATTTTTTCAGTGACATTATACAACATTATTTAACATATATATTGATTGAAGAAAAACACTTTGAGTAATAATTTAAAGCAGGCTCTTTAGAATTTGCATATTCTTTTTCTTCCGTTTCCCCCTTTCCATTATATTCTGTTTTAGTGATGACCTACAAGTAATGCAAAAAAAATGAAACTATGAACTTTATGTGCCAAAGGATTAATAAAACAAGGGAGAGCTGGCTTCTGGGCCCTTCTTCTTATTTGACAAGTAAGCTTTGATGAGAAGAATTCTGCAGGATGGAGATACACCTTTTTCTAGTTTTTCAACATTTTAAAGCACTTACAATCAAGACTGGTTATATACAAAAACATGTATTTTAAACTATTTAATAAAAATAGAATTTAAGAGGAAGGAATGAAAAAATAGAACATTACCTGATTTTTCCTTGATTTGATAAAGCTAGCTTCCCACTTTGAGTTCTGACATTATAATGTAAATAATTTTTAAAATTATGCAGCTATTTTAGTTCTCATTGCTTTTCACTTAAACTAAGTATTTTTTATGTGTTTAACTTTTTTTTCAAAGAAAAACCCATGATCTTTATATGTGTTGGAAATAAATAAACAGCACTTAACATTCATTGAAAATACCTAACTCCAGATACACTTAACATATAAGCATCTCTAATAACTGTTTTAAAAAACGGATCAAAATAAGATTTTACTAATTTTCCAGTTCTCAATATAGCAATCCTGTAATTTTAGATTAAAAAAAGAACAAAGATTAATTAATGGGCATAACATACACATATTTTATATGGAACTACAAAATAGTATATACTTTATAAAAAGACCTCTACAATTGGCTTTGGCTGCATTATATGTGTCTTCATAGGTTTGGATTTTTCATTTCACTGTTAAATTTCCATCTCCTACACTGAAAAGGCCAAGATGAAGGGAAAATGAAGATCTAGGCTTTGAAAAGTCTAAAGTATCGGAAAGAACATCTACATCTTTAGACCAGGCTTTCAATCTAGCAAAGAAATTTTTTCTCTGTTCTTTGGTCTCACAAAAATTCACAGTGGCATGTCTGACACAGCTGAAGCTGTGTTAAAGCATTTTTTATATCTGTTCAGTACATCCTTCTGTGTGTTTATGTATGTATATATATATATATATATATATATATATATGATATACATTTTATCACACTTTAGAAGGGGCAGGAAAGGAAGGAGAGGTGATGAGGTAGTTATGTACACTTGGGAGTGTTTTGACTGTCTAGAGCTTGATGCTGCTCTGGAGATCAAGTGTTTACAGTCAAGTGCAGGCAAGGGAAGGCCAATAGGGCAGGTGTCCCGGTGGTGGTGTGCAACAAACCACTGAACCAGGGTGGAGTTGCAGATGAAATATTCTATAAGCAACTGGGAGAAGTCTCACAACTGTTAGCCCTTGTTTTTGTGGGAGACTTCCAGCTTACTAGATGCCTGCTGGAAATACAACATGGCAGAGACAAAATGGTCTAGGAGGCTCCTGGAGTGTGTGGAAGAGAATTGTCTAACACAGCTGATGAGGGAGCCAACTAGAGAAGGCTCTGTTTGTGACCAGAGAAGGACTTGTGGGAGATAGGATGGTTAGAGGCCATCTTGGGCACAGGGACCATGGAATGATGCAGCTTTTGATCCTTGGAGAAGGTGGGGGCTCAGTTGAAGTGCTATTCTGGACTTCTGTGAGGGCAGACTTTGACCTGTTCAGGACACTGATTGACAGAGTGCCTTGGGAAGCAGTCCCAAAGGGCAATGGAGTCCGGGAAGGCTGGACACTCTTCAAGAATGAAATTTAAAGGTGCAGGGGCAGGCTGTCTCCATGTAGCAAAAAGACAAGCCAGTGGGCAAAAAGACTGTTCTGACTGAATAGAGGGCTTTGGCTGAAACTTGGGAAAAAAAGGAGAATTTGTCATCTCAGGAAGATGGGGTGAGTAACTCAGAAGGACTACATGGATGTTATGTGGGGAAAAGAGGGATACAGCCAAAACCTAGCTAGAACTAATCTGGCTACTTCTGTAAACAAAAACAAAAACAAAAATTACTAAAAATCAGTTAGCAACAAAAGAAGAGCTAATGAGAATCTCCATCTTTTTTGGATGGGGAGGGAAACACAGTAACAAAGAAAGAGGAAAAGGCAGAGGTACCTCATGTCTTTGCCTCAGTATTTAATAGGAAGACCAGCTGTTCTTAGGGTACCCAGCCCCCTAAGCTGGAAAACAGGGAAAATGGGCAGAATAAAGACCACACAATTCAAGAGGCAATGACAGTGACCTGATACACCACTTAGACACACACAAGTCTATGGGGCCCAGAGGGCACCACACAAGGGTACTAAGGGAGCTGGATGAAATGCTCACTCTTTTCCAACCCAGCTAATTCTTTATTTTGAAATTAGAATAATATTTTGTATGTGACTATATGAACAAAATCAGTATTTTCTGTCTCATGTAAATTCTTTTTTTAAAAATCCCCTTTCTCAGGAACAACAAATGCGAGAATTTTTCAAGCAGCTATTTGAAAAAAAAAAAAACAACTCAGACACAAATATGCTAAAGTTTATTTATGGATTACATGTTGAAGTCGAGAAAACCCTTCCAGTTTAGTATCACCAAAGATTTATGTGAATTCACACTGGTTTGTTTGAGTTTCCACACTACCTGCTCTGAAATTGCCAACAGAAATATATGTTGGAAAACATGAAGTGCAAGTCTCCCGTTATCTTTGACATTCCCTAATCATTCAACTTTGCACAGAGCAAATGGAAATAGGGTGCATTTTAGCAAACCACATGTTGAATTTTTAAACAGAGGGAACTCTTCACACTGTACATACGGATGTCTGTCAGCAGTGCAAGGGCAGGAATGAATAAGCCCCCTGGTCTCAGAAGAGGAGACTGGCAGAATCCTGGCAGTTAGAATTATTTTTGACAAGTATTTCCCTAGTTCAATTTCATAGAATAGGCACATCTAACACAGATTTTAAAATTAGAAATAAAAAAGAAGAAAAAAAGAGGATGCTATATCACAGGTAATTCTGTAGCAAAACCAACTGTCTTCCTCCAAATGAAATACAGGTGATTGTTACACCTTCTGAACCGATCAGGAGGTCTATGAGTTTCATATTAGCTTGAGATATTCCAGTAATAAAATGCACAAGTCTTCTCATAGAGTACCTTCCATTGGTTCAGAATCAGTACAATCACAGTGTGTCTTGGGAAAGCTGGGTGAGCGATGAGAGCAAAGGGGAAGTTGTCTTTTTATGAAACACATCTTAATATGCACAGTGCAGCGTGTTGGGTTGCTAGAAGTGCTTCTGCAGGGGGTGGCCACAGTGGGCTGCACTGGCTAACCTCTCTGGGGCCTGGACAAGAAGGTACAAATTAGACCACTTCTACCCCCAGCTGTTCTAATCGGGGATGGTGCTGGTGCAGAACTGACCTCAGAATTAGGGATCTGTGACTAGCTTTCTGTACTGATGAAAGGGATTATGTGACATGGATGCTCATGATAGCAGGGGACAGTGGTTCATGGCAGGAAGCTAAAAATCCAGCCACTCACTCAGGTCTGTGCCTGTCTGTCTTTAGGCTGCAAGAGAAGATATGTAAAGAAAACCTGAAAAAAAACTTGCAAAAATATTTTGTGCATGTACAGTATGATTATAATTTAAAATGATTGCAGCTACTGTCCTACAAGGTTATGCATTGGTCTCTGAGAAATTTTTGCCAAAACCCCCCTGTCTTTTTTTATCAATGTCACTTCAAAACTCACAAAATTCTCATAATGCCATCTTCAGAGCAATTTAAAAATTAATTATTTTAAATAAAGTATCTTAATATTAATTTTGTTAAAGAGGATTTGTGCTCCTTTAATAACATACTGTGAAAACCTGTGCTCTACTTTATCTCTGGATACAACTTCTCTGACTGCAGATAGGATTATATTTCCTACCATGCACACATTCAAGACATCAAGAGTGACTGTTTTTAGTAAACAAACAAACAAAAAATCACAGGAAATATGGGTCATCTGATTAAATTGTTTATAGGAATAGAAACCACTGGAATAGAAGCACAAGAAACACAAATACTTTTGATAAAATTTTGCAGCCTGGAACACTTCATATAGAAAGAAAACAAGTTCAAAACACTATTTCTTTTAATAAATACACATAAATTTTCTTTGTTTCTTGCTTACATTCTTGTATTTTCTTAAAAAAACCCCATAGTCTCCAGTTTTGGAGCAGAATAATATGGAAAGTTGGATTTGATTTAGAGGCAGTTTATGCTGCAGATGGAGCACCTGATCTCATGACTGAGAAGACTCATGATTCATGACTGAGAAGAAATACTACTGCCCCAGGAATGAACATTACCCTGCACCTCATGCCACCTCCCTGATTGTCCCCCTGACATCAAGGGACCTGCTGAGATGGCTCCAACCAGCTGCATCTGCTCGGTGCCCATCATCAGTAGCCCCACTCTACTCACCCTGACAAGGACCACTATTTTTCTATCAGTAAAAGAGCATGGAAATAGCAGACAATTTTTATACTGCAGTCAGCTTAGTAGTGGCTTCAGCCTGGCAGTATTAGAAAAAAACTTTCACTTAATTTGAAGTGTGTCCTCCCCAGTTCAGCTTCCACGATGTATGGTGACTAAAACCTGTTTCTGTTGTGTCAAGCTGAATTTGCCTTTAGGCAGAGCAGGTTTACTAAGATTTAGTAATACTACCTGCAAAGGTGCTGCACAGGAAGCCCAAATCAAATAGGTCTAAAAGATCTACTACTCCTTCTCAGCATGAAATGATTCTCAGCCTGCACTGTTCTTAGTTTCTGTGAAGAAAATGGTTTGGCTACATGAGCAGAGAGCAAAAGAACAGGTGCCAACAATGGTGGACTGGCCACAATGCTTAGCAAAAAAAAAAAAAAAAAATAGTTTGAGAGTTTTAGAGCCTCTGAAAGCTTACCCTGGAACACTGATTTCTTTACCTCACAACTTTTTCAGCTTTGTGTTTGTTATAGAGCAAACCAATTGTTCAAGCTTCCCTCTGCAGCATTATATCCCAGTAATAATTCTGGCTGCTAGCAAGAATGTAGAATATAGATTGCAAGAATTCCTGTTAACATAAATCTAGCAAAACATATCTTTCACTCTCAAAAAAATTTAACAAAACACAAAAATAGCCCCATATAATTAAAACAGCCCCATATAGCTTTGAGCAAAGCACTAAAAAATGAGTTTTTCTCTAGTAAAGAAATAAGAACATAAATAGAAATTAAAAATATTGAAAAAATTAAATGATCTTTCGTTTCAAGAATTTGTTTACTACAACCTAAATAACAGTGGCTTTCCAAACTGTTGCTGAAAAATTTCATGAAAATTGTGTTAATCAGGATTGAGATTTACTGCTTTAAAAATATATTTTATGTTACAATTAAAAGTATTTTAATGGGAACCTACTAAAACCCTCTCAAAAAAATCAGTACATCTTTTTTGAAAACTCACTTTATAAAAGAATTTACTTCATCATAATTTTCTGAATACAATCAGACACACAATTACAGAACAGATCTCCTATAATCAAAAGATTCAGTCTTAAAGGCCTATATACATTGTATTATGGTGACTATTCAACTTGGAGGAATTGTGTTAATTATGATTATGTACTATGTAGGCTCTGACAGTAGAAAAATATTTTTCATACTGTATACTGCTGTCATTCATGTCCATAGTGAAAGAGAACTACTGAGTACTACTATGACAACATACAGAATGTACTAAACCCTTTTGGTCCAACCAAGGGACATTTCACTTCCTCTTGTTACCTCTAGCAAACATAATGGATTACTAGAAGGCCAAAATAAAAAAGATGCTTGCATGCAAATTCTCTTGGAATTGGTAGGAGAAAAGAATGCACAGCTTTTAACTGATATCACTGAATACTAAGATTCCTATGCAGGTGTTATTCTGTTATTTCTCATAAACAAAGGAAAGACTTCTGATTTCTCATAGATGCACTGTTAACCAGTTAAAATTAGATTAAAGATCTTCTGGAGCTATGCGATAGTAATACGACAGGCCTTATATATGTTTGCTTCATATTTAGAGCAGTATATAATATTTTTCATAATACTACTATTTTGAGGTGCTTTAATTTTGGAGCATAATTATCTTTGATCAGCAGTTCTGCAAGCCTTTTTTTTTTAACTGAGAACACTGAAAAAATGTGTTTCTCCAGATGGAAGATATCAAAGATCCGTTCACAATATTAAAAAGTTTCAGAAACACATTTAAAACATCATATGGTATGTATTTGAATTGCCTCATTTAAGAGCAATTCATTCTTGGATATCTATTGAGGAATGAAAAAAAATGCTTTACATCTGAACTGGAAGAAAAGGAACTGTCTCTGTATGTACTGTGAACCTTTGAATTTTACAATGCTAAAACACCATTGATATAAGCCTTGAACTGACTGAGGTTTTGAAATATTGATCAATGAATTGATTGGTTTATTTTTTAAGCAAAAATATCAACTACTCCTTTAGGCAGGTGGCTCCCTTCAGTCATTTACTACAAAAGTGCAAAATAATGACAACTTCATGCTGTATCTCCAAATTCATACAGTTCAACATGTCTTTTGCACCATATCCAATATGGTGTGCAGGTCCTTCAGGCTCTCTCATTGTGAGATTCTACAGAGAAAGTAATCATTTGAGCCACTCATGTGATAAACCAGCACTTGAAACACTCAAATGTCAAGTTGTTTTCATCACATCGACAGCAGGTCTTAGACTTAATCTTTCCTTGGTTTATGCCACTACTTTGCCTTTACTTTGCTGCAAAATGTGAAACCGCCGTGTGTATGCTAATGGAACTGTCTTGCCCATTAGTTCTCCAATTTCATCTATATTACCCTTCACCTGTTCGTGAACAAGGCAATGGTGCAAATTATTCTCCCCTCGATGCACATCCCATTAGACTTCAGTGGAGAATACACCCCCCTTGTGTGTAACCAAGATGAGATTCATAGAGATTTCCATTTGTGTTTACAAGAGCATTGTTTCTTCAGTATACAATCTGTGCTTTTTATATTCATACAAGACCCAAAGACCGAGAGCTTGGATCTAATTCCAGCTTCTCCTAAGCTCAAAGACTTGTGCATACATAGTTATGGCCACCTTCCTCTACCTGCAGAATATACAGCATTTCTTCCAACAACATAGATGAATTTTCAAGTAATACCAGCTACTTATCACAAAGTCCCTTGCTACCAGTTGACACCGAGTGAACATATGCTTTTACCAATCAATATATTTTCAAATGCAAGCCTGCATAAAAAAAATCTGAATTATAAACATTTCCTTTTCCATATTTATACTTGAAGTATTTTTCAATAGATAACTTTACATATATTTCTTTTCATATAATTTTATGTGAACTTTTAATTTAATTTAGCAGTATGATGAATTAAATTGAAGTTGATGATACTGCACTATACTTTAAATACTGATGTGAATTAGTACTGTATGCTTTCCAAAACAACATGATATAATATGATGAAAAAACCAATTATACTTTAAAATGGATAGAGGGCAATTGACAAAAAGTTCTGTTCTTTGATGATAGCAGGTAGTACAAATAATCTGTTCTGTACTTTAGGATTTGAAAATCAGGGCTATGAAGAGATACCTTATTTTGAACAGCCTCTAAAATCTAAGTCACTATTGCAACAGCTTACATGTTCAATATCATACTGAAATTCTGAAATATAAATTGTTATCTACAAACCTCTGAAGCCAAGAGAAGTGTAATCAATTTATTTTAACTGTGTTTGGGCACTAGAAGACATGGTAGATTTTCAGGCCTCTTTCTATAACTCTCTTTTTAAAATATGCAGGTGACCCCCATGGGAAGTGCTATACTATGGCTAATTTGAACCTGTTTACATTAGAAAGTGAAAGAACTTTCTGTATCCTGTTAGTCACAAACATTTCCTAGTCTCATCCTGTCACTTCCCCATGGGGGTTCCCAGTGCCATTCTTGAGTGTACAATACCCAGTTCTGTTGAATGGCTATGCTGATTGCTTGCTTCATCCTTTTCATTTTTGATTAAAGACTGAATACAGAAAATTTTTTTTACATGCTGTAGTTTCAATTCTATAGGGACTATATAAATTCAGAAGATAATTTAAATTCTAAATTTAATGTTCAGCAAGTGCAACCATGGAGGAAATTTCCCCATAAATTACAGCATGTTCATAATAGTGTATTTTTGTTGACCAAAGAAGCATAAATTTGCTATGTATTTTGAAAAGTGTTTTATAACTTAGATTCGTAACCTTATGTCTTTGACTGAAAGCTGACTTCCAAATGTGCCCTCAGCATTAATGCAATTCACTGAATTTAAATTTACAAAAGTTATTATAAATTATTTTTAAAAATTTTAAAAATTTTTAAAAATTTTAAAAATCAAGATTATTTGTAATTTGCAATGTTATGAGTATATTCATTTTGAATTGCGCTATTCTGGTTTGAATCGCTCTAAAATGTCATAATCTAGGGATTTCATTTTTTAATTAAAGCCATAACATTCTGGCTAGACTTTTTAATTCCAGATTTACAGATATAATGATGTCTAATGAAAAATAACAGCAAACTACATGCCATTTGAATGAAGCTTAAAGATTGTTTCTCAGCATTTGGACAGAATACTTACTTCAGGCTTACAAGTATTAGGAATCTGCAAACAGAGCTCTGAAATACCTAATGAGGTCTCAGTGACCTAGAAAATGCAGTGTGTGGAAAGCAGCATGAAAAAGTGAGGTTTGTTCAGAGAACAGCAAACAACTGTTTTTAGAGAACAATAGCATGGGTATGTTTGTCTGAGAAAGGATGAAATACCTGCTCTCCCAATTAATATTGAGTTGATAGGAATTAGGAAAGCAAAGTGAGCAGCTGAGTCTCCCAACAGTTTTTTTATTTGTAAATTCCCCGTACCTTTTTCTGAGTGACTAAGAGAGAATTTCATGCTTCATTTAAAAAAAGAGCGTATAGCCTGATCTTCAAAGAGAGGGACAGGATGGTAGAAGATGGAGGAACGAGACAAGCTGAGGGTGTATCTGCATGAATGCCTGCAGACAGGCCTTGGGTATATATGGCCTAAAGATCAAGGTGACTGCATGTGAGAAAACTGAGAAACTGGGTAGCAATGCAGTGCAAACCTCTCAGCTCATGAGACCAACTGAGATTCATTTTTAAAAGTTGCACAAGTTCTTTTTAGCTACATGCATTTTCCTGTTAATGCAGTTTGAACAGAAATTTGTTCAGCATCCCCAAGTGAGAAATTGCATGATTTCTTCTATTTGTTTTTTCTGGATTAAGACTAATAATTTTTTTCCAAAACTAGTCATCTTGATCAAGTCAGTTAGTTTATGTAAATAATGAATTGCCTAATAGTTGGAAAAAAGATCTGAATTAAGTGTGGAAATAGAGCAATTTATTGGCCACCTTTCAAAAGTTATTAATGAGTTATTAGATTTCCTCTTTTTAGGCCAACATAATTATTTTTAGTGCACTAATAGTGTTTAAAAATGTAATATTTGAGAGAAAAATACTTACAGTAATATGGAAATGAACACAAAGTTTCATTAAATCAGTCATTATCCGTGAATAGGCCAAATAAAAGAACAGATTAAATATTTTGTTGAGAGAATGAGATCACTAATTCAGATCTCGAAGGAATGGGTAGAAGGGAGATTTTTTTACCCATGAAAGAGAGACCAAGAAGGCAACGTCTGTAAATATAATAGACTCCTTGAAAGAAAGTATCTCTATGAAAAACTATCACAGACATCTTACTGTTTCTACCTAGTAGAAGAGGGAACCTATCAATTCTTCTGGGAATTTATGAAGAATAATTACAGTTCAGAACATTAATTTCCCCATCTACTTTTACTGGCAGAGATGAGTTTTACTTAAAGAATAAAGGAGAATTAGAAGATAAAGAGCTTTATTAAATTGTCTAGAAAGAAGTTTGAAGATTCTTTTGCTAGATTTAGGAGAGCAAAGTGAAGATCCAAACAAGCTCAAAAACTGAAACTTCAGGCAGGATTTGGGCTTCCTTCAGTTCACTGAATACACACAGATAGTAACAACTAGCTTTTTCTCCAACAGGAGTGCATCTGCTAGAGGTTTTACAAGTGGAGATAGCTATAGGCCAAGGGGGAATGATTTTAGAGTGAAAAAGGAGAAACTTAGATTAGATATTAGGAAGAAATTCTTTACTCAGAAGCTAGTGAGGCACTGGAACAGGCTGCCCAGACAAGTTTTGAACACCCCATCTGTATTCAAGACCAAGTTGGATGGAGCCCTGATACAGTGGGTGGTGTTCCTGCCTGCCCATGGTAGTGTTTGGGGGGTTTGCAACTAGATGATTTTTAAAGTCTTTCTAATATATTTTTAAACAAATCTATGTTCCTTGGCTAATTATTTCCCATTTTGACCAGAATTAAATTCTACACTTTCCAAAAAGGATTAAGCAAAGCTAGAACAGGCACAATATATCATCTGCTCTGGCAGAAGTAATTGAGAGTGCTTATGATTACATGTACTTCTATTCTGCTACATAGGACTGGAGAATTAAAGCTGGAACATATAGGCTGCACAATAAAACCTCCTTTCCAGAAAATTTCAAGCTTGTTTAACAAAGATATCCAAGAAGTAATTTGTACTTGAAGTACTTGGAGAAATAAAAATGTAAGTCATCAGCTTAGTCAACACACTTGAGTATTCAGCTACTAGAATTTCATATTTGCAAATTTTACAATTATCATGAGCAAGGCCATACAACAGGTTCTTCCAGCCAATTATTTTGTCTTTCACTGTGGCCAAAATTTACTAGGAAACTGTGGTTTCATGCTAATATGGTGAATCACTAATAAGGACAAACCACTCCTCATTTTTCTTGGGTTACATCTTGAATTCTGGTAATACCAATGTCTAAGTCAAATACCTCTAAACAGATAAACAGATAATAATTAAAAACAAAATTGAAAAGGTTCAGAGAAAAGCTGCCTGTAGTTTATAAAATCTGAAAAAAGATATTAATTAATATAATTTTAATATTGCTACGCTAATACTATCTGGAGCAGTACAAGCAGTTGCTGTGAAATGGATTTCTGACATTTTCAGTTCCCCAAAATTCTGTCTGTCAGTACACAGTCAAAATATGGACAATATGTTAATTATAAAAGATGATAAATCATACGAAATAAGTATCCTGTAAACATAAAAGTATACTCCATGAATGTCAATTTTACAGGCAAAAAGCACCTAACTGAAGAATCACACTTAAAAAACAATTGTGGAAAAAGGACTTAAGCCCTTTATTTCAAACCATCAGAGGATGATTATTTACTTCCATAAACTCAGGAAGTCTGATGCAAAACCCTTCTTTAGACAGCCTATTTCTTGAAATTAGGTATTAACCATAGAGTAGTGGTGCAAATAAGCAACCTTTGAAAAATTGGTGTATTTTCATAGCCTGCATAGAACAGAGAAAACAGAGCATTTTACATCTCAAGAGTCCACAGAAATCCCTCAGCAATACTCAGGACTACAGACACTTGTCTCAGCTTCAGCAGAGACATGGGTCCACCTCACAGGAACACAATGACCATAATAGTACCCATCACAGAAGTTATTCTCCTCAATTGTACAGGCACAGTGAAACCATGGGGCCAAATCTGAGCTTTCAAATGGCTCTAAAATTGCAATCGATGAGAAATGTTTGTGCCATAATTTAAAAGCAAAGGAAGGAATGGCTGCCCTGGTGTCAAGACAGCATGCATGCACTATTAAAACTAAAACATCTCACCTGGAAAACTGAATTGCTTTCTTTGTTAGACAACAGGCTGCTCTAACAACTCTGATATTTTCCTGTTATCAGGGATCTTTTATGGAAGTACCAGATCAAACTTTAAAACTTTCTAACAAAGGTCAGAAAATACAGAATGTTTTTTTGTAGGAAGTGTTTAATAACATCCTCCTCGTACATGCTGATATAATTCTTGTTAGAGAATTGAAAAATAAAAATAACATTGTCATTATAACCCCGGACAGCATAAATTATGGAAAATTATGCTGCAATATGTCTGGTATAAGCTTCTCACTGTGAAATAGTATCCTTCTCCCTCACGAAGATTTCAGGAACCATGTTTTTCAGGCTTTTCAGGAATAAATTTAAGGACACTTATTGAAAAGAAGCTGCAGAGGGCAACTAAGAGAAGTAAGTCTCTACAGACACAGTGGGAATTATAGTATGGAAATTATATAAAGATACCACGTTAGAAAAAAAATCCCAGGTTCAAATTGCCAATCAAAAAAGGGTTAAAGAGGTTATGACAGAAGGAATTTCGCTTCAAGTACTTGAGATCTTATTAGAATGAATAAAAGAAAAAGAACAATGAACTCTGGCAGATTAAATGTAAAAGGAAAACCAAACAGTCTAAAAAGGGAGTTTGAGGAAAAACTAGTAGGAAAGATACAGAATAATAATAATAATAAAACTTCCTTAAAATGTATCAGGAGAAATACACATTCTGGGGATTCTGTAGCATCAGTTTATGAGGTTGGTACAATAGAATTGTCAGACAACCTAAGGTCATTCCAGAAAAATTAACTTAATTCCCTGCATTCTTTGTGGAAGAAACTGGGAACAATCCCTTGCTAGCCATTGTCTGGCAGAGAATCATCAGAGGACCTGACATTACAGAGATTGTAGAATTTATTAGAAAACACAGTGAAAAAAAATGAAAGGCAAGAAACACCTCAGGCCAGATGGTATTCACTCAGATTTTCTAAGAGAACCCATTGGTGAAATGTATGTACTGTTAGTGTTGATATAAAATCTCTTTGAATCTTCCTTGATTACAAAGAAAATGAAGGTAGTAGAAATCTGAGTAACTGCATGCCATATGTAATCCTGATGTCAGTGCCAGATAAATTAATATTCTGATTAACGGTCACATGAACAGACGTTTTCTACTTGGGAAGCAAAACTTTGGCAAACCCTGAAGCTCTTTTTAAGAGTCATGGAGCAGGTGTATGATCCACTGGAGGTATGGAGTGGTCCAGTTGAGATAACATTTATCTACAAATGACTTCTAACACAAACGGCAAGTTAAGGTTAGCAGCAGAAAGGGATCTAAATATTAGGAACTGATCAGGATGAAACAATGAATATCACCGTACCACCTTCACTGCACCCGAAAAAATAGCTCTCCCATGCCTTGAATACCATGTGTCTCCCCATCTCAGAAATGTCAGAAAGGTTCAGATATCCAGACAGTGGGATCATGGTTTTGTGAAGAAGAACAGCACAGTTTCAGGTCCATTCATCTGTTAAAGATATATTTATGTGGGTTTCAGAAGTTTACATCAAAAGTTTTACTGAGATGGTGGATAGGGATTGGACATCTCTTTCAAGAACTAGGGACCAGCAATGAAACTAGAAGAGATGCTTGAAAGAAAAGGAGAGGATACTTATAGAAGGCACTGCTAAGAAAGGCTATATATATGCAAAGTCTTCATGGGCTTGAGGGGAGACAGGAAAAGAGAGACAAAAGAAAGACCCAGAAATAACAACACACACACACATATGACCACATCTATCTCAGTACAGTTCTAAGCTTAAAAGAACTGGTAATTAGAAGAATACTAGGGAATGAAAGATATGCCTTGAATAGCTCTCCTCCCTTTGTATCCCTCCATGGCCACTCTTAGCGACTCAGAGGTTAGATGGAACTCCTGCCTGACCTGCTGGGCCATTGTTGTATTCTGAAGAGTTAAAGTACTTCCACAAATGTGCCGTACCAGAAGGGAAGCAACCTGTATTATCCCATGCAATTTACATGGCTACCAGCTTCTCTGTTTCCTGCAAGATAATTCCAAGGTTTGAGGTATCAAATAGGAATCTCTGCTTTAGTATGCAAGTCATTCCATTAGCAGAAAGTGCTTTATTTCTTTAGTTACTGTATTACGATGATTTGATATGCCAAAATCTTCTAGGTCTTTACTCCCTTGGACAGCTGTGTAATTCTGTCAATTGCTTGCAAAGCTGAACTCTTGCCATTGTACAAATATTATCTATTTGATTTTAGGAAAGTTTTTAACAATAATTGTCAAACAATGATTATGCTCTGATTAAATAAATACTGCCATTGCAGCACTAGATGGGGTATAATTCATGCCATAATAATTTGTTACCATATCTGTCATCCCAAAGCTGATTCAAACTCTGCATAAATTTGATGGAAATCCATCCTAACATCCTTTTTTTTTTTTTGAGGGTATTAGACATTGTTTCTAACATTATATTATGACAATCACAATTACTCTAAATAGCTTAATACTTTATTGCTGAAAATGGTATTTATTCAGCTTTTTACTTTAAAATCAGCAGGCTATCGTTTGCTTTATTAATCAAATCCAAACTTGAGGATTATAGCCACCAGCTTCAAGTTTACTTAATTGCTGCTACTCAGAAAATGAGAACTTAGTAATTCACTTACATTTACATTTTTGATGAGCTGGTTTTTTACAGACCTCATTATATTTGGAAAGAATAGATTTTTTTTTCCTTTTTCACTCTCTATAATATATCTTACAGTATTCTAAATTCTATTTGAAATGTTATTTATTAAATACATAGTAAGAGTAAAAATGAAATATCAGGTTTAGGAATTAAGGACAAAACATTCAAAGGCCAAATTGTTCAGGGAAGTTGCTAAAGCATCTCCAACACAGACATCAGAGTTACAACAAATTCTTCTCAGCAGGGAAGAATATTTATTAATACAAAAGGATAGAAAAGAGCTAAGATTTATTTCCTAAGGCTGTTCTTCCCAGTACTGTTGCGTGCTGAGACACCCATCAAGGGCACTTCCAATTTCTGCCAGATTTCCTGCAATTTATGAGACAGTTACCAAGTTACTGATATGGGTAAATAAACTTACACAAAACAGAAGAAACTGTGGCTATGTCTTCATATCCGTGTGATTCCATAAGAGTAGGTTTGTAAAGCTCAGCAGTGGATACTGAGACCCCATCACAAACCATACATGTTTCAGCCTGTTATGGACTATCTGCATCTTTTGTCTTGACCCCGCAGACTAAATATTTAGAAATTGGAGCAGACAAAGCATATTGCCAGAAAATCTCCAAATTTTGTTTTAATCGAGTGATACATAATTCATGTGCTGTGAGACTGCTCTGCAGTAAGAAGAGAAGCATTTTATGAGTGGCAGGAATGAGATAATTTAGGAGTCCCAAACAGAATCAGATGAAGACTGAGCTCATGCACATACTAAAAACCCAAAAAAACCCAAAACTCCCCCACTACCTACTAAAATTGATTCTTCAGTGTTATTTTACAAGAAAGCAAGACACACTGCAAAGATCTGTCATGCCCTCTGATCCTGAAGTTCTACAAAGGATAGTACACTTAGCACTTACACGTTTCATGGTAATCTCTAGTTTCAACTTTGATATGTGCTCATTAGCCTTAATGGTAACAGTCTAACATAATAATGAGCTTTCTATGGCTAACCAGTACCCAAATGAATGCTTCACAGTTGTTTTTTTCCCCCTGCCAAGTTTTTCTATACAATGTTTATATTACTCTTCTAGAATCATCCAGGCATTTTGCTAACTCATTAAAATAAGTTTATAGAAGAAATTAACAGTTTTTTGCCAGCACTACCACCAGAAACAGGAAAATGTATTTCCCAGAAGTGTAATGCCAGGCAGACAGTCATTAAAAAAAAAAAAATAAAGAACTTCTGGATTCTCCTCATCTCCTTCAATCAATGGTAAACTAAAAAATCCTTTGAGCTATGGTGCTCTTTCTTCACATTATGCATGGAAAATTTCTCCCACTGATCTATTAGTTCAGGAAAATGGGAAGAGGGAGATGGATAGAAACTGTTTTTACATTCACTAATAGCGGAGATCATGCGGGAATGCTGCAAGCTGCAAGTCTCAAATATATGCTTAAATACGGAGTACTACAGATCTTAATTTTTCCAGATCTCAGCACTACAAAGGAAATGAAAAGTAAAGTAAAAAGCATTGGGCAGGATGTTATAATGGAAGGAATTGAGGAAGCAGTACTATTCATTGCTAAGCTCTTGGTTATTTTTAAAGGAAAGGCTTATATCTTCTGAGACCTGAAAGCAGCCTGCAGCCTGCTGGAAAGAATGGAGGGAGATAAAGTCCAGACAGGAGACTTTGACTGACAGCATGCAGACTGGTCCACTGAAATCATAACCAGTATTTCTCTCATACAAAGTCATACAGAAAAATGTAAGAGTTGTTAATACAAGTTTTAAGAGTTTGCATATGAGAACAAATTAAAACTAAATGTGATTTTTAATAATTGTGGTGTTTTGGTCCTCTTAATGGCATCCTGGCTGGGTTGAAAGACATTTTTTGTGAAATCCATTTGTTTATCCTTTAGTAACAATGCTGGAATACTTTTGCTGGTTCCTTTTGGAATTAACTGTATTAACTCCTATCAGCAGTCTAAAAATATTTACAGTGATGAAAGATATCTTCATAAGTAGAAGAGATGTTCTATATTTTAGGATAATGAAGAAGAGAAAATGGTGCTGGACCCAAGTTTAAGCTCTGTTATGACCTTGTGTAGACTAGACTCAAAAAAATTTAAATAAGCTTAAGGCTAACAAGCCACATTAGTATATCCAATGTAATACAATTCTCCATGAATAGCTCTATACTACAGCAGTGGGAATGAATCCTCAGCCTAGTGCTGTCTTTTTAGTTCCAGAAAATATGTCATATTAAAAATCCTTTAGGTTGGAAAAGACCTTTTAGATCATTCAGTCCAACAACCATTAATAAAGCACTGCCAAGTGCGACACAATACCATATTCCTTACAGCTACATCTACATATCTTTTAAAGACTTCCAGGGTATTTAGCATCTTTCCTGGTCAGACTGTTCCAATAATTGACAACCTTTTGGTGAAGAAATTTTTCTTAATATCCAAAATCGAAACCTCCTTGGGTATTACTTCAGGCCATTTCTTTCAATTCTGTGGCTTACTTGGGAGAAAAGACCAATCCCCACTTCTCTACAGCGCTCTTTCAAGTAGTGTAGAGACCAGTAAGGTCTCCCCTGAGCCTTCTTTATTCCAGGCTAAACAACCCCAGCTCCCTCAGCCTCATAACACCTCTTCAGCTTTGTTGCCCTTCTCTGGATGTGCTCCAGCACCTCAGTGTCTTTCAGGAAGTGAAAGGCCCCAAAAGGAACACAGTATTTAAGGTGCAGCTTCACCAGTGCCTGTCACTGCCTGGTCCTGCTGGCCACACTATTTCTGATCCAAACCAGGTTCCCACTGGCCTTCTCGGCCAGCTGGAGACACTGCTGGCTCATGGTCAGCCAGCTGCTGACCAGTACCTCCAGGTTCTTTTACACCACACAGCCTTCCAGTCACTCTGTTCCCTGTCTGCAGTGCTGCATGGGCTTGTTGAGAGGCATCTACAGGACTGGGCACTTGGCTTTGTTGGATCTCCTACAACTGGCCTCAGCCCACTGATGCAGCCTGTCCAGAGCCCTCTGTAGAGCATTCCTACCCTCCAACAGACCAGCACTCACACCCGACTTGGTGTGCTCTGAGAACTTACTGAACGTGCACTCAACCCCCTTGTCCAGACCATGGATAAAGATATTAAACAGGACTGGCCCCAGTCCTGTGCCCTGGGAAACACCACTTGCAACCAGCAGGCAGCTGGATTTCCCTCCATTCACCACCACACTCTGGGCCCATCCAGCCAGCCAGCTCTTAACCCAGCAAACAANCCTGTCCAGATCCCTCTGTAGAGCATTCCTACCCTCCAACAGACCAGCACTCACACCCGACTTGGTGTGCTCTGAGAACTTACTGAAAGTGCACTCAACCCCCTTGTCCAGACCATGGATAAAGATATTAAACAGGACTGGCCCCAGTACTGTGCCCTGGGAAACACCACTTGCAACCAGCAGGCAGCTGGATTTACCTCCATTCACCTCCACACTCTGGGCCCATCCAGCCAGCCAGCTCTTAACCCAGCAAACAACCAAGCCATGAACAGCCAGTTTCTCCAGCAGAATGTTGTGGGAATTAATGACAGAAGTTTTACTGAAGTTCAGATAGACAATATGCACAGCTTTTCTCTCATCCACTAAATGGATCATCTTGTCATAGAAGACANGATATTAAACAGGACTGGCCCCAGTACTGTGCCCTGGGAAACACCACTTGCAACCAGCAGGCAGCTGGATTTACCTCCATTCACCACCACACTCTGGGCCCATCCAGCCAGCCAGCTCTTAACCCAGCAAACAACCAAGCCATGAACAGCCAGTTTCTCCAGCAGAATGTTGTGGGAATTAATGACAGAAGTTTTACTGAAGTTCAGATAGACAATATGCACAGCTTTTCTCTCATCCACTAAATGGATCATCTTGTCATAGAAGACAATCAGGCTGGTCAAGCAGGACCTGCCTTGCACAAATCCATGCCGGCTGACCCTGATCACCTGGATTTTCTGTATGTTTCACACGACAGAACTAATGTTATTCCTTCTGAATGATCCCATTCTTTTTGTCTAATTTTAGACATCTGTCTCTATTATTTTAAGTCCATATAGGCTGGTGTAGTTCTACAAGAACAGTTTTTGCTCCACTTTGTACTCAGGTTTCTATCGCAATTTTATACCACATTAAAAAGCCCTCTAGACACATTAGAGGAAAAGTGGATAGAGAATAAGGAGAATGTAAATTCTGCCTGTTTAGTTAAATTTAACATTTAGAGAAATACATACATTTTGTGAGATTTAAGCCCTATCTATCATGATCAAGTCTTTATCTTTTTTATTGTCTTGTGCAGCCACAAATATTTGCCTTGGATGCTTAGTTACAACAATGAACCTACACTGCAAACATGGAAAAACATATAAGTCAGCCAAAGCACAATTATGGTGTACATTGGAAATGCCCTCTTCATAAAAAATCCTTTGAGACAGATAAGGGGGGAGATGTTTCTCAATAGCACAGAACCACAATCCTTAAAGTGAATATGGGCTACAAAATTCTAGATTTTCCTGTAAAAAAATAGACTTCCTAGTTATCTCCACAAGGAAGCTTACAGATTGGCATGGCTGCCAGTTTGCCAACTTACAAAGAGATGAAGTAAGTCTGCAGCATCATTATTATAGGTCAATGGAATATAAGCCAAAAGCAACAGAATATTTAGGAAATGGATGCTGATAATAAAAGAGCCACTCTAATTTCCTGTGGAGATCTTAAATTAGCTCTTCCCATATGCATTCTGGTTCACACTGATAGTTCTGCAAGATAAGCACTTTTACATACCTCATTGGTAAGTAACTGATTTTCTTCTTAGAGAACAAAAACTGTTGC
This sequence comes from Cisticola juncidis, assembly GCA_013400215.1. Taxonomy (NCBI): domain Eukaryota; kingdom Metazoa; phylum Chordata; class Aves; order Passeriformes; family Cisticolidae; genus Cisticola; species Cisticola juncidis. The sequence goes on along the minus strand of VXBR01012230.1, from coordinate 1,908,181 downwards.
ATTAATATTATAATTGTGGATTTATGCGGCAGGGAAGGCCACCTATTTGTTATTTTCTGGTTAAAAATGAAGTCAGAGAAAACTTAGCCCTGTTTTTAGCTGTAAAAAACAGCAATTTGCAGATCAGAGACTCTGTTAAATATACAGAATCACAAGAGTATACTTTTTAAAAAAAAATCTCATTTCCTGCAAGTGAAAGATGTTCATTGCCTTCTACTGCCAGAGCTTGAGTTAGACAAAATATTAAAAAGAAATACATGGAGCAGCATAGACAAATATGTATTTGAAGCAATTATTTAAAAGCAAATAAAGTTTGCAAGGCAGATCAGACTGCAGCATTCATAGCGCTATTAGTAACCTCACAGTTACCAGAATCATATACTTCCCACAAATTATTCAGAGAAAAAAATTCCTGCATCATCTTTAGGCAACAAAAGATACTTCTGGTCATCGTGTGAATTCTGTGTGCTCAAACTCTGATACAACCCAAGGATTGTCTTTGTACTAAGTCTGGGAAAGCCTGCTCCTTTGAGAATTAGAATAGCTTTCGAAGACTTCTGATTTAAATTTCAAACTCTTGATCATAGTCAGGGAGCAAATGTTTGTATCCTGAAATTGAAAATTGGGTTCTTTAGCTCTACACCAAGTGAAAATATTAAGCATTTTGTTGAATTCACTATGTGAGCCAAGTTCCCCACTGTGCCTTCAAATCCACAGTGAATGAACCATATTTGGATCTGCTTATCAGAAGGAGACATTTAGAAAGACAATGAGCCTGTCCTGCTAGACGGAGACTCCTGATGCTTTCAGATGGGCCTGCGGTGAACTGCAAAATGGGCCCTAAAATCAGGCTGACATGGTCGCTTAACAAGCTGTGGTATTAGCTGTTGGCTCAGAGAAATTCTAGTGTCACCCACAGGGCTGATGATGGCAGCCATCATAATTAGAATGCATGAATCAAAAACACCAGGTGAAGATTTTGCCTTGGAAGAAAGAAAAGAGAGAGGAGGGAATTACCATGCCCTTTGAGTACTAAGCTGCTGCATGCAGCTGGATCAGTGACCAGCAGTGACTGGGCGGATTATGCCATGGATAGACTTGCTATAGCCTTATACTTCCCACACCCAGTGGCTGTCAAAGCAAACGCTGTGAACGACTTCAAAGGAAGTGATACAAGAGGCTACATGGGGGAGAAAGGTAACCCCACTAAAGACCCTGGGGGCGGGGGTAGGGGGATGCAGCCAGGCTTTTCTTTGAGTTTAGCAAGCAATTCCTTTTAAAATTGGTTTATTTTATTAATTCTATCATCTGAATTCATCCCTAAAAATGCGAAACTCTGCTGTTTGCTGAAGTGGAAAATCTATGTAATCTTAACTGATATGACCTTGAAAGGGATTTGCTGAACTTTTGTATGATTGGATTTTTCCCAACCTTTGTAGACTCTTGATTTTAAAATCTCCCTAACAAAAGCTCTGCCAGGAAAGCTGTTATTACAAAGATGCTTCTCAATGGGGAGAAGTGGGCTAATTGCAAGCACTTCAGTGAAATAAAGGAAGGTTTTGCAAACAACTACAGAATTGACAAAATGCACCACATTGCTGTTAACAGAAACTATGCGGGAGAAACATCAGAAATGGCAAAGATGTCTAATATAAATAGATGCCATAAGACTAGCTAGAACAGGCTATAAAAGATTTCAGATAATTCATAAACAGTAATTGCTCGTCTGACCTTGATGTGACTACAGAAATTCCATTAACTCACAAATCTTGACATTTAATTACATAGTAAAAAATATTCTACCATTTATTTTGACAGGGTCTACAATAATCCTGCATTCGACTTTTATCCGTGTTTTCAGCTGCTTTTCTCACACTGCCATTTATTCCCAAAGTCACAAATAAAAGCCGTAATATAGACTGTATTGTTACCTAGAAAGAACTTTTGTTCTTTCTAAGACTTAAACTCTAATATTATAAAAATGTGGGGCTCACAATGAAATGTGCCCCTTTACTTGTTTTATGCAGTTGAACTGAACTGCCCTACAGTTCACCTGAGATAGCAAAAAATTCACAGAGGAAGACTGCAGCAAATTATTTTATAGAGCATTTTAAAACTAGACAAAGAATTGCAAGTATTATAATAATAGATCTTAAAAAACGTGAAAAAAGCTACTAGATTTGGAAATGGTATAGTAGTGTTTGAATAGTCATCCATTAAAAAAAAAAAAAAAAAAAAAAAAAAAAAAAAAAAAAAANAAAAAAAAAAGTAAAATATTATCCAGGTACTGCAGCCAAGATGACAACTGGGAATACTCTATATCAGCTGTATTATCATACTCTAGAATTATGGGATTATAGCAACATTTGAAGAGTTTTTCCCCACTTTCATACAACCAACGAAACCAACAAGAGTAGATTTTTTTTCTCCCTCTTAATTTGTATAGTTCAATTTTAAGGCACTTGACTATTCTACATTAGTTGCACTATCTATATCTACCTTCTGTTTGACTTACCAATTCCAAATCACCACATGAAATACTTTAATTTAAATACACTAGATTTCTTTTTCTGCCTCAGAACAAGAACTAAACTTTTTACTGAAAACATCTTGACTTTAATGAATGATGTTACATAATTTTTCATTTGATTTGAAAAAAAGAATTAAAAAAGGAAAAATATTTAAAGAAATATCTTAGCATGTCATGTGAACCAGGAAATATAACTGTTTTCAAAAGCATTTTGATTATGTATCTACATAATTCTACATATTCTATCTCCAAACTATTATGAGAATAATAGGTGAAACAAATTACTTTTTGGTTTGTTTTTTGTTTTTTTGGGGAGAGGGTGGTTTGGGTTTTGGGGTTTTTTTTTGGTGCATTCAGCTGTCTGACAAAAGAATTTCTGGTAATTTCTTATTGCAAAAAAGACCTAAAGACACAATCCTATAGGATTCCCACAAATGTTACCACTCATCAGTCTTAAACTATGTCATAAGCGAAATTTAAAAATATATTGAAAACCTAGTATTCTACTTAAAAGATCCATATTAATAAATGTATGTATGTACACATACTGTGACAGAAAAAACTGCAAATGCAGTGTTTTATGGATTACAAGACTTATTATGTTTCATTATTATTTCTCAAAAGAAACAAAGGATTTACCCTTCACAGTCCCTGCATGCATATATATACACACATACAAATACTAATAGCTATTTCTTTATGTTAAAAATATGGCTGAATATATAGATATTAAAAAGATACTTAAAAATTGAAATATTTCCTTTATTTGATTTTCCTTATTACATTACTCTTCTACCTTCTACAATTCGGTAGGAGCTACATCTCGATTTCCTTTTGTTCTTTGAATCTGCTATTTTGTAAGAGACACTCTTTTCTGAATCACTGAGAAAGGAACTTCCCCACTGGCTTCCTGTGATCTTCTCCCTCCAGTCCATCTGAAATAATTCTCAGCACACATCTCTTCAATGTATATTTATATAGTGCCTTCTTTTCTCCCACTTTAATAAGTTTATTTTCTCACTTGTGAAGGATCTCTCTACAGCTGTAGTAATGTTGCCTGTAATGCTCTTTCCAGTCTTGTCTTGGTGTCCACTATTCCCTAATTCTGTGGCACAACTGAATAAACAACTAAAAAACCCATGTCCTTTTCCTGCTTATTAAAACTTTCCTATTAGCATTATCAGCGACATTTTATCTCTCCTTTGACCAGTTCAAATCATTATATACTATGACAGGTCTATTAACTTCAATGCACTTACTATTTATACCAGACAAGCTCTTTGCAGGTTTTTTTAGTAGGAAACATTAGACTGAAAAAGAACACAAAGCAAATAAACTTGTCTTTACTTCCTTCACCACATCAGTTGCATTCTGAAAAGCAGTTTCTAGTTATACTTATCTAGATACTATTTCTTTTATTCCAGGTTTACTGTTCTTCAGACTGACCCCAACAAATACTAAACAAACCTTCTATTTGAGATCAAATCCTTCTACATTCTGGGGGGAATATAGTAAGTTTTCTGATTTGTTGTTGTTTTCTAAACAACCCAGCACTGCAGCATATAAAATACTCTTTTTTGTACAGCATATTTTATATGTAATTATTTTTTGTTTTTAAATACATAGTTTGACAGCCTTCAGCATTTGGCCCCTTACATTTCACTGATTCTTGGAACTCACCTTCCAGATGAAAAATGAGGGAATAGACATTAGCTACGTGAGATGAGATACGTAAACTCTAAAAACAAGCATGTGATTCTTACTGTTTCATTGATTTTGTCACATTATAACTAACATGGGGATAATACATCTTACCCCTTTCATTTTTTTCTCCTACACTGCTATCTTGGAAGTCATTGAAGAGAAAGGAATATTCAAGAGTTCTTCAGTTTTCTTTTCAATGTGGTCATAGTTGCTGAGATTGTCTGCTCCATCTACCTAGTCTGACTGTCCTCCAAAAACCAAGTCCCTTACTGACTTCATCAGTCAACACATCCTAGGCAATGTATTGGTGACTGTCCTACTTCCCTTTCAGAAATACAAAACAGGATGGAAATATCGCTCTACAGATCCTTTTCTCTCAGTCTCAGATGGTGAGGGAGAGAAATAGATGAACACAGTTCAGCAAATTTCCTTGCATTTCTCAGCAGGGAGTTTTGCACGTGGTCGAGCATAGCAAGAAACATGATTTCCACAGGGCCTCAGGCAGCAGTCAAATTTCACAGCAGGGGATGAATCCATGGCCACTTCTGAATCTACAGAACTGCACATAATACAGGCCTCTCATTATAAGGCTGGACAAATCTCTGGAGACATTCTGCTGTTGCCATATTAACAAGAAATGAGTGGTTTGCATATGTCACAGGAGCACTCTGTTAAATAATACTGCCTTGTATTATGCGCAGTTGTATGTGTGCATTTCTCTTCTGATAACGCACAGAGGAATCAAAGGGAGAACAAGGATCTACTGTACGAGGCTTCCAGCCTCATGTGCAAGGCAACACAGCTTGTGACAGCCACGATGACATCACTGAGCTGGAAAATAAATGGCAGCTTGAGGTTCAGCATTTTTTTCAGCTTTATCTTACACATTTCAGAAGCTGCTCCTACCACTTTCATGTAATTCTCTAGTAGATTTCTCATACATAGAGTCACTTTTAATAGATTTGAATTTTTTTGATCTTCACTAAATTCTACTCTACTCCTTTGAGAAACATCTTATTACTTTGAAGATATTTCTCTGCTTGCCTGCACTCTGAAATTCTTTCTAAAACAATAAAAGCTCTAAATATAAATTAGTCTTCTAAAATTGACTGCATAGGTAGGTTGATAATCATTCACCATGCCATATAAATCATAAAGCACAGACTGCATGAATAAAGGTTGGTAAGACGATTTAATTTTCAGGCACTAAATGTGAAGTCTGAAAGATAAATATACATATCTTGGTTTCTTAAGAATAAACACTTAAGAAACACCAATGAAATCAAAACCGTTATAAGAACACATTAGGCAGTTGAAATGAAGCTGAAAGTATCCACGATAATTAGGAAAACCTGAGAATTAGAAGAAATATATATTACAAAAAAAGTTAAGAGGAATACGTACAAAGGAAAATACTATGACCAGAACAAACAAAAACCTCAGAGTTATTAAAAAAATAGTTTCATTCTGTACTTAGGCAGAAAGCTTCTTGTATATGTGATCATGGTAATGAAATCAGTTCCTTGTTGGCAGTAACCAGTAAGAATGTTTAACACAGTTCTTAAATCCATCATTTTAAAATCAGAATGTCACATAATGTCAAAGAGTTTTGAAAGAATTAACTGATGCAATTTCTTGTTCGGTATGTGTGCAACTTAATTGGGCTGAATTTTTAAAGAGTCCACAGCCAAAGCAGTAACATGTCTGTGAAATAATCCATTGGGAAGTCCTTGTAAGTATGGGCCTGTGGTCTGTCAACAGGACCAGTAAAACACTGAAGATTTAAAGGTAATATAAATATAAGAAGGAATATAATCCTGCTTATGTTAGTCAAGATGAGTTTTTAAAGAATAGGTTTTATCAAAACAAAATTATCCATTTTTATATCTTTACGTATCTGATTGATAAGAATTTTACTGTGAACATGGGAGGTCTTGATTTCAATGATATATAAAACTTGATAAAGCAGAGAATCTTGTTTAGTCTCTACTATCATTTTTGCACATAATTAACAGAGAAAGCATTGGTTAAATAATATATCTTACAATGAGAAAAAGGGAGTCATTATCATGCAGATGGTGTCTTAATTTTTACTATACCCCTTATCTTAATTTATTACTTTATGGCAGAGTACAATGGAAAAAGAGATGGAGTCAAACATCAGTTATGTAACTAATCTAATATTATTTGACCAATTTTTATACAACATCCATAAAAGACATTAGAAATGAGGTTGCAACGATTTAGTCTTTGGCTCTCAATGGATTTGGTGTATGACTTGTGCTTCATGATATTTAAGAACTAGTGCAAGTGTAGCAATCAAAAACTGTCTAATGACCAACCCATAACATTAACTTAATTCATTATATATCAGATGAAATCTTGCCAGGCGACTGGGAGCACATTCATTTCTCCAATATTTTTCTTCTACTTCAGAAACCTATAACTGTCTGTTTTCTACCTAGACTTCAGCAGGGAGTTCATTTCTTCATTTCTTGCCCTTTCAACATTTTTTTGAAGTTCAGTAAAATATAGCTAACTCAGCTAATAATGATATTTTAAGGAAGTAGTGTGGACAAATGTTTTTATTTTATTGTTTAAAGATAGATAGACCTCATGTCTATCCACCCTTGATGATCCTTCTTATTTGCATTTGCATATGATTAAAGAATATGTTAGAAATTTTAAATGTAAACAAAACCCACACTTTACTTAGACTTTATTATTTTTAAGTATTGCTGTGCGGCTGAGTTGTAGTATTTTTGCAAGATGAAGATGAAGACCTGAAGGAACTTTATTAATTCCTCCAGGAACAAAGGACAAGGAAAATTTTTTAAAAAAGAGAACATATTGTTCTACATATGGTAGAAGCAATAAATTGGCAGTGTAAAAACCCAGAATTAATCAAGAAGTCTTCACTTTTGTAGAATAACATTTTTAAGTCAAGCAAATAGTTAAGAGAAACACTGAGGAGGAAAAAAATAGGAAAAATATAAATAAAGAAAATCAAGAAAGGTAGAAAGAAGGCTCCTGAGCCTTTTCCTCATTTTATTCCTTTTTGTTCTGATGTTTAATTGCGCAGATAATTGTGACAGGATCTTCCACTATCATGTCCTTCCATCAAATAATGATAAACCATTTGATAACTGTCTTCTTTTCCTCAGCCACTACAATAAGTAACCCATATCTCTAGCCATTTGAAGTCTATAACATACACAAGTGAGAAGTGTGCACACTTTCTAAAAGAGCTCTGATTACTGCAGTCACCTAAGGGTATTACAGTACTTAGAAAAAATATTTGGGCAAGTGCTCTATCTGAGCATTTGGCTACTGGATTGTTCTTAGTGCATTCTGAATTGCCACTCTTCCATCACAATTTGAAAAGCATTCCTGCAAAACAAACAGAAGTCTAGGGAAGTAGCCTCTACAGTTATCTCCTCTACATTCCCATTCTTAAAAAATCATTTATTACAAATAGAAAAGGTCTATTCATAGGATTTAAATAAAAACTTTCAAGTTTTTAAATTAATAGCAAGCTGAAAGAAATATAAGGAAGGTGCTAAGCGCTGAAGACAATGGCACATTTCATAAAAGAACATGCCTCTAGCTAAGCTTTTTATTAAGATGGAAAAAGAGGAACATCCAGTTGAGATTTTGATTACTATTCAGAATTTCATATTTCTTTTACTTTTCTCCCTTCTAAGCAGGAGGAAACTATAGGTGCCCTTGAGTAACCTTCCTTTTTCCTCTTCATAAAATTTTCACAGAAGAGTTGACCAAAATGGTCTTTAACAGTAAAGGTAAGGATGTACATAAATTTATGTAACATTGTAATATTTTCTATAATATTCCCTACACAGCCCAAATATTATTCTGTTTTTTGACCTCTGATACATTTTAAGCAGATGTCTCCATTGAGCTGTCTACAGTGATTCCTAGATCTTTGTCCTGAGTGGCTATGTCTAATTCAGAGTCCCTCAGTACAAAAAGGATACTGTAATTCACTCACTGATGTGTGTGCTGTTTCCCTCTTTAGGGAGGATGAATTTCATCAGCCACTGCTGAATTTATTTTCATTTGATGTGTCAGGTTCTTCTGGTGCTCTTCATAATTCTCCTTAGTCTTTAATAATCCATACAAACTTTCACCACTGGCTAATACTTCCTCCTTGGTAAACTGCTCCCCACTTCTAGGTTTTTAGCAGCATCAGGTGCAGTACATATTCCAGAGAAAACCAATAGTTGGTATCCCTCCAGACATTCCTTTTGTTATTTGCAGTAAGCTTCTGCCAGATAACACAAGGAAACAAAGAGATTTCCTTTGCATATTTATGTAATTACTCCAAAAAGATTTTTTTAAATCCTCTGTAAAGTCTGAGGGATCCATGTTGAAACTTCATAGCCAAGATTACATGTTAATAGGGATTTTATTATATATTCTACAAAAAATGGCATGTACTTTAGTTCTTATCTTTTTATCCCTTATTTTTTTATCAGAAAACCTCTTTGCATTGGGAATTCTACACTGCTCTGGTGCTTGGAGAACACCCTAGATTCTGAAGACGGTACTGAAGAATGTAAAAACAAGTTTTAAGTATTTTGTCAACTCTCATGCTGATGGAAAACTAATCAAAGAAAGGGCATCTATATTAAAACCCTTACTTTTTTTATTACATTTCTTTAAATGTAATTTTCTGGGGTTCTAATAACTACATATGGACATATGTTTTGTAATTTTCCTTACTAGTGAAGGAAACACTTACTTGATAGCAGAAGAATAATTTGCAAGTCTTTGAATATTGAGTAATTTCTGCTGACATCAATAGAATGCAGATATTTAGCTATAAGATATCCTTTTGAAAACCAACTGACTTTAGCACCCTATTACAGTTGAAGTTAATGGAAATTGCTTATGCTCAATATGTTATCAAAAGAGACAATTAATTTCACCAGAAAAGGGAATACTTTTCACAATGGTTTCTGATGTTCTATAGAGAAAATTATTGGTAACAAGAAATTTCTGGTAAACTTTATAAAGCTTCCAAGATTTTTGCTTCATTTTGCTTTTCAGTCGCATGGCAGCTTGTCTGAGGTTTGCTTTGCTGTGTTAGTTCGCAGTTGAAGTAGTAACTTCTTCAGAGATTAAGATCAGGAATTAAACTGACACTAGCAACAGTCTCAGAGATGTTTCTATTTATGTACTTTGGTGACTGTATTAAAGTCACAGTTCTGAAGGTGTTTCCACATTGTTTTGCAAGCTCATGATGTGATATCTAAGACAAGTTTGCAGGAAAACTAGTCAATCTGGGAGTCAAAAGTCAAATTCTGTGTCTGCATGTTTCTGCTGATGTTCTTTGTTGATTTGCATGCCAAAGTTCCACTAAAATCTGTGAATGTGAGACACAGAGCAGTACTCAGAGAATGCTCATGGTAGCAGAGAAAAAAATATAGGCTACCTGTATGGGTGCTTCAAATGAGTAGTTTAGGAAAATGATCTTATGATTACTGTTCCATTACCACAATGGTTCTGAATTAATGTCCCCTTTTTTGGTCATTTTACAGTTTCCTTGTTAGTGACCCATTCATATCACGAATGACCACATGGCCCGAGGAGGAGAAATACCTTTATAACCAAAACCTGTTTTATATACCCAAATCGGAGTGTGAACAGCACAGTCACATGATTGGCATGGTATATTCTCACAGATGAAGATTTGCTGAGGCTGCCAAGAGGCAATGTCAGTGCATGAAAGATTTTCTATTAGATTAGAATACCAAATCCAGATTGTAAAAATGGCTGTATATTCCTATTTTTAAATTTATGTATTGTCACTTGAAATAGGAGACATTCGCTGATCTCATTGTATCCAGTTCTGCAATGAATGAAACCAGAGAGGGAAAAAGAGAAGCTGGATACTTTTGCAGCTATATGATTGGGCAAGAATAGTGGGGAAGAGACACAGCACTCTTAATGAAGGGAATTGAACCTTTCTGCTTTTGAAGAAAGATCATTTGATTGTTATTCTGCTAGTGGCTACATCAACCCTGAATAAAGTTTCACAAGCATGAGAAAGATTTCTGTTCAATAGTAGCATCCCCATTGTAGCTTGTTTCAAGTTACTTTAAAGCTGTTCCATTTATGTGAAAAATTTCTCTAAAGGTCTGAGAAATAACGAAGTTAATCAGATCACTATAACTCAAGTAAACTTTTATGTTCCTGAAAATCTTCATATCTACATAGATTATAACTTTTAAAATCACATTAGGAAACTAAATCTGGAAAATTAGAATTCACTGTTATACTCCTCATGAAAGCTTAACTTTGGCAGTTCATATTGCAGGTCAAATTATTTCTATTCTGAAATTTTTGTAATTGATAACAGAAATTTCAAGGGAGTATGAAGACTACTCTCTATGTTAAATTAGTAAGGCACCTTTTGCATATGTTTTACTGATTTTTATTAATATTTATCAATCTCTGTGCATACATTCAAATGACAATAAGCAGCAATTTTATTTTGAATTTTGTTTGTTAGATTCTCATCCTAAATACAAGAAACTGTGATATGTACTTTGTATTACGGTTTTGAGAGATAATCCATTATTCTTGTGTGAAAATGTTATTTTAAACTACAATAATTCTCAATTATAATACACAGGAAATTCCAAATAAGCTGCCTTTCTTAAATCATCTCAGTAAAATTCATAGTGAAAGTGAACAAAACCCAAATCAATATACAGCTGTGAATAACTATCGAGAAAGCTTAAATACTCTCCAGATTCGAGAAGAACTCATTAGTGTTTGGAAAGCTCTACTGATGGATTGCAAGTAGCTTATCATAGCTAGATAATGGCTATAACCTAGATATTATCTGATATAGTTAAACCACATTTGATGCCTTTAGGAAGGATACTTCAACTCCATGAATGAGCCAACATGGTTTATGCAAATGGGAATATGTTCAGCAGCCAGGAAGCAATGTAAGAGGATGAAGTGTTCTCTATTGGATTAGAATACCTAGATGAGAACGTCCAAGATGCTTTCTTTCCTCAATGTATATGTCTTTCTTGATTTTATATATTGTTATGCTATGTGATTCACTCATTAATTTCCTGCTGTCCATCACCATACAAAACTGCTAAACTAAAAAGGGTGGAATTAGAAGAATTTTTCTTTTGGGGTCAGAGTGGATGAAGCCTTTGGTAAGAGAAGCTAATTGCAATTCTGCCTTCCTGCCCACAGAAGACACACACCTTCTTCCTACCTAGTTAGATGAGCCTTTTAGTTCTTATATTGCCACACTATATTTTAATGTACTTTACCATATTAGACCCTCAAAAAGGTTTTTATAAAATAGTTATTTCAAATATACACTAATATTATTTGTCTTTACTGGTCTCATAGATGAGCAAAGTATGAATTTATATTACCTATTAATCAGTATACAAAGATGTACGATACCCTACATTACTTGAAGGGTTTCCTCAGGTATCAATACAACAACTGAAATCCTGGAGGAATGACTGTTAATAAGGACAAAGATCTATGCACTCTGAAGTTACGCTGCTCCTTACTTTATGGTTTTTGATTGTATTTAAAAATGAAAATAATACATCCCAATATATAGCAGGTAGAAAACTACACTGAGAAGAAATTTAGGTGTTTCTGCCAGGAAAAAGATAGGAAGTCTAAACAATAAAAAGGGTAAAGGAGACTTCAAAGGGAAATCAGAGAATTTTGAAAAGACATTAAGAAAGAAGACACAGATAGTTGAAGAGAAGACTTTTTTTAATCAGAGATACATTAAAAACTTAACTGCAGTTTTTAATGGATGAAATTATGGTGAATTCCAAGACTTCAGGTTATGTATTTTCAAGTATAAATACATTTTCTACAAACTGGCAGCACCAATGCAGGCTTGGAATTTGCTCATATCCTCTCCATTATCTTTGCTTAGAGAAAAAAAAAATTGAACATAACATGTAAACTGAGGAATTTTAAAAGACCTGTATTGGTCAGAATACTTTATGCCATTCAGGAAAAGAGTCCTTTTTGGTCAAATACTGGACATTTTAGAGCGAACAAAAATTTAAGTCAATCACCAGGCGTCTCTATTCCATTACTAATAGTAGCACAAGGTTTTAATACACTAATACAAATACCAGAAGATCCTCTGTGATGTTGAGGTGTTTAGATAGTTAAGTAAACCACCAATGCAGTACTTATTTATGCACACAAACACACATAAATACAGAGAAAAAGGATTATAAACTAGCAGGGTTGTATGCTTGTGTGTGCACACACATGCACCAGGTGTATGTAAAGGGAGGAGGAGCATTAACAAAAGAACAACATCTGCTTTCAAGAAGAAATGCTAGATTAATGTTCAAACTCTGAGAGAAAATTAGATTAAATAGATAAATAAATACTCCTCATATTTGCAAGTTTGCATTTAGATAAAAGCAAAGGTCTAGTCAAAATATAACAGCAGATTTACCTACTAAATCTGCTCTGCCAGACACAGTTAGCTATTAAACAAGTGCTAGGTCATTCTAGCACTTAAAAACTGACTAGCTGCAGGTCAGAAGACATTTATAAAATAAAATACAGATAAAGTCACTAGCTGCAGGTCAGAAGACATTTATAAAATAAAATACAGATAAAGTCAATCTACCATGCTGCCTGTTGAAGAGCTCAGACAGAGAACACAGAAATATTCTTTGATTTGACAAATAATTAAAAGTGCTCCCTTTATTTCTCCTCCCTCACTTAATTCCAGTGAGAAGGCAATTCTGTATACGAATATCAAAATGATTGATGCTAAAAAGCAAGAATATATTAATTTTTATATGACCACAGTTGTACAAATCTCAATGAAGTACAGAGAACTAAAAGCTATTGTGGTTATGTAATTTATTCTTCCTGTTTACTCAATGTATTGGACAATGGTGTCACAGCATGGTAAACAAACACAATACAATCTCACTCATTTCATTCCACACTGACTGTTGTCATGTTCTGAAGAACACTCAAAGACTGAGCTCGAGAGCAATAGTTAAAAACGGCAACTGGCTGTCAGTGGTGTAGTTTGTCATTGTTCCACAGACAAAAGGCAGACTGTCACAATAAACAGCATTTATTCATTTCAGATTTGTGGCTTAGGGCTGAGGAAGGGGAGGTGTCATTCGTAGTAATTGTAAAACACATAAATAATAATAGCAGTCTGCAAATCATTTATCAAAGAAAACAGTGGGAGTTGGCAGTGATGGAGGCAAGAAAATGGATGCTTCCAGCACAACCTAATTTACATCTCTTTTAAAAAGCCACATTTTTTCTTTCATAACAGTAAAATGGAATGTTTTGGTTTAACTGCTTATGTGGTGGGTAAGCAAGACAAAACAACTAAATCGTGACTTTAACGACTTTTACTATTTTAAACAAACCGCTGAGTAGCTTTCTGAACATGATTATTCTCCAATCAGCTGCTTTCAATTTCACTAATTAAAAATAATTTCATATTGATATCAGTATCACCCCCTCTAGTTTTTTCTGCTTAAAAATTGCATAGTTTTAAAGAAATTATATTACTTTGTGAAAATACTCTGGACTGGTATTTGAACAGATGAGACTTTAACTGAATGCTTATGTCTGTCTTTTTCAGAAAGACTCTCAAATCTTAGCAATAAACTTCTGTTAATAATTTCATAGGCTGAAATTACAAAGCAAATGTAATTATAATATATAATGTTGTTGAGGTCAGCATTAATATTTTTCCTTTAATTTGAGTGCAAATTTTGAGGCAGATATTATCATTCTTCTCTCTTGTAAACTCCCTTCCTGATTTACAAGGCTGAATTCCTAGCTCAGTGACACATTTTAACTGGATTATGACACCCCCCAGCCAATCGTCTGAGGATCTGCAAAAATCTGGGAAGAGAAGTGAGAAACAAAGACACCAGCAGCTGAAAAGGTGTTCGAAAAGGAAGCTCCTTATTTACTACTGCATGGTGAAAGTCCTGCTTCATCTCAAAACCACTCTTGCTACTGTCCAGAGCACTGATAATATTTGTTAGAGAGCAATCTCTTCTTACATACTCAGAAAAGACAGATGGATATGAGTTTTTCTCTGGCGAACCACACAATGTTCACCAGATGGAAACAATGCTCCCTATATAGTTTCTCGGGCATTTTTGCCTACAAATCTTTCCCTCCCAGCACGTCTCAAATCCTATCAGGAACAAGGGCATGAAAGGGGTAAGGAAAGGACAGGTATGTCAGAGAGACTGAACTTGTGTTTCAGAATGGATCTCTTCCGTGAAAAATCTTACAGAGTCTGCTGGAGAAACAACAGTGTGAAAAAGATGACCTGCCAGGAGAGAGTGGAGCGTCATGTCAGTATTTCTAGAGGAAATGTTATCATAGCTGTTACTGCTTTGGGTAAGAGAAGTAGAGCTCAGGAGTTGCAAGGAGAAACATGTCTGGCAGTGCAAGGGTAGCTCACTGAAGGTGGGTGCACAGGACCACATCAAAGATGTCTTGACATTCACGCCTCAGTAAGACAGGATTTTTCTTAACTGATTTTAGAATTGAAAAAGCAACTAGGTTTGGCAGTCAGAAAGGGATTTACGAGAAAAGGAAAAAACACATGTAAAGCTTTACCTGTTTAATATCTACAGCTACATGAAGTAAAAAAAATAGTGCGCTGAAAATCAAATCTTGAAAAGCGAATTGCTAACAATCTTTTAGAAAAAGATTAGTAAAAATAAAAAAAATTCAAAGATTAAAACATTTTATGAACAGAAATGGCAACATTTTGGATTAATTTTAA
This sequence comes from Cisticola juncidis, assembly GCA_013400215.1. Taxonomy (NCBI): domain Eukaryota; kingdom Metazoa; phylum Chordata; class Aves; order Passeriformes; family Cisticolidae; genus Cisticola; species Cisticola juncidis. The sequence goes on along the minus strand of VXBR01012230.1, from coordinate 1,893,119 downwards.
ATAAATAAGTACAAAAGGAAAAGCTTAGTCCTTTTAGAAAGGACATTTTCAGTCCAATATCAACTACACTGCTGTTAACCTTCAATTAAAGTAGACAATTTCATCTAATCTTATTGCTAAAAGCAATAAATAGTAACTTGAAAATTTTAAACCAGAATTTATTCAAAATTACTTAGTTTCTGTGAGGCCAGTTAGAAATGTAGGGGTAACACTTCTATATTCAGAAAAGATATATCTTGAAATAATAAAAACATTCTTACCTATATTACCTTGCTACTGATTTTGTAGAGATTCTCTTGAACTTTTCCCAACCCCTTTCTAACCCTTTTTTAGAGAATGAAATGCGAATATATCTGGACACTTTTCTGGGTTTGGAATACAGTCTTAATGCAGCTTAAGATGAGAAACAAAGTATTCATAGTATGCCACTCTCTTATGCAGCCTATTAAGATCTTTAGCTCCCTTTTCTTGCGAAATTTCCCTCTCATGTTTTGTTAGAAAAGCCTGGAATGCTATATTTTAAAAGACTGAACTTTGAGGTGCATTTTCTTGGTTAACTTTTGCCATGTAAAGAATCTTAAAAATACAGTTATTCTTCTGTAGCCCTCTTAAACTCAGCCCAGTTTACTCAGGGCTGAAAGCTCATATATTTGAATATATGATTTTACGCTGGACTCAGTCAGGTGCATGGCGTTTATCGCATCCCGTACACAGTTACTCAGAGTGACAAACACATGTGATCATTAAAGAACGATGATAACCTTCATTCTAATTGCATTAGTGCAGCAGCTCTCTCAAATGAAGGAAGATTTCCCATCACAGGAACAGCTAAGCACAAATGTAAATGGATCGGCGGTGTCACTCATAAACGATGATCGTGGCCAGCATCCAACTGTGGACAATCACTCACGCAATAACACAATCACTCTGCAGTTAATGCATGTCACTACTGATTTGCAGGGAAATTTTTGAAACCAGAATTTGCATGGTCTGTTTGAAACTTCCCTGAGCTGAATACCTAGCGTTTAGCCTTCTAGTGGGACTTGTGACAGTAGCACTGCTCGCAGCAAACTGCCACTGTCGTTTGTTCTGCTTCAGTGCTGTTTGACTGTCACAGCCTGTCATGTAGGAAGAAAGCACCGCATCTAACCCCCTGTGACAAGGTTTAATCACCCTTATTACTCCTATTGGCTGCTCAAGCCACCTTGGGGTGTGCAGCACACAGTTACAGATCTAAAAATCCCTGCTTTATAAATGGAAAGGCTAAAACCTGGTCTGAGTCGATCAATCTTTTAGCACACACAATTGAAAAGAAGTAGGATTTGATAAATACTAATGCAATGCTTGAGATAATTTTTTAATTTTCAAATCTTTTGCATAATTAGGAAAACTACATTATTTATTTTACTTCACAATTACTTTTTTAGTGGATTCCAGCTATTCAAATTCTGAATATATTGCTATTTCTTTCTAGCAATCATTGCTAGAATGGGGACATACAAACTGTTGTCCTCATAAAAATTAGTACTAATTAATTAAAACTTCATGTATGCCTGATCTATCCAAGGAAACCATTTCATTGCTGTTCTACATGGAAAACTATATCTTCAAGCTAGTTTTAAGAATGTACTTTATGAGACTGCAGTCCATATTATTTGTACTTAAAATATACACAAGGGTCAGCAACTTAGGCTAGCTCAGCTGGTTAGAACAAGATGCTAACAACTCTCCTGGTCTTTTTGCTAACTGTTGCCTATCCAGAAACCCAGGTAACATACACCAAGCACATTTTTGCACATTAACAAATCTGTTTGCTTGAGCTGCTCTTATAATATCTAAGGTCTATTTACTGGGACAAAAGAAAACTATTGCAATAAGAAAACATATTAACCTATTGTGAGTTCGGCTTTAGCAAGGTCATCCGGTATTATGAACTTCTAAATATTCCATCAGGCTAATCTTAGGCCTGATAAATGATGCTAGTGTAAGTCTTTACAATGGGAGATTCTTATGCTTGAGATAACAAGTGTTATGTCAATTAACATGTATTTGTAAATATAACATTTATTTTGCAGAGACTGAGCAGGAAACAAGTTATCTGACTCTGACAGAGCAGACAACCAGGTAGATCAATAATCTAGCACCAGGATTTATATCCTTACATCCCTGCTTTAGCCTGTTCTGCAAATATATGAGCAAATGCACACCCTGCAGAATCAGAATAAATATTTATGCTTCTTTCATCATACATCTGCAAAGATTCCTACAAATCTGGAACAAAATTTTCTAAAAGACAAACTTATCCCCCCCCACCCTGCTCTCTGTGTCTGGTAGAACTGTCAGTACTCCTTTTTATTGTGATTAAAATGAACTATTTAATTTTCATTTTTAACTAGTGCTTCAGGTGAAATAAAACATAATCTTGGGCCAGAGCATTTTAAAACTTGCAAAAAGCATAAAGATGTGCAAATGAGTGTAAAGTGGTTTTAATTTTTCATGAAAACTCCATCGAACAGGAAAGTAGATTATTTTCTTCAAATATAAAGAAACTTATCTGTGTTTCTTCTGCCCACCTTAGGAAAAAAAAAAAAACAAAAAAACAAACCAAATTACAGCTGCCAATGAAATTTCAGTATTCCCTTGATTCTTCTCCTCAATGACCAAATGCAAAAGACTCTTTTCTGTGTAAAATGAGTTTATAGTGCAGATACCAGCTTGTGCCACTCACTCATGTACACTTGTAAACTATGTTCTCACTCCCCCACTCTGATACTGTCAATTCAATTAACATTTAGAGATTTAGAGTTTTAGAGACTTTTCTGTTATTAAGGACAAAAAGTAAGTTATGTTTTCTTAAATCCATGAAATACCTGTGAAATATCACCTAGAAATAACCAATTATTATAGCATCTATCCAGCTTTATACAGATAGAAGTGGGTTGCTCAGCTAAGCCATCATCAGAAAACTGCATGCCCATCCTTATTTACGGTTTGTTGCAATGCCAGTTCATCAGCTGCAGGTTTACACTACACATGTTCTCCTTTATACCTTCTGTCTGCTAATGTGACTGATTGCTTCCCCAATTTGCTTATCACTTCTGAATGACAATAAAGCACATGTCAATACCACACTGCATTTTCCTTCTGTACAGTGTTTTCACCCTGAAAGTAAGTTCATGGAATTCGAATCCTGGGCTACCGATCTGAGGAACTTGGTTTCTTGAACTGTGCACATGGAATAGTTTCAACTATTTTCATAATGTGAAAGGAATAAATGTTTTTGGTTCTTTTTCTGCCTCAAGGTGTGGCATTGACAACAAGACTGATAAATAATAATCCTAAACCTCTAGATCCAAGCTCTTTTTTTTTTTTTTTTGATAAACCTACAAAATATTCTAGGCAAAGATATTGATATGAATCTTTGGATATGAATCATAATAACAGATTTTCACATCAGGTATTTGATTCCATCTCTGAACTCTGAAGCCTCTGCAGTGTGAATGGCAGCAGGAAATGGCTTTCAAACTCTTCCAAACAGATGGAATAAAAACTGCCAGGTTATTAAATTACTACACAACTATTTTTAGTTTCCATTTCTAAATCCTTTTTCTTCTTTTGTCATATAATATGTCATTGCTAATCAAATCTCAGAAGCATTACTATTTTGAAAAGAGAAGCTTGAAATGGCAGTTTATTATTCTTTGCCCTGAACATTTTTCTTCTAAAATTATGCACTATTTATATAGATTTGTGTACTATAAAATGGAGGAAGCAAGCAAAAACATCACTTTACAGGACTTACAAGATTTAAAGTTATTTCAGTGATGAATAAGTAAAGTGATGAATAATTGCTGTGAATCCTTATCTAGACTGCAATCTAAGGTTAAAGCAAACTGTTTGATAAAACCTAACAAGTAGAAATGGCCTTATAACTATGAAAACAAAAGCAAATGCCTTAACTCTCTGGAGTAAAGCATATCAGAAGTGAAACATACTTTATTTTTGATGAATTGTGCTTGGGAAGAATAGGAAGCTACTCAGCTGTTGAGAAAATTAAACCAATTGTTTCCTCCTGTGAACTGTGTCATAGTAACAGTTTTTCTTAGTACACGAAGAGTCCTTTGAAGGCAAATTTGCTTGTGATTCAAGTGTTATGGAAAAAAATTGTCTTTGTTCATGTACTAACAGAAGTACCCTCCCTTTTCTTACATGAGGTCTATTATTACTGCTACATCTAAACTACAGTACAGAAGTGACGATAAAAAAGGGAGCATGGTCTGCAAGTATTATCATAGCAAATATTGCAACACTGAAAGGGGGTTTATTAGTTGTAATATGATTAAATCAACTGGCAAATTCTGGTTTTACTTAAGGACAGCAAACTTCAATCAGCTAAGGAATCAATCTTGCAACTTGCAAATTGTTCCTGTATCTGATTTTCAGTGGTGCATCAGGCAACAGTCAGCCTCAGATTGAACAGGAAAATGCAACTGGGAAAAAAAAAAAAGAGAAGCAGAACACACAGAGGGATTAGATTGGAGAGATACTCTACAGCAGACCTGTGACATCTGGAGGCTGTATTGATTTACATTTCTGCTGCAACAGCAATGCAAAAGAATGGGAAAGCCCCCGTATTTGGGTTCAGTTCTATTGAATCTAACAAGCATGAAGAAATAGTTTGTGTTTTTTTTGATATCGGTAATATGACTGATGTCACTGAGCTAAAAACAAATAAATGTATCAATGGATGGGGCTTCTAACTTCTCCCAGTTAAGGCATGGAACCTGCCATGAACTTTTTCCAGTCAGGCACGTAAACTGTGAAATAACTTTACAACATGGAGCACAGGGTATGATTTCCTACTATAACACTTCTGTGGGAAATATTATGCATTATAAATTTTAACTACACAGTGTTTTCTACCTATATCATATGACAGATGAAAATGCAGAAAAGTATCAATATTCATATTTTTTTTTTATCATTTCCAACTATTTACAATATCTTTGATTTTGTGTTTTGCTGCAGAGAAATATAATGTCTTTCTTAGTCCTATACTTTTGTCCTCTTAATGACTTTGCTTTTGAAGTTGGGGGAAAAATAAAATATAATTTTTAAGGAAGCAGTAGTCCAAAAGATGAATTTGAAGGGCTCTATAAATGATGTGTCTTCTGAAAAGGTGTCAGTAAGGAAGAATGGGAAGAAGAAAAGTGTTTCTAAAAGTAAAGGTGATAACAAAGCCTACACTAACTGCGAGGCTCCTAGGAAAGGGTAATTTCACAAAGCACTTTCTTTTCATTGGACAGAACTAGACTACAATTCAAATAAGAATTTAGGGAACATTTGTTCCTCACAACTGTAGGTTTTCTGTTTATTTTAGAAATAATGGTATCAAAATATTTTCTTTCAAATCTCTCAGAAACAACTGTGTTCAAAGTTTATTTGCAACAGAAATCTAAACATACTAAATAGAAAATATTTTTTTCTGTGATAACCTTTGCAACTAAGTACTTTACTGGAGGAGCAATTAAGTATACAAAAATGGTAATGCGTATTTTTAAATTTAAAATGTAATATTTTACAGTTATTGCAATATGATATTGAATTGTTTAAATTACAGCACAATAATTTATTCCTGCAACATTCAGTGGCACTAGGCCTTTGGCCTCTTGCCTAACAATACACTAGACAAGAATTATTGCATTGTAATTTGCACCCTGTCATGCCTTATTGCTTAATTAAAGCATAACCCTTCATGGCATGACAAGTAATTTAACAGTTACCATAATAGATTATTATCCCACCTAACTTATTTTAGTTTTATAAACCTTTTTTTTTTAAATTTTTTTTTTTATTATTTTGTACATGCACTGACAGTTATCAGAACAAACACACAGATGTGTCTATCTGTAAAGTGTGAATAGGTTTAGGAAGAAAAGCTAATAACACAAGATTGCATTTTTTATTAGAACTATTGCTTGAGTAAACTTGGGCACTTCTTTTTTTCTTCATTTTGCTTTGGGAATTCAATCCCGCAACACTTGGCAAAACTATTAAGATTCGAGTCTCAGATTAGGTGGCTGCCTATATTTAATTGTTGAGCTTAGCTACCTAAATTATAAGGTTATACTATTTAGGTGAATTCTAATGTGGCATTAAAACAATAATGTGTCTGAAATTAGTGTTTTTCAAATTCTTGACAGGGAAGTTGCCAGTTTAATTTTGTTGCAATACAGCAGTTAGCTACTCTGTGTGGGACATTACCTAATACATAAACCATATTTTTCAGAAATAACTCTTTGAATCACTTTCTTAATAAGGTCTCTCCCTTTTCTTGTTTCTTGGTAATATAGAAAAGGTATTCTCTTGTTATTAAAACACAACTGATTATAATTAAAAACTGACTAGGTGAAATTCTTCTTTTGTAAAAAGTCAATTACAAAACCAATTGACTTAAGCAAAACATTATTCCATGAGATGAAATGGAAAAATGCATCAACAACTGTGAAAGCACACCTTAATATTCCAGCTTGCATTCAAAATATTTTAATTAGGAATTCATATTTTATTAATGTCTTCACATGGGCAATACAACACCACCATTTGGCTATGAATAATCCTTTGGTTTTGGCAACTACCAGTTCAAAATTAAAATATGTGAACGTGGAACTCTGCTGCTTTGTGTGAACAAAACCGTGGATTTATTGAGAAGACATATAGGCAATGCATAAAACATGCATAAAAAACAATTTTAGCATGGAAATTATTATATCATACCTCATAGATGCCCTACCAGTTTCATATAGTAACAAGGTGTAATTTAATGAGGTTCCACTGAACTCTGTATGTCTTCAAGGTGACTGGGTTGTCCCTGGAACTCTCTCTGCTATAACTATAAAATGTCTATGATGTGACTGTGATATAACTGAAACAGCTGCAGTCTTTGATCATACGCTGGCAGTTTATGTACAGATGCAGAATGTGTAATAAGGGCACACTTTATTAACTTGACTGATGTTCTGTTATTTTACAGGTTCCAAAAGCCAAAGGAGACTAGGCTCCACCATGTTCCCCTAAGAATAATTTATTATTGCAGCTATTCAAAGTGAAATACCTATCATTAATGTCTAATTGATTACCAAAAGCAAGAGGCATACACTGGCCTCAGTTGATCTGACATTTGCTACGATCTTGAAAGCTGCTGTTATAGCCAGAACTATTATTTTGAATTAGCACAATATGCATTTTAACTACAGTTTAAAACCACTGTCAGGACTCTGAATGTATGCAAGCACTTCCTGTTAATAGCTATTTCCACATATATACAGTCTAGTGAAACTTACAGAAAGCTTTCACCATTTCTTAAGTATAAAACCACACAAATTCTGAAGGCATGATAATAAAGTTAGACCTTGAAGTGCTAGTGGCTGTATTATGTTGTGCAAAAGCATCTTTGTTCTCCTTAACGAGCAAAAAAACTTTTTGATTCTACCAAAATGTTTTAAACAATTCATATTTATCAAAATGGCCAAATTAAAGAGGAGAAAATACACACTCTAATTTAGCTATTTAAGAAGGTTAAATTGCATGTCCAGCAAATAAGAGAAAAATTTACTTAAAATCTAGATATTCTGCCTCATGCATGCAATATGGGAATTGACAGTAACATTATAAATGATAGGTAAATATAAAAATTTGCAATGGGTTGTTCTGACAAAGAGTCATTTCACAAAGAATATGAAATTAAAATTTTCATAGTAGATCTAGTAATAGTTTTGCACTAGTCCTAATAATATAAAGTCTTTCTAGATATGAAGCTATTTAAAATAGAACCTTTTCTAATGATTTATTTTTTAATTCCTACTTCTTTTTTCTCTAGGCTCCATTTATAACTCTTTACTCTTAGCTCTAAATTTAAGTTTTACTTTGTCCTTCTATTTTTATTAGAAGAAATAAAAAGGCCTGGACTCTAAAGTCATTCTCTTCCCATACTCCCAGTTTGCCTCCATCTGTAATCTTGCACAGAAAATACACATTTTCAGAAACTTTTTGGGGAGAAAGGGGATGCTGCAAAATTATTGTACAGCTTTGAGGGGATGGCTCTCTCTCCAGGACCTCCTTTATGTAATCTTTGCCTTAGTTTTCTTTTCAGTCTCTTTCTCTGTGGCCTTTATGCTGCACTTGAGGAGTAAAACATCTCAGAAGTTAGAGAACCTGGACCCCACAATATGCATGTTTATATTTCCCCCATGGATCCCAAAATCTAGACACAAATAGCTACATCTGTTTCTACTCCAGTTTTAAGCATATGCCAGTAAGCATTTATACTTTAATCTTCTTCAGTATGGACATTTCCCAAGAAAGTCTAATTCCTCTAGCCCTTAAGCTTAGCCCCCCTGATTAAACTGCTGACTCCTTTTTAAAATCCTAAAAGATTCTTTAATATGTCCAATTTTTTTTCCCTACACCTTGAATGCTTCCAGTTTCTAGAAACAAGCTGAGATACCAGGTAAATCTGAAATATAAACACGGAAATGGAACAGACTTCTTTCATGAAAATCTGATGCTTATTTCATGAGCTTAATTTTCACTTACATTTAAGTCACCAGAAATTAAAGCTGTAAATACGGAATAAATAACCTAAAGTGTTCTAAGTTATCCAGTAAAAAAAAAATTGTCAGAAAAGTTCTCTGAGACTGAAAATCTTATTGTAACCTGGATTACTTTTTTAAACATAGATAAATCTTTATGTAGGCATATGTTTGGCCTCCTTTCCACCTTTTTCCCCTTACTGCTTCTTGTACCTCCTATATACCACTTGCAATGCAACCATTCTGCCAAATATCCCTGATACCTTCCAGCACTCTTTATTCCTTATCATCTTCCATGTTCCTCTCAGCACCTTTTTGTGGGCTTCAGCTCAGATGAGTGGATGTGACTCTATTCAATGATTTCATCTTAAATGTCCCCAGAAAAATATGCAGTTAAATTAATCACATAGAAAAGTTTATTATTGAAGTACCAAATTGAATCTGGAAAGAAATAATTGCTTTGCAATTATTATCAAATCTCTGATACTAACTGTGGGTCAAAATTAAGAGAACATTTCCAGACAAGCCACTATTCACCCATTGAAATATCTTAGTTTAATACCACACAACTTCTGTTCAGAAAGCATATATTGCTATGCAACACGATTTGTATGCAAAGCATTGCCCATTGACTTATCAGGTACTGTTGTTTTTTTAATATTGTATACTGTGCCATTATCCAACTGTATAAGAATTAACAAAAACTCTATAATTTACATAGTAAAACAAGTCTTAAATCTCAAATCTTAAGCGTCAACTCCTATAGTCAAAAATGTTCCATAGTTCTGCAAGATTTCCCCCTCCCAGCCCTCAGGAGAATATGGGAGGCTGAAAAATAACTGTTCTTATGCTCATCTGTTCTCCTACCTTTTCTGATGAGCTGGCTGCAGAAAAGTGTATAAATGGAAAGCTCAATTAGTGCAATTTTTGTATCCTTGGATGTCAATCATGACTGTTGAGAGGTGGGACTTTCAGGATCTCTGTGCATTAATTAAGAGCTCATCTCAGAAGAGTAGTCATTACACCTAAGGACCAAAAATAAGTTTTAATTAGATTCTAGAAGACAGTGTGCCATCTACTTATAAAACTAGTTCTTTAGTTAAAAATGAACAGCTATGGGAGATTTTATTAGAACAATGCAAAGGGCATAAATCTACTGGTTGCCCTTCAGAAGGCAGACATATTCTTGTGTTTGTAGGCCTGCCTGGAAAAACTGGACAAGCTCTGTAATGCTGAGTGCACACCACTCAGATTTCAGCCATGCTGTAGGAATGCCAGCATGGTATCAGACCCTTGTGGAAGTACTGATGCCAGGCTGGTGTTGAGGGAAGGCTGTTTCAGAGCTGAAGTTGGACTGTGTTCCCCTTTCCCAGCCCGGACTGTCCCTGACTTGCACTGCATGTGCGAGAGGCAAACCAAGGCAAACTCAGCAGAGGGGCCAGTGTGTGTGCACGGTGCCTCGGTGCCTTTGGCCTCTGTTGCAGCACACAGGCAGCTCTGGCTGGCCTGGCACAGCTCAGGGCTCAGGAGGGGCTGGAAACAAGCTGGGCTGAAGGCCGGCAGCTGCCCAAGAGGTCTTTCCTCATGGCATGACATATCTGAGGACAGTCAAATATTCCGCCTAGGGTTCCCTAGGGAAATAAAAGTATAAATAATCGGTTATATCACTTATAAATTAAAGGTAGGAAAACAAATGTTAAGAACTGGTCTGGAATAGAAACATGTCAGCTAATAAATCAGGCATGAAAAGGGGTAAAACTTAGAGAAAAAATAAGTTTACATTCCAGTGAACAAGAAAATACCTTGTTTGGCCATGGCTGAAATAAGAAATCTATGTATTAATAAAAAACCCAAAACAGAATTCAGATTGGTCTAGGAAGGATAAGACAAGACAAAAAATAAAGCTCCAATATGAAAATAAGAAAAACAGTCATAAAAGTTCAGTGTTACAAATATTGTAGTTTCTTGAATGACACAAGTTAACATATACTTAAAATGATATAGGTAATAATAATAATAAAGGTTATTGAACAAAAAAAGGCAGAATGCGAAGGGATGTCGAAAAGAGAGTAAGATTTACTATGCATGCAGGAATAGGAGAGTAAAGTGTTATGACCTTCTTCATTGCTATTATGTTTCATGGTCAATCTGTAAATACATTTAAGAGACAGATATTTTTCTGAAACACTTATTTGAGGAATACGTATTATAAATTTGCTGGTAGATTGTTTAAATTGTTTTATTCTAAATAATAGTGAGTGATGAAATAAACATTATAGTGAGGGTGCAATCAGTCTTTTAAAGAGATTCAGAAAAATGTGGACAATAATTTATGTGAATGTAATTCAGAAAATTTATGTTAATGTCATTAATAAATATTATAATATTTCATGCCAAAACGAAATTTGATAATATTTGCAAAGCAATAATTTACTGTATTTTTTTCAGCCAAGAACTGTTTTCTAGAGAATAGGCACAGAAAAACTCTCCAGAATGTACTGACTTGGAATATTACTGTATTTACTAGTATATTTCAATAGGCTGCTTTAGGTTATCAGATGTGCTGGCAGTACACACTAGAACACTCTTGGGAATATTAATACTGAAACTTGCTACTTAAAAGTTCAACTTTCATTCTGCAAAATACAGTATATGCTACTGCTATGGATATATTCATACTACAAAATCTGGTATTTACTTCTCTGTAGGTCTAAGTTATTTTTCACATGATAACAGATTTCTGGAAAGGCCAGGTTTAATATTGGCTGGCACTATGAGTAGGTTGTTTCAAATGAAAAGAAACAGGAATTTATCCAGAGCTTGTTGCTCGTATTCTCTGAAGGAAAGTCCTGGGTCTTGCTATCTGGGGTTTCCTTCTAGTAACTTTTAACACATTTCTTGTCAGCTGCTTCTCTTGATTAAGAAGACAGAAAAGATAATAAAAGATAAAAAAGATAAAAAACACTAAACTCCAGAAGAGACAGAGAAGCTTTGTTCCTCTGAACAATAATATCAATTTTTATAATGGTTTAATTTGTTGCTACTCACAAGGGACAATGCCAAGAGCTGAAGCAGAGGACTAGCAAAGTAGAGTGCATGTTAGCAGCATGGTGCCTTCTCAGTCCTTCATGTTTCCTGCTTTGCCTCTTCTGAACTCATACTCCAATACCCTGTTTTGGAAGCCAGCCATAAAAGAGGCTAACTCAGACAATAAAATCTGGGTGATCTACTAAACTGTGACTGAGATTTGTGACCTGCCTTAAACTGAATCAGCTTCAACTACAAGACTTCTTACAAGCAGCTCTCACCAAGAGCCTGGCAGAATGTCAACACAGTTGTACTAAATATTTGACACAAAACTTGCTGAGAACCACATGGTATCATGTATTGTCATGAAAGTAACTTAGAGCTGGATAAATTCACAGGCAAAAGAATAACAAAAAAATAGAAAATGTTTCTTACAGAGAAGAAGGTTATATAGCATTTAAATGATATTGAACAGAAAATCAAAAAGAGGAACAATACTAAAATTACTTCAGGTACCCTCCTGGCTCACTTCGAACCCTTAATTGAAGTTTGAAAGTTTGATGCCTTGTCCAAAATTTCCCCTGTGGTCAACAAAGAAAGGGAAAGGCTCTTCCAGATATCAAACCAGACTTAAATGATCTTGCACCTTTACACTAGTTGTAGTGAGTGTTGAGCATGGACTTGGACATGTTGGTGATTATTTGTATTTGCTTAATCTGCATCCTAAAGTTTGCTTTTCAGCAGTGTCTAGTAAACAAATTCCAGAGCAGCACTGAACATTTATCTGCACATTTAGATGCTACTGGAGATATGGGCACGGAGTTTGCAGTTTCTATAATACTAGCCAAATGCTGATGGGCAATACTGTGCAGAGGTCCTTATTCCTATTGATCAGTGCCTTTCCTGCTCCCTATCACAAAATTATGAACACAAAAAAGGATTAATATTTTTCCTCTTTATGCTGCATTGAATTTCCGTCTCTCATATGGTTAATACCTTAGTCTTTGGGAAAAAAATAATAATTTTATCCTGCGTTAACATTTTTATCTTCTTTCCTTAGAGACCAGAACAAGGAAAATATTTTGATAAATTTACCAACATAGATAAACTAACATTTTAAGAAAATCTCTGAGTCTCCTATAAAAACTAAACTTCAGTTTTTGATCAGAGTCAAGAAGTCTATTACACACATACTTAGCTTTCAATCTAGAAAGAGACTATGGGATTGGAACTAGAGGACCGCAATTTATTCTTTGTTAACTGACTAAACATTTAACTGGTTAGTCTTGAAAAATAATAAGAATCTGAAATTCAAGCTGAATATCAATGTGCTCACACAAGGGGTGGAGATAAGCCATTAAACATAATATATAGCTTTTAAACCCATGGAACATTTCTTATCTTCAGGAGTTTCTACTGAAATTGTAGTGACAACAGAAAAAAATTTATGTGAGAACTATACAGAAGTGTGTAATAAGGCACTGGAAAAATAAAAAGTATAAAGAAAAATGAGTCAAAATTTAGAGAACTAGCAAAATTTATTAGAAGTAGCAAAACAAGCAGAGGGAAATTTCTCCATTGTCTGCAGATATAGGTCGCTTCCTGAAATCCATCAATTTATCACACAGCATTGGAGTCACTTTGAAAATGATTCCATTGTAGTCAGCAACACCCAAACTGCAAATGGAACTTATTAATCAGACAGCAGTACTACAAAGTTTTCTACTGTCAAGACAACAACCACTGCTGACTAATGAACAAAAGGAGAGTTTGTTTTAAATTAAGATACACCTGTATGGGATAACTCGGGTTTCAGCATTTTGCTGCCTCATTTTGGTACACAATTAACCTTTTTATTTGATAAATTCTTCTTAACTTTCCTTTTCTTAACTTTCCTGTGTTAGTTCACAGGACCACAGCAGAAAATATGCAAATTATGTAAAAATTTTTCTTTTCCTCATAATCGATTGGGAAATTTTTGATTTTTTAAAATTATATTCTTACATTTTTAAAATGAAGACGTTAAGAACATCATGGTCTTCATTATAAGATAATATAAAAATGTTTATTCATTTGGGGGAACATGGGAGGAAGCATTAAAAAATATTTTGTGTTCTTTAACTGGGCTGGCTGATATTACAGCTTGCTGGATAAAACTTTGTGAGAAAAAAAATCATCACAGATAAAATATAATACAGAAATTCCAAGAGTTAATAAGACAAGAGTAGAAGAACTACTAATTGCAAAATTTCTGGCTGTCTGATTTCAGCTTGATTAACGGGTTTCTTTCACTTGTTGGAATTTGTGATCAAAAAAGATATTAAAATGTTAACAAAAATCTCACAGAAAGGAAGAGATTAAGGCAGCACTGAAAAAAATGATGCAGAAGTGATACTGAGAATGAAATGTGGTTGTTAAGAAACAATTTAGGTTAAAAATGAGGTATCTGGGCTTGCCTAAATTTGAGAGAATAATATGTTTTAAGCAACTTCATACTTGTACAGAGTTGTGCTGTCATGCTAATAGAAAGGTATAGGTGGGAGGGGATAGGAAAGACCACCTAGTTCCAACCATGGGTACCTCTACCATTTAGAGAAGAAAGTTATGATCTGGAATGTATTTCCAGAAACCTTCTAGATTGCTAATGCTCTGTTATGCTGCTCCTTTAACAGATACTGGACTTCTGAACAGAGGACTGCTCCTACCTGTCTGTAGAGGGCTTCATTCACATGATCTTCCTGATCAGATGGCCTGTAGAAGATCCCCACTATAATATCATCTGTCCCTGCACTCCTTTATCTTGAGCTAAAAGCTTTTCTCTGACTCCTTATCCATCCCCAGGCAGACCTCCATGCACTCCAGCTGGCCATTGACAGAGAGGAAACACCATCACTTCCTGGCATTCCATATATGTCCTTCCTAAAGAGCCTATATCCTTCCATTCCAACATTCCAGTCACAGAAGCTACCCCACCACATTTCTGTGATGCCAGTAAGATCATATCCCTACAGACATGCACATGTCTAAATCCCCGCCCATTACTCATGCTACTTGGTCTTTCATTGAGGCTAAAACTAAATTGTGCCCCCATGAATCCCACTTACTGGCTGAAGGGGCTGGAATTGCTTTGTGCTGCTCTTCATGTGCTCTCCTGCGGCCAGTGATAGCTCTACAGGCTTCTGGGCATCTACTGCTGGCACTGCATCAAATTGGTAGGAATGAAATGGATTAAAATTCCCCTTCCCTGGAAAGTTTCATTTAAGGTCTTCATCATCCTGTCAAATGTATGAATGAAGGTGCTGCTGTCTTCCTCTGGCAGATGAGCTCAATCAGACCCCAGCAGACCAGGTTTCTCAAAGTCAGACCCATGGTGTAACAGATAAACCCCTGGCTGTGTCACCATTTGTCAATTCACCAGAGTCAGTCAGTCCTTTCAATTCCTCTGACTAGCAGGATTGGTGAAAAAACTGCCTGCGTTCCAGAGTCCCTTCCTGCTGCTTCCAGGACTCTCTAGTCCTTCTTGATACTCCTCAGGCTTCTTCTGGCTGCATCACTGGTGCGCATGTGAAACAATGGCAGTGGAGAGTAGCCAGGAGTCAGCATGTGGCTTTACAGTGTCCCGGTGACATCCCTGAGGTGAGCTGCAGGAGAGCAGCGCTCCTCTCCGGAGAGCGCTTCAGGAGCGCTCCACAGCTTTAGGAAGAGTCACCTTCTATTTACTACTGGTAGCCTCCTCTTAGCTGCAAGGCTGTCGCACAGGGAGCAGGTTGGACTGCATTACTCAGCCCCAGCAGCTCTCCTGAGGTGATGGGTCTCTCCTCTTCAGTTTGCAGAGCAGTGAACGGGTTCTGAAAGGGCACCTCAGGCTTGAAGGAAGTCTCTTTCCCCTGCTGGTCCTTGTCATTGCACTCTTCCATTCTCATGTATTGCTGGCCCCCTTCCTACAGTGCATGTGTTGTTGGGGAAAGTTTTCAGCTGTTTGGCTGCAGGCTCTGGGTTCCCTGCAGACTGTACTTGGAAACAGCTATTTAACTCCTTCTCAGCTTTCCTGATGTTATATAGCCTTATCACCACCTCCTGCAGCTCAGCCACCTGCATGTTCCAGTGACCTGGGCAAGTGAACCTATTGTGATCAACCTTTCCTGTACTTGTGATGTGTTTCTGCAGGGAATGGATAACACATATCTTTTTAGGGAGATACTCTTTGTAACTTTGATCTTTGTCACAAAACCTTACAGAAATGTGTCAATGAGACAAAATCAAAATCTACAGTTGGGCTCACCAGGTTCACCCTATCAGAAAAGGGAGCAGTGTCCTAGTATCAAGACTAAAAACAGTAAAGTAAAAGCAGAAATGGCAGCATAGTCTATCTGAAGAAAACACTTGTAAAGGTTGTATAAAGGATGAATAGGGCACTGATTGACATGAAACTGGAGCAAGAATTTGAGAGCATGGCTGCAGTCTGAAGTTAGGTCAACTGCCATATTCATTCCTGCCAAAGTGCTGGTAAGGTTTGTCACTTGAAATAGAAGCCTGTAAGACAGACTGGGGAAGAGACCACAGGTGCAGCTTGCCCCTGTACTGTCATAACAATAAATAAGGTTATCTGTCATGATTAAACCATCTGGAGAGGCCCTTCATACTGTATTGAATAGATGCTATACATTTATTTAAGGTTAAGAATGCTTAAGACAACACTGATTTGCAAGGAGTAGTCTGTGTCCTAAATTTAAAGGCAGTATCACTGCAAATGTACAGGCAAAAGTTGTAGAAAGAATTTTAAGGGAATTTTGGTACTAATGATTTATAAGTGATGACACACAACTTTAAAAGAGAAAAAGAGATGACTGTTCAAAATGTTACATACTACAGCAGTTTAGTTCTGAAAGCAGTGATCCAGTCATCAGTGTCTGGGTATTTCTTCCTTTTTAGAGGACTTATTTAAAACAGAGGCTGGTTTCATCATATATATCAACAAGTCATATTGTAAGAAAAATTATCTACCCTGCAAGTAGCAAATTCACAAAACCTGACAAACAAATCTATCCTTTTCTTGCCAGCAAGGTATGCACTCAAGCTTTGTAATTCAGGGTGTATATGGAAACCCAGCTGATCATGGGATTACCTATGGGACAAAATTAATCACAGCTAAAGGATCTGGATTGAGCTGTAGCCTTGACCTACCTCCTCCTTCTGCTACAGAACACAAAAGCTACGTTAAAGGACTTTTTTTTCCCAGAAATATGAATGATCATTACACTTACTTTTGTATTGCTCTCTCTTTAATGTAGTGCACGCTTGGCATACTCCCTAACAGGAAAATAAGTGATAGGTATGATTCCTTTCCTGAGAAGCACACAGGTAGATTGAGGAATATTATGTACCATGCTGACAGACTACAGCAAATGAAACCAGCACTGAAATTAATTTCAGTTGCTTTGTTTTATCCCTTATGATCTCTCTTCTGACAAACTCTAAGTCCCCTCAACTTCACATACATAGAATATGAAGGACCACAAGACATTTGGTACTCTGAGAAAAATCTGCCTGTTATCTGTTCTCCACATTAAGTTCACTTTGCTGCAAAAAGCTGCAGTGTCAGCATTTCCGTCTAGAATCATAAGGTTGTTGCAGCCTCAACTATAAACGTACAAAAAAGCAGCTCTTTATGTCTTACTTATAGCTATTTGTTCTTTTCCCAATAAACTTGGCACATTTCTCTGCAACGCCATCTTACTGTGGGCTGCAACATATGGGGTTTAATAACATAGCATCAGATTGCAATTTTTAGCCTAGCCTTTCTTGTTCTCCTTCACAAAATAAAGATAAGTGCTGCCTACCTTCAATGACCCTCACAGACTAAAAGAGCACCTTGTCAGAGATAATTTTCTAACAGATGAGCAAACCTTCAAAACAAATATGATGTCTTCAAACATAAACATATCTCACCTCCTTAGTTTTAAGCATGTAGTTTAATACAGCTTAATTTACCGAAGATATTAAACCTGAAAGATTCCCTGGCTTTGCAATCAGGAAGATCAAGCAGGGCTACCACAGCCTATCTGTGCTACTATTTAGCACCTCTGAATCAAGTCACCAGCTGTTGGAGCTTAGCCTAAACAACAGTAAACCGGAGATGAGTAGCAAGTTAGAACTTCTACTCTTGGGCTGGCTGGCTGATAATTTAAGGGGAGGAAAATAAAGGCCTCATTAAAGTTGCTTTTCTTCACCAAGAAAAGCAAGTCAGTGTAGGGTAATATCCTAAGAGTATTTGCAGAGAGCCTAAAGAGAAAAAAAACCCACCAGACTTTACAACAGGAGCACTTACTGAAATGTAACCATCTCTCTCTGCATCACTGGGATGTTGGGGACAATGTGAAGATCTTTTTCTGATACTCACCAGCTGATTAAACTTGATGAAAAATGAACCTGCACTTAGGAGATTTCTTTCTAAGCTGCATGCTGCAGCTTAGGCTTTCAGTTTTCTTTGTATCTATGGGAGCATATACCCATCTCCCTTTCTGAGCCACATCCATCTCTCATGGAACCCTCTTTTTGGAATCTGTGAAGATTCTACCCTTTTTCTATATTTTTGTTTGTTTGGTTTTGGTAGGTTGGTGTGGTTTTTTTCTTGGTTGTTGTTGATTTTTTTTTTTAATCTATCTATTTTTATCCCAGTATTGAAACTGAGGAAAAAATATTAATTTTTATAATTTGTAGTGTTGCACATGCCGCTTTTACTGACTGCCCTTATAATTAGTCTAGGCAATGCTAGATTTAATACTCTTTGATTTTTGAAAAATACCTTAATTGAAAAACTTTACTAGAATTAAGATTAGGTTGAGTTTTTTCCACCCCCCACATCTGTTTGAACTGAGTACTGAAGGAACTTGAAGACACTGGCGCACAGCCTTCCAGCAGCATTGTGCTCTCCTCAGAAATAGAAAACATCCTTTAGCAAAACACAATCAGCTCCTTGTGGTAGAAAGCTGAAATATTTGAGTAAAGTTGTTGCTACTATTCTCTACTCATGCACATTAATGCCTCAAAGTTTGGGAGTAGTATTTCATTGGCAAACTAGCAGCAAACTTAGTCCTTAAAAAATTGTTTTAAAAATTACTTCTAATCATAAATATGTTTTGTTTACTTCCTGTAAATTCCTATTTACTTAGTAAAGGTGGTCAGAGCCCAAGGTCAAACTGGTACTACATTAACTTTATGTATTCAAAGCATCAGCACTTAGTGAGAAAGAGTTTTCTGAAGGCTTGGAAAAGTAGAAAAAAATTGTCATCAACCTAACTTTGCAAAAATGTTCAAGTTGAACCTGGCAGTAATTTTTATAGGGGTAACCCAGCTGTTGACAGTCAAGTATCACATTTCTGGTTCAGAGGCTACCCCAGCTTTATCAGTCATGATTAAGGACCACATCACTACAATTTCTGTTGCAAAGCAATCGTGGATAGAAGATATTCACTAGAAAATCAGTGTTTCTTTCCTGTGTGCTTTTTCTGTATAGACCTTTGTGTCTAAGACAATGTAGAAAAACATCTAGTTTACTCTTCAGTTTTAAAGTAAATCAATCTGAACACTGATGGTGAAATTGTCCTTTTAACCAAGTAAAGATCTGCAAAAGTATCTCCTTCTCATCATTAGAGACAAATTTGTACTCTGTCTTCTAAGAAAACTGAAATAAAAATAGCCTCATAGGATGCTGATTAAAGCAGCATCCTTGTGTACCGCAAGAGTTATACAACTTTGAGCTTTCTATTTGCATCAGTTAAAGGTGTAAAGCAGTAGTAAAATAGCAAAACTGTATCTATATATATACCTATATGTACCTATGCCCTGTAGCAAGTGCGATAATGCATTTCTGTGTGCACAACAGTGCTTCTGCTTACTGTATGTAACTAAGGAAAGTGTTCACCATATTAAACTTTCTGTTGATAATTCTAACAGGCTAGCTTGATTTCTACTTTAAAATATCTATGTACATATTTGTTATTACACTTTTCTTATTCAGTCATTATCTAAGTCAGCAGAGTGATCTGCATCAAAACAGCTTGTATTTATCACACTTCATGTACTCAAATTGTATGTCACCCTGCTAAGTAAAGTCCAAGGAAATTCTTGATTGATTCTGAAGTTAGCCATATGGTTATCTAGCAAGTCAGCAGAAATGAAATTCATTACCAAAATCACTTTTATGTAATTATTATTAACTGGTATTGTTTTAATGCTTATTTTCTGTAGTCTTTGGTTGGGTTAAAATGGCAATGGTAATTTAGTGGTGACTGTAATATAACCAAAGCCCACTAGTGTGTGAAAAAAGGCAAAAATCTCAAAACAGTTCAGAGAGCTTGTTTTCTGACAGCTAGACTGACAAAAAATTACATTATGACATTATGTAATCATGCATATTTTAATGAAACTCTAAGAAGTGAAACCAAGGTTTTTCTTACATGCTGTACCTTTCCACCAGAATAAGGATAAGGGTAAGAAAAAAAACCCTAATACTTTTCACAACACCTAACCACTTTCAGTCACTTTTTTTTTTGTAGGAAAAGCTCAAACTAAACTAAAAATAATTGCAAGGACTATTACTGGAGTTGTAAAAGCAAACCCTGAGAAATGAGATTTTTCTTTCTTGGGTATCTGCATTTTGATATTTCCCATATTTGTATGATCCTACACTATTTTTCCCAAAACTCTTCTGCGTCACTGAGCAAGGATGTGCTCTGGGCATGAATAAGGATCACTTCATGAAGGGTGCTGTTACTCATTAGACCCCTCTCAGATTTCTGGCACAAGTTGCAAAACGTGAAATAAAGAAAATGGATGCTATCAGAAGGACTTGTCCATTTAATAAACTTTTTCTATGTAGAAATGGATTTTAGATCCTATTGCAGACTTCCTAAAGGGCACTGCACATGCCCTAAAATGAATTCTCAAAACTGATACCAATTTTGATACAGTAGTCCCTGTTTCTGGGTCTGTGGACCCGGCTTGAAACTTTTTTGTGCGCTTAAAGAATGATGAAGATTCACAACCTCAAACATTTCTATGTCTGTAATATTAGACTGTGTCATGAATGTAGACCTATATGATTCTGATTTTCTGCACAAATAGGGCTCAGCATCTTAAATTGTGTACTCAGATCATTGGATTTTTTAACTTTAATCCCTATAACTTCTTGACACAGAATTTTAGGCATAGTCTTAAATCATTCCTGGACTTCTCACTCTTGCTGAAGCTAGGCACTCAAAATTCTCAAGCATTTCTATCTGTGATGTAGTTTAAAGGGACGCATTAATTTTTCACTGGCTTGTGTATGGACAGAGAAACTCAAGACTGACCTGCAGATTAAAATGGAATGTATGTGCTGCCAGCAAAAGAACACAAGAGCATGATGTAGGTACTGAAGTGTCAAATACTTATGAGACCAGTTTCCTGTGCAATGCCATCAGAATCACAGTAGAGTTGACAAGAGCACATTCATAAAACCATAGTGGTCTTGGGAACTTTTAAGCACTGCACTTTCTGGAGAAAGTGTGAACAATCTATATTAGGATTCCTTGCAAATCATTCCTTTTGCTTCTGGGTCTTTGACCCAGCCCTATTCATCTGCTCTGGTTCCTATGACAATTACAGAGAATAATCTCCTACCCCAGAGGTGGGGTTTGAAATGAAATTGACAGTCATCAGTGGAACTCATGCAACAGTGATGAATATCATGCAAAACCTCAGAGTGGAACAACTATATTTGCCAAAATGCCTTGGACCATTCTTTATGCCACGATGATTGAAAAAGCTGTTTGGTCATCCCAGCCTGCTTCTGTAGTCTGAATAGGGATGATATGGGAAAAAAAAAAAGGAAGCACGTAGCTGAAGATTGTAGCATTTGATATATAGAAATCACCTAATGGAAATTTACATAGGCAAATTTAATTCTAATATTTGTAACTCCTGATCACTTGATTTTGGAACTTTGAGGCTTTGTTGTTCTAGCTGTTTTCACTCTGCTGACAACTCTATAAATAGAGAGATGTCTCTTGTAATAAAACATGTTCCAGCTCCCATTAAACCTCTGCAACAAGAAAGGAGAAAGTAGAAATCCCCTACCCTTCCTATGTTCTGGGAGGCTGCACAAGAGAAAAAAAAAGAGATTTTGATATATTTTTTGTATCTTTGAGAACTGGCAGAGGTGCTTTATCAGTTGAACCTACATGTCTTTAATCACAAGTCAATGTAGTTCAAACTCCTTGTATGTCAGGTCCCACTTGGGCCAATACGGTTATTGAGTCATTCGGCATCTGGTGGACATCACTGAATAAAACTGGACATTATGCAGATTTGAGAGTTATTTGATGGTCAAAAATTCTGATATATTATTTATAAAATGGATGTAACACTTCAGGGCTTTGGAACCAACTTGTTAAATTGGCTAAAAATTAGTAAGAAATAAGAATTCTGTCAGGTTTCTCTTCTTTCTCTGCACGCCATAAGGATATAGAGGCACAATGAATATATGTAATGTTGCCCTGGCAAAGAAGAGTTCAAAACACATTGGATAGGGCTGCTCATGTTCAAAGCTGATCGGGCAGATGGGTTTTTGTATTGCATGTTCTGGCTGTATTGGCTGCCATGAAATCAGGAGGTCACTTACTGACATCTCATTAAAGATTCTGACTGGAAAAATATTTAATCTGCAAATAAATGTATTTAATTTTTCAAAGATCAGATTTATTTACCAAAACACCATTTTGGAAACCATTATAAATTCTTTTCTTCAAGCATGCTCAGTTACTTTTGCAAGAATGGCTACTTTAGTATTGTCCACCTAATTGCTAAGTGATATTCACTGCAGGAGAATCTCTTGTACAATGGCAGCTAAGGTGATACTCTTCTTGCCTTTTGTAATTACTTGAGATTTTTTAGGAGAGAGACTATAAGGATGTTCAGTGCAGAATGTTGCAAGATGGAAAGGTACAGAATCAAAGACTTGCCTGCAGGCACCAATGCCCCTTGTTACAGCAGCTCTTTTACTTGCACAATTAGGATACTTGTTTGAGCCTCATAAGATTTCAGTGTACATCATGGTATTTCTATTTTATATTTATACCCTGTGACAAGGTATATCCATATGGAATGCACAGGGCTAATTTGTTCATGTCCTAATATGAAAAAGTTTTGTGATTGTCTCTTGTGATTAAACTGTTGTGCATTAAAATTTCCCCTTATATAAGGCAAATATATATATAGTTAAAGTAATTAGAGGGGATGTTGCTAGGAACTTATGGCACAGAAAGCATATTATTTTTTAAGTGCCCTCTAGAAAAACATCATTTTAAAATGGAAAAGGATGAGAATGATAACAGTGAACATTTAACAGATTCACATTAAGTTTAGAATTTCTCACCTTCACAAAGCACTAAATCTGTATAAAATAAAACAAGATTTTGTTCTACATATAGTAGTTTTCAGTTATCTGAAAATACATGTTCTAGTAGCATGCTCAGAAAAAGAATATAACTGACATTAAGTTTCTGTTGAAAGAATTCTGTCAAGGTAAAGAAGAAAGGAAACTAAAGAAGCTGTACATCACTGCTATGTGGTGTAATTAGCTTTGGCAGGTCTTTAATTGTCATAGAGAAGATGACAGAAGTTACTTCTATCAGTTTTGTGGACTATTTATATACCAAAGTCATGATGACCCCCGAGCTTGTTTAAAAAAAAAATCACTAATAAATTCTCAATTTTTAGGCAAAAAACATATCATAAAACATTTTTGACCAAAGTCTGTGATGCATAAGTAAACTAAAGCTACCTAAAAGAAAATTCAGAAATCCCTTTAGGAGTGGAAACACCACAGTAATGTAGAATAAGCGATTATGGTACCTGTATTTTTGCTTCTCTGTGTGCAAGAGCTGTGATGGAAAAAGGGGGATTTCTGCTGGAAAAAAAATAAGTGGTTCAAAAAGTAACTGAAAGTGGAAAAATGGTAAAACAGCTTACTATTATTACAGTCTGATAGTTGCCTAAAATTGCCATGTTTCCAGGTAATTAATAAGTTGTAAAGATTTTTAATTTTGCTTAAGTAGCTTGTACATTCAATATTCAAACTATAACATGTAAGTTTCTATTAAGAGACAGCCAGGATGCACAGAAGAGACAAGGATAATATGAAAAAGATGAGCTTATTTCTTTGAACCTCAGAGTCTGGGATGCAGAAAAGAAAGCAGTGTTGGCAGGGAGAATGGGGTGATGCCAGGGGAAGGGACGATCCAAATGCCACTATTCTTTTCAGGCTACACACAGCTTCAATGGGAAACAAACTTCTGAAAAACAGATTCTGCTATGGAAGAAAACAAAGGTGCGAACAAAAGTGAACTAAAAGAACTGTGAAAAACTATGGAGGAACCAGAAACCAAGAAGTTGTAACTCCTGCAGATTTCAGAGATAGGATCTTTTATTGAGGTAAAATCTTCATTACCTAAGGGGAGAATCTGAAAGCAATGCCACACACAGGGTGAATGTTCCAGAGTCTTTTGATCTGTCTTTTAGACACTTTTACAAAGAAAACTTTGATAGGCTCTTGATGTCCTAGCCAAAGATGTTACCACAAACTCTGAAATAGTGAAAACAATTTTATAATCTATAGTTTACAGAGATAAAAGCCATACAGTTTTTTACAGCTATATATTTGCACACATACTTCTCAGATTATTCTTGTTCTTCTTAGATGTGATCCAGCAAGATAACCAGCGGAATAATTATAAGAATGCTGGTGCCTGCATAAATTCCTATTTACTTAGAAGTCAGCAGGCAACCTCCAAATTCAAATTTACGCATCCCTGAACACATGATGTGTGTCGAGGGATCAGAATCAAATTAAAGCTCTAAGTCACAGTATCAGAAATGGCTATACAAGCCATGGCTGTTTATCCACCAGAGTAAGGAAAGATGTATGTTAATAATCCCAAACTGAAAGAAACACTGAAAAAAACCAGAATTTGTTTTTTGGGGGGGGAAAGTTTTACATCATGTTATATTACTTACTGATACCTACTTATTCGATAATGCTGATGTTTATACAGTGGTTTTTAAATTCTACAGTTGTCTTTTGTATGGGTTTTAAATGAATAAAATAGCCTTTCCCACTACAGTACAGTAAAAACTCTTAAATCATTATACTCCTCAGAGAAATCTGATAGAAAAAGTGGTTATGCCCTTTCTGTTTTATTTACAGTATAATTAAAGTAATTATTACTTTAGCTGTTTCAGTAGTACATCTTTTATAATTTCATAGCTGAAGTGAGATCTTGGATAAATAGTAGGTATCTAGTGCACGGACTGGAGACATTATTTACTTCTACAAACTATTGATTATCTTATCATTCACAAAAGAAATAAAACCACAAACTCATTTGCAGAGAACATCAACAAAGACTCAAAATAAATATTAAGGCCTGGTACAGGTTCAGTGGATATTTCTTTCATATAATACTGTTAATACATCTTTACAAATGCATATGCTAACCACTTAATTTAAAAAAAAATCCATTTTTACTCCAATCCATGTCTGTTTTTCATTTTTAAATAGTCTAGGTAACTTCTTCAATGCATTTCTTTGTATGTGTTTTTAACAACAAAAAGTAATTTTGTATGTACTTGCATCAGAAAAATAATTTTTAATATCCTCACTTTGTTTTTTCTAAAATTACTTTATCTCTGCAGTTCACACAAACTTGACTGTTTTTCAACTGAGTGAACATGTCCTAAGCATGACACAAACCCCTATATGACTGCAGTGAAATCACTCATAGTTTTAGAGACAAACCAAGGCACAAAGGTTTTCATTGTCTGGCAACAGCCTACACAGCACTTGCCATTGACAGTTCATGATTCTAAGACTTATCAAACTAGGTTAAAGAAAGGGTGCAGTATTTCCCTAGTTCTGGGGATCTGATGCAACAAAATCATTGATATAGCACTGGTAGGCCATTATACTCTAAAAAGCTTAAAATTCCATCTGGTCAACAAAAAAAAAGTGAGATATTTCATAGAGGATCTTTCATACTATTCAACTGAATTTTTCTGAACATGAAAATGCCAGCTGTTCTTTGGATTGCAAATGGGCGGGGGGTGGCGGGGGGAGAGGAAAGTAGATTAAAAAAGAATTATGAATCTTTTTTCACATTCCCTGTTGAAATTATTTCATATACTAAAATGTAACACTTCTCTAAATACTTGTTAAAATCTTTAATTGCAGCATGTAGTGAGAATAGAAATAGAATGTTCCTCATATTGTTCCCCTTTAAAACAAACGCAGCTATTAAAATTTCACAGACAAAATATTTATGTGTTTTTTAGAAATTCTAGATGATGAGCATAACTGCTTTTATTTTGAACAGATGATATTGAACAATTAAAAAAGGGATTTCTGCTTCTGAATTTCTGAATCCAAAACATAACAACATAATAATCTTGAAATATCTTTTTCCATCTACCATTTCCATCAACAATGTGGTCATCATTTCCTTCTGTGGACCATACCCCTAAAAAGTTCCAACTTGGAGTATAGAAAATTGATTTTCTACTCAAAATGTGTTCAAAACCAGAAGTGTTGGGAGAAATTGCATAGTCTTCTGCAGTTCTTCGAACTTAACCAGAAAAGGTTGTAGTCCAAGGATTTCTTTTGCAGGTCCTTAACAATTCACAGCAATTTTTATCTTTTTCTTTTTAAAGAGTGTCAAGGAGTCTTACATGTCTAAAAATTAGTTTTAGCTTCATCCAGTTACTTATAAATCCTAATTTCTATATAATTATAAGTAATTAATGTTATGATTTTCCCCTGCATTTACCAATGAGTAGAAGTATAGTTAACAAGATTATGTTTGTGTATTTATAGCCTATCTTTGTTTTTCATGGCCATCAGTCTAGACAGGGAAATATATATTGCAGTAGTATAATCAGTAAATTCAAAGCTAGGAATTCAGTTGTACATTACAGAAGTTTCTAAATGGCATTTTGGACACTTGTGTAGCACTAAGTACATCCAGCCACTTTATTTCAGCTTGAGCAAAGGCCAAACTGTCCCTGCTGAAGTTTTTATTCCTCTTTTGCTATGGTTTTTGGAGAAAGATTTACCTTGTCAGGACAGAGGGACAACAAAAATACAACAAAATACTACACAAACATAGTCCCTACTGAAACATGTGGTTCTCCAAATATAAGAGATTTTAGAGAATTATTTCATAAATTCTTAAGAAACAAATAAAATCTTCAATTATCCCAATCTTATTTAAATATCCATCTGGATGTAGTATCATTGCCATTTTGAAAATATAAATTCATTTCATGTACCCCAACTCTCTTATTAAGCACTAAAACTAAACCACGCATTTTCTGGCTGAGCACATATTTGACACTTGGCACCCTGCAGGTCTCCTTATGTATAATCTATTCCCATGTCCATTTTACACCTTCCCAAAATCTTAGCACTATTTCTGGTTTAAAAATATTTCTTTGTAACTCCTTTCAGATAAAATTTACTTCTGTGGTCAGGTAACAATCCAGACAAAACCTTCTCTAAAGCATCATCTGAGTTCAACAGGCTTGGCAATGTTCCCACGTACTACCCCCTCTTGCATTCTGACCTCAAATTTAATCTGTACCATTAGAAGCTTTAAAAGTTAGTCTCCAAAGTTAATCTTTTATATGCCCTCAAATTTCATCCTATAACAGAAATATCAACATACAACATTACTTACTAGCAAGTAACATTCTCTGCTTGTTTAAGAAGGGAAATCATGAAATGCAATTTTGATAGCAACAGCTGTACCTATGAAGGATTAAAATCAGCACTGCAAAAATTAATTCACATCGTTCATTACTGTATTACATCTCTGGTAAAAGTCCTCTAAGTAAGGCTGGTCATGAATCATTCTTCCAGGAGTGGAAGAGCTGTGGGGTGAGAACATTGGAACACTAGCCTGCAAGATGCTCTCAGACTTCTGCAAGTTACAGAAGATTTTTTGAACCACTGAGAATTTGAGTATATGAAGCAATCCATGGCAAGATGTTCCATGTAATATGGACTCCGTCTGCTATATTATACTAGTTAAAGGTACTATAATTTTGTAATTTGCATTTTTATCTGGGAAAAAGTTCAGTTCTGCTGAACTGTATGCATGTATACAGATATAAACTGCAAATAGCACACTGGACCGGGCTGATGTAGGCAGTCACACAAATGCTTCAGTTTAGATGAATATGCATTAAATTAGCTTTAGGAAATCTATGAAAGAAAACCCTTTCTAGTTCACCTCCAACCTTCATTCTTCCACATAACATAAAGTCAAAACCAGTAAATGAATGGCATAATTATTGTCAGCTATTGCCTTGGTACCTGTTGGATTTTTTTTAACCTTGACAATTTCTGAAGAATTAGCAGGTGAGAATTGCCAGATATTTCATAATGAAATATATACTAAAAAAAAAAAATCCAGACTCTGAACTCTTCTTGCCTCTCTCTTTTACACTACGTAAGATTTTTGTTGATTTAATTCCTCCTAGAAACACGACATCCCCATTGAATGTTGCTCACGCTGCTTGACTGTGGGTTGAATGCTGCAAACAGTTCATGCACAACAGAGACAATGCTCTGTGCTGTAAAATATAAACTTTTAACTCACTACTTCTCCAAATAAAAGTAAAGAGCAGATTCTTTTTTGAGTAAAACTGAATTGAGCAGTTGCTGGAGAAGCCAAGAGACGTATACTAGAAAGTACCTCCTTCTTGGTTTTTAGACAATACTACCTTTCTTATTAAGTGGTGGAGAGAATGTTGGCAGAGAATATTCTACTAGCAGATGGCACTTAAGTTGGAATTAAATACTGCAACAGTATCCCATTTGGACACTATTCAAGACTGAATGCTTCCATGCAAGAAATTAGTAAACCAGGACTTCTCAGGCTGGAAAAGCAAGAATGTGATAGAAGTTCATAGGCATGAATAGAAATTAATTGTCCAATGTCTTTGATACCAAAAAAACCAAAAAAAAAAAAAAAAAACACAAACAAAAAGCCAACAAAAAAGCTTGTAGGTGAAGGTTTCTACATGCAAAACAGGCACATCTGCATCTGAAAAAGTGTAAATTCTTTCATAGCCCAATATTAGAAAAAGGATTGATTTTTCAGAAAATGAGGTATTTAGAGGAACATAAATAAAATCTTCTCAAGTAACTATACTGTAAATATTCTCAGAAATGCCATATTGAGAAAACTGTATTCTATGAAATTCAAAAACTTATTTTATGTTTGAGTTACTAACAAGCAGTATTTTTGTGTCATAGCTCTATTACTTTAGATATGTTTAATTCTATTGCCAATTGTGGTTGCTCAGATAAAATTAGGCTCACATCAGAAGCACTGTGCACCTTATCTTTCACGATCTGGTACCACCATTCACCATTTTCAAGGCAAACAATGACTCTGTACATACAGACCCCATTATCATTTAAATGAAGACTTTTCATAACAATTTATCACACTGGTTCTTCAGCACCGTTAAATATCTTTTCCATTCTCACATTACATGTTCTTTGAATGTAGTTTGTATGTTTTTCCATTGTCAGTAGTTTTGCTTTATCTGAATTATTCTGTACTATTACCCTGAATAATCATTGACTAAACTTTACAGTAACTTATATCTAAATATAAGAAGCCTGCAACTAATAATGGTATTCCTCTGTGGTATTTCAAAATAAATGCAGACGTTTCCAGTTACCTTTGAAAACCAGATTTTGAAGAAATTGTACTGCTACAAATTCTTATTTACTACATATTTGAGATATGATGTGAGTAGGTTTGAGTGCCAAATTTTGTTTGACTTTGGATTTGTCTTCTTTAAGTTGCAAGTTTAACCTATTTGTAAAACTGGTAAATAAAACACTTCCATTACCAGTTGTTCTGTGATGTAGGTGATGAATCTGAAACATTCACACCAAAACACAGGTTATTTCACTGTTGTTCTTGCTCTCTGAGCTTGCAGGTCAGTACGATCAAGACTTTGCGCAATTACAGGAATGCAATCCTATTTCCTTAGTAGCAATCAAACTCTGCGTTTTGCTAAGGAACACCACAGCAACATTAAAAACTCTATCAGCTTAACTTTTGTGACAGAACAGAATCTGTCCAGGTGTTGAACAAAATTTCATCTTTGGGCCATGAAACAAACATGGAACAATCTCCTTTTCTGGAATTCCATTTATGTGTTTCTAAAACTGCTGAGTTTTTACTGAAGTTTACAAGGTAGAGATGGAAATAAAGATAAATTTATCCTAGAAATTTCAGGGCAGAGAGAAGACACATGAAATAATTCCTGAGATATGGAAAAGGTATTAATTAAAAAAACTAAATAAAAATAAGAGTAGAAAATCTGTTAATCAAATATTTATTCAATACAGTCATAAGCAAACTTACATGGGAACACATTTCCAACCACATCTGCAAATATTTAATTTAGTGTACTTTTTTGTGACCTATGGCAGTGCTGAAGCAGCTTAGCATTATCAAAACTGATTTATTTCAGGATCAGACAAATTATATAGAATCTAACCTTGCTATACAGGTAAAAGTACTTGCCCTTGGATATTACTTAGCCTGACCACAGGGCTTTCTGGAAACAGCAAATGTTTTATAAATGTCAGCTCATGGCTAAATCAATGTTTATGCATTGATACCTTTGAATAGCAAACACTTGCTGCCTGCAAGCTAAACAATGTTTTTATCTGTTTGCCTATTTCTGGTCCTTCAACCACAGCACAGGGTGTTGCAAATCGCATTTAGTTACAATTATCTGCTGGAATTTCGTGAAGGGGAAAGTAGCATGATTAATGAGAAGTGACACTCAGAGATTACTTTGCTGTGCCAGTCGCCTTGGTGAATGGGCAGCTCTGCTGAACTGAAGCCTGACCTTTGTTACTTTTAACGAGGTCATAGCGAATGCTAAATGCTTGAAAGATTAGCCACTACAAATGTTCCAGTACTACTTAATGATGCCTCTGCTAATGAACTGCAGGTAGCCAGTTAAATATACTGATACAGTTTTCACCTTTGAAGCAAAGGTTGAACACACCCCTCCCCTCCCTTCCCGCCAAAACGGTTTTCTGTCAAGGTGTTTAAAAAACAACCTTGGAACTCATATCAGAGCATGTTTTCCTCACACATAGGTAACTAAGAGTGTAAATTTGAATAACCCAAAGAGTTCAGCTTTTAAGGAACTTTGCATCCAACTGACCACTGGATAATTTCTCAGTCACTGTAATGTTTACATCTCATTTTCATCCCTAAACAGCAGAGAGGCTCAGTATCCTGTACTTTGCTGTAAAGGTGTATAGTTATAAGCTCCTAAGTTTTCAGTTGAACTAACTGAACAAGCATAAGACCTTGTAGCAAAGGCATGTAAACGTGAGATAAGCCTCATGGTAAATAGTCTTAAAATAAAACCACTAGTGGGATTAAACATTTCTGTTATTGTATTGACTTGTGTTAGCTACCTGTTAGTATAGGTAAATGTGACAAAAATGAAATTGAGAATGGAAACTTGAAATCAGATCTTGATATAACATTTGACTGAAAACATCTCAACCCTAACACGAGGAAAAATAAAATTTAGAAACAGTTTCAAGATTATTATAATTGCTTTAACACCCCAAAATACATCTTTGTTTTCTATGGGAAATGTATTTGATCATTTAATCAGGCAGAGACACCATCAACTTTCCTACACTGACAAAGTAAGTCTCCTGCCATGAATTTTAATTAAATATAAAATTGTGAAGATATAACACCAGAAATGGAATAATGCAAAGTGTGTGAACAGACATTTCCAACAGAACACTGTGTGCTGTAAAGGTGCATAAAAACGTATGGTTTGTTCAACCAGAATCCATATAAATATACACAGTAGGCTGCAGCTTCAGTGAAGTTCATTCCACGGTGCATAAAAAACAGGGACAAAAACGAGTCCTAACAATATGTCCAATAAAGCTGTCTGCAATATACCACATATTTTATTTGTACCAGTCTGACATGATTCCTCTCTACTTGGCAAACAGAAACAACCCTGCCATTATCTGCTATGCCTCCATAAATTAAGGATGGGAGTAAGGGCGGCACAGATTTCAGCCAATAATATTTACAGTAGCATTAATTAATGAGCACCTGCAAATCACAGACCTCAGGCTATATCACTGATCACCCCAGACAGAGTTAAGGAACTTTTTTCTGTTAACCTCTACAACTATCTGAAAGAAGGATGTGGCCAGGCAGGGGTTGTTCGTTTCTCCAGGAAACTTCTGATAGAAAAAGAGGAAATGGCCAAAAGATGCCAGGGGCTGTTCAGGTTGAGTATTAGGAAAAATTTGTACAGTGCAAGAGTGGTTAAGCATTGAAACAGGATGCTGAGGAAAGTAGTGGAGCCACTGTTCCTGGAAATGTTCACAAAACCAGTGGCACTTCACAGTATGGTCAAGAGGGCATAGTAGTATGAGGGCAAAGGTTGGACTTGAAGATCTTTTCAACTTTAATAATTCTCTGATTTTATTCTTCAAGGATAAGAGATGAAACCATTCAGAAGAAAAAAAAATTTGCCATAAGGCTTGGCTTCTCTCTGTTTACAGTAGGAGAGAAAAGAACTGAAAGCAGATATTGTGGTTTGTAAGAAGGAAGATCACTTTGTAATTATCTTGCATACCAGAAAATAATGTAAGACTTTGAACATGCTACATCCAGAGATTGCTCTGCATCCACACAGTTTTTAGTGTTCTATGACAGATGTATCAAAACAGTACTACTAAAAGCTAAAAAAAAAAAACCCAAAAAACAAGGGAGCAAATTCAGAATTAGAAACATTATATATGGCAAAAGAATATTTTTTCTTCCATAGGGCCTCAAAACTAGGATATTAAAAAACAAGTTTTTTTTTTTTTACTTTTGTACATAAATCTTTACACCTTTTCATAAGCATAAAATTTACTGTAAAATCTTTTTAAATTAACCTATGAAAAATGGTTAAATGGGACTTCTGTTCAACAAAATAGAAGACTTTTTATTAACGGTTGTAAAATGTCTGGAGAAATTCATTAGCAAAGGTCGCACATCAAGATTCTGAGGTTTTTACTATTTTTCTAGATTAGAAGTAGATCTACTCCATAAAACTTCATCTAGAGTTATTTTGCTTGCAGGAAAAAAAAGGAAACTGCAAATTTGGAGTGATTTGCCCAAGCCTTGATGTTGGTGCAGGGTGTAGAGAAGTTAGAAAGCACGAAGCTCTTCTACTTCCCACTTTAGAGCAGAGAGGAACCCAGGACTTAGAAGAATAGACAGAGGCTGATTTAAAATTTTCCTGCACCAACACAGGAGAACCACTATACAGGGTTCTCATAATGTGCCTTTCTAGAAGCCTACAGCAATTAATTCAAGTTTCAGGGAAAGTTTTGGACTTTGAATTGCAATTCAGATGAAGACAAACTGCTCTTAGGGCTCTTATCTCTTGAAATCCTTAGTGTTCAGAATGTCCCTAATATTAATATTACAAAGCTGTGGAGTTCAAGATCTGTGGCTTTTGAACTCTAGATTATGAATTTCTTTTCTTCTTCATTTCTTTCTTTTCTAGTAACTCAAATTTGTATTTAAGTGGAATGAAAAACACAATGCATCCATGGTTCACTTCATACGTGTCTTAGCATTGGTACCCCAGGGGCAAAATTATTGAATCTTTATTCTTTTCATTTAAAACCTACTACAACACCCCCAAGCCCCATAATAACAGAAATATGGATGACCAGTGACCAAGATACTATATTATTGTAGTTTGCTGTTACCTTTACCTAATAACCACTTAAAAATTTAACTTAAAAATGATACACGTTATATTTATTCCTAAATATGCCTCTTCTAATATACATTGATAATTTTAAAATATATCATAACGGTAACAGCTTTGGAAGTTTAACATTACTGAGTGATGCTGGAAGTCTATTTAGATACTTTTCTGCTTACTGAAATGTTGGAGTGACTACTGAATTGAAAAGCATGATCTACAATAAAAACTAACTGTGTATAACAAACACTTACTCAATAATTACTCTTTTTGGGTGGTTGCCTGAATACTATTGTTTGAGAAGATTTTACATTGTTGATTATAACTGTTATATCTTACCTCTTAATACGTTTTACAATTTGTGCATAACAGTTCCAAAGGAACTTGTAAATGACAGTAAATCATAAAATTCATTTTGCTTTGCATCAGTTCATTCATCCGTGTTCCAACTAATCACTAATTTCAAATTTCAATAAGCCTAAATACCTGGATTTATGATGCTTTGTCAAAATTAACAAGGGAATATCAACAATATAGAATTAGAAGTCTATTTCAACTTAAAGACAAGCACCTAGTTGAAAACAATTAAAAAGACTCTGCAGCAATAATTATATCCACAGTGTATGCAAATAAAATAAATTAAATCTGATTTTATTTCTGTTTTGGGAGATTGCAGGAAACACTAAAAAGCTTTAATTTAGTCACTTAAAACAATGAAGTTGTTTCGAAGAAAAAACTTTCAAGAGAATGAATTGAGCGTGGAGTACTAAATATGTTAAATTGCACATAAAATGTGCATGTAGATGTATTTTTAAAAGTATACTATTTCTATTTATTATTCCAGAACTATAATAGATCAGAAGGTTTTTATTTTGATAACATTTTGTTTACAAGTTATCTTCTGTAACAATATATCTAAGGAACCCAATCACCCTATCATATCACAATGGAAAAATTAAAAAGTGAAACTAACATTTAAAAATATATTAATAGTAGCATTTAGGAAACACATCATCTTTTTGAAGACCCAGTAGTCTAGAATCCATTGTTTATACATGAATGACTGGCACAGAAAGTTTTAGCGCTTTTTTTTTTTTTTTTTTTTTTTTTTCCCACACCACTGTAGGCACTCTATAACTTACTAGAAGTTCTACAAGTTCTGGAGACTTGGAGACTTGCATTCATGTTCAGTATTAAAAAGGAGCTTTAGTTTTACTTATGGAAATAATTGTGACAAACACAAGTATTTTCTCCAGTAATTTAGTATCAGTTTTTCAGATTCTGTGTTGCAATTATTACATTTAGGATGCTTATTCAGGAGGCAAAACTGCAAATTAAAGAAATCAAAGGAAAGAAATGCACTTGTAGTAGTGTATAGCTTGTAGGGAATAAGCAAGACTAAAAAGAATGAGTAGGTGATATAATTTATTTTGAAAGGATTTAAAACCTGCAAATTTTGTTACAGTTAAAAGGTCTGCAGTCCTCTGTTGCTTCTTTGATGAAGTTCAGAGGCAAAACAGCTAATGGTAAAAAGACACTATGCCATGCTGCATATTTTATCTCCTATTCCTATAACTCTCAATGCATAAAAGGCTGATTTTTATAAAACACATCAACCATAAGATCTAGTAATTTTTGGTGATTCTTGGTAAATTATTTCCTTTCTTTTTAGGTATTTTTTCTTTCATTTTTGGATTAATTTCTCTGAACTTGCATGAGCAATATTCTTTAAATGAGTATGTATATAGCCAATTATAACCATACATGTTATGAAAATACAATTAGTAATTAAAAATGTTGCATACATTTAAAATCACATCTTTCTGTTTCACTCACTGAATGTGGATTTTTCTTATCAGATACAAACAATGCAATTTCCCCCTAATATCCTCTTCCATCTCTATCCAAGCAATTGTATCCTAACCTGGGCTTTTTACTTCTGAGTATGAAGAATGGAGACATCAAAGTGCTCTAATGAGATCTATCAAACACTTCAATAATGCTTTGGAGAATATCTGTGTAAATGTCTCAGTGAATAAGGTATTCATGTTAATCATCACATTTTAGATTCTGATAAGAGATGACATTTATACCAGGTTTCCTATCAGGTTCTAGCTTTGCTGTCCCGATGAAGACATTTGGAAAAACACCAGATATTGTACGTATGATGCATACTCAAATAATAAAGGTTTTCCTGGTGCACATATTGGAATCCTCTCTCATTCATAAAACTGGTCATGGAGAAAAGGTCACTCAAAATAATATAAAATGAGTTTCTAGTCCAAGAAAAGGTATGAAATTATTCAGGTTGTTATCTACACATAAGCAGACATATGCAAAAAATGGAGACATCTTTTAGTACTTTTAAAACCAAACCATATGTGCTATGTTTCAAAGGGAAAAAATACCTATGTTTTGATCTTCATGGTCATTTCTCATGATAAAAAAAATTAATCTATGTTCCTTTGATGCAGTAGAGTGATAATCTATATTTAAGCAATGGATATAGTTAAATGACTGCTAAATAATTCTATATTATTATGAAAAGACAGTATCTTTCTTTGCATACTTTGATTAAAATCAGAGACAAATGCAGTTACTCATGGACATTTTCAGAACCACTGTACTCTGCCCATGTCTTCAGGAATGTGTACAAATATGATTTTTGAGATTTAACATTAGAAAAAAACCTGAAGTGCTAAATTTCAAGTAGGTATGCCAGAAATTCTGTCTCCTACAATAACAGAATTATGCACTTGGTCTTTAAACTGAAGGACTGAGACTGCAATCAGATCTTCTTTCTGGCTGGGAAGCAATGCCATAAAAAACATAACTTGTCTTGTAAATATCCTTTGGAGCAAAAATGTGATTTTTCTTTAAAAAGTGGAAACTGTTTTTTCTTTTAAAGAAATGGAAACTGTTATACAATCATCAAGAGATTGTAAAGCTGGAAATACTTTTATTGTACATGAACTTCTCAGTGCTTTCCCAATTTCTGAGCATAATTTTAAGATGTTTGATACTAGAAAACACATGTAATTAAGGCCAGCAACATAAACAATGTGTGTGCAGGAATGGCAGCATTTTGTTACTTTATTGTCTGAAGGCAGTTGCTGCTGTACACAGCTGGACTTGCTCTAGTATGGGGCACATCGTTGAGCCATTGATGGAGAGAAGCCAAGAAGGATTCAGGGCTGTGAAAAGGAGAAGTGGCTTGGAAACAGAAATGATAATCCTTGTGTTTTTCAAAACCTGTCCAGCAACTTCGTTCTCCTGTGATCTCCTGCTCAGTGGCTGATGACATGCTTTTAAATCCCGAGTGCTGCAGTTTCTCCTGACTGCACACATGCACACATTGTCACAGGTCCCTCCTTCAGAAAAAGAAGTGTTATCCCATTGTCCATTTTACAACAGGAAATGTTGAAGTCAAGATGCTCAGTGGACCAGGGTGACATTTATGGGTCAAGATGCACATTCAAATGCAAGCTGATTTTCACAGCAGGGATGTGAGACACAATGACACCTATAAGCAAACCCCTAAGCACTGTTCTGAACAAGCATTTTTTCCCTTTCCCCCCCTTTTTTTTTTTTTTTTTTTTTTTTTTTTTTTTTTTTGTAGTTAGCTATTAGATACAGCATATCAGTTGTTTTCTGAGGAAGAAATAAGTTTCACTGATTTCAGTAACATGAAAAGAGAAAAGAAGATTTTGGATTTCTATCATCCAATTGAAAAAAAAGTGCTGAAATTTTGCTTGTATTATTTGCACTGTTAGGTCAAACTGCATGGAGGAGTTTGACACTTTCAGATCCAGCCTGTGAGTTCTCTGCCACTTGCTTGGTAAGTCTTGCTGTTTGGTCCTTTCCATAGGATGAATTTATCTGATGGATTCAGGTTTGTATAACAGACAGACGACTGGTAACATTCTTGGTAAAAACCTTGGTCCTTACTGAATACAGGTTTTTTGAAATCAAGGGTTCACAAAAAAGGGACAAATAGCTGCCTGCGTTTGTTTGCTTGTTTGTTTGATTGGTTAGTTTTGTTAGGTTTTTTTTTAATTCAAAAAAATTTCTATGGGAATTTTAGAAAAAGAAAATAAGGGACCAAAAGACTAAAAGTTTGGTAGTGAAGAAGAGGTCTCTTCTTTCACTTTTGGCATTTTGTTTTGATTGAGTATTTATTAAAAACAGTGAATTGAAGAAACATTAATTTATAATCATATCAAATAAGTTACTTGCAGGTGGACCTAAATAACTTCATTATAATTAAAAACCAACCTGGGTAATTCTTCTATCTTTATCCTATCATGAACATAACTTGTGCTTGACTTCTCCCTTAACATTAGTCTCCCTCAAACCAGTTCCGGGAACAAAGTGTTTTGTGAGCCAAACTGAGGAATCTACATATCACTTTTCAGAAGTCCTCTAGGAAATCAGTAACTTAATTTTCACGGACTATCTATAGAACCTGCAAAGTTTCAACAAGTGTTAGGTGTTTAAAGCTTTTCTAAAAATTATAATTTTAACCTATATGTTATACTAATAAATAAAAAAATCTTATGAATTTTACTTTTATATTAAATTACTAGCTTCCTTTTTACTTTCTGTATGTTATTTTCTGAATTCTCAGTTTGGCTTATTTTTTCCTTATGCAGAAGCAGAATTATGAGTGGCTTATTTTCTAATACGTTATGTCTTTTGAGAATGTTTTCAATACCTTATTTGATTTTCTAAAGTCACAATTTTTCTTTGAAAATATCAAAATCTAAGCAAGTAATCATTCTGTGAGCATTTCACATTTTGTCATCAGTACTAAAATGATTTCTGGCTTTATGTCCACTAAGCAAGGAGTATTCAGGGAAATAAACCTCATTTTAATGAGTAACAGAACAGTGAACATAGAAGTGTATTTCCAAAAGACAGAAATGTAATCCTTATCATGTTCACAAAAATCTGTGCAATAAAGAAGAAAAGGACAAACTTAATCCAATTTAAAAACTCAAAACTCACAGCAATTATAATTTATAACTTTGTTGCAAGGATATTACTCAATCCTAGTTTCACTTGCTCTGTTATAGTATTTTTCCTCACCAAATAGAGATGTTAATTAATAAGAAACTCAAAAGAGGGTTTAATTTTCAGTGTGTGATATAATTATTTTCCCTACAGAGAGCCTACAGAATGTGTCAACTCTCTTTTTGAAATTATTGCACCAGGAAATTAAGGATAATTATGTTGGCAGCATACTTCTTTTTTTCTTTTAGGTCAAGCAAGATGTAATGTGGGAGGAATTGCCAAACAAATTCCATGATAAATTAGATGACGCAGTTACGTAGGAACGCTAAAGAATCTTCCATATTGTAAGAAGTCCATCTCTGCTTTAATTACGTGTAAGTGGGAAAGAGGGGAAAATGAATTCCTTGTGTACACAGTTACTTCAGTAAAAATGCATCCAGTGTGGCACTGGCAAGTTCACTGGCTCCATGGGAACACTTTTAGCAGAACAATGCTGGTCATTTGGAGCTGGCCTGCCAACATTTCTGCATAAGCTTATTGCTATTTGAGTCATTTCACCACTTGGCATCAACTACATTCAAAAGACTCTTCTAACAGTGGACTTTATTGTACTGAGACTGCACAGAACAGTGAAACTAGTTTGTCCTCACACAGCAAAGGGCAGTGACTCAGAATATGCAAAGTGATTCTACTTGGTTGATTTTCATTTGCCTCTAAAACAAAAACTCTTAATCACTAAAATGTCATGACAAGTCAGACAAATGGTAACA
Organism: Cisticola juncidis; assembly: GCA_013400215.1. Classification (NCBI taxonomy): domain Eukaryota; kingdom Metazoa; phylum Chordata; class Aves; order Passeriformes; family Cisticolidae; genus Cisticola; species Cisticola juncidis. The sequence continues at coordinate 1,853,833 of VXBR01012230.1, read as the reverse complement.
ATTCCCTTGAAACTATATTTTAAGTTAAACCTCATCTGAGACAGGCCCACTAACAGATGGGAAATGTTTGCAGGATTTCGGCTGTGCTTTACCTACTAGAAAATGGGGAAAAGAGAAAAAGTAAACATTCTGTAGAGAAAAACTAAATTTATGAAAAAATAGTGGGTTTAAATTAATGCAAGTGGTATGCTCACAAAATGCTGAAAACCACATCCCCATAGATACATATTATCTCTCTTCTGGTACACTGATATTGGATGGTCAAGTTCCATAATTTTGTGAACACCAACATTTGTTTAATTCACCTTTTTGTTTGTTTGCTTGTATTTTTTTTTTAATACTGGATGTGTTTAAGGATGTAGTGTTAGTCCTTTTATAGAGTTTAAAAGTGAGCAGGTTCTTTAGGTATACTTTTTTGACACAATAAAGGATTTTCCAAATGTGAGGGGGTTTTGTTTTGGTTTTGTTTTGGTGGTTGTATTTTTTTGTATCTGGTCTGGCGGGATCTTTTTTGGAATCTAGTCTATGAGGCATAAGAATTTGAACAGGTTTTGTTTTTTAGTAAATACATTTATGTATCATTTTTTTTTCAGTAGTCTGAAAGCTCTCAGGAGTAGCTCTTGGTAGCATTTTTTTTGCAGAGAGTGACAGATTGGAGAGATTCAGGGAAAACCAAGCCTGAGAAGTAACACCATTATAGGATAGACTGCATTAGACTAGCTCATCTACCTGTTTTTGCTTTCTTCAAGACAAAATCGTTCAAATAGGGTGTGGAACAAATATCTAGATTCACAAGAAGATGCAGGCACACAGCATCTATTGCTTAGCTTCCAAGTCAGATTCAAAAAGCTGAGTACTAAGGACGTACTAAAAAATTCAGGAGCCACCTTCCTGTGCAAAGCAAGGAGGAGATAAGGAGAAATCTGAGAGCCACCTGGGTGAGATGGAAATCAAGATAGGTTTCAATACTTGATCTGGGGCCTGGGGGGCACGTTCATCATACAAACCAAGATTCAATTTTGCAGCAGGAAATCTGCTGCCACAGGAGGGAGAGTTGGGGAGGCAGCAGGAGCAGGGCCGCATTCCCAAGACACATAATGCAATGCACACAAAAGCACAGTCACAGCTGGACACAGGTGGCCAGGACACTCAGGTGGTGGCTCAGGGCCAGGGAGCATCAGCCAGGGCAGAGCAATTGGTGTGAAAAATGAAAGTGCCTGGTGGCAGGAGGGGGGGCAGGCAGGTCTATGGCAGCACTGGGGTGGGAACAAGGGCCCTGGCTGGGGCAGAGTGCATCCTGTGCCTGTGAGAGGGTGGTGTCAGCAGGGTAGGAACAGTGAAGCTGGTTAGTGACCACAGGGCTCTGACACAAAGTTCATTTTAAAAGTACAAAGAGAGGTTAGAGTGCCATTTGATACAGCTGACTCACTATAGCAGTGTCCCAAGAGACAGCATATCTTAATTCAGCACTTTGCTCTCCTAAGATTAGCAGAACAAGAACAAAAGCAATACCTTGTTTTGCTGGCTTGTTTTGCTGTGGGTGTGCTTCTAAGGCATCAGTGCCATAAAGGAGGAATCAGTCCTATATGTTCCCCCTGCAAGGGTTTTTAGTGGGTTTTGTTTGTTGGTTGATTTTTTTTGTTTGTTTGTTTGGGTTTTTGGTTGGATTTCTGGTGAGGTGTTTTTTGTTTTGTTTTGTTTTGTTTGCTTATTTTTTGTTGTTATTGTTTGGTTGAGTTTTTTGGTGGGGATTCTTTTGTTGTTTTTTTAATAGTCAGAGAGTTTTGAAACCAGACTGAGGGTGCCTAAAAATTTCTGCTGCTACCAGATATATGCAAAAGATGGAGGTAGAAACTTGCTAAATTTAGGATAAGCAGTAGGGCTGAGACACAAGTAAACACTGAATGAAACCCCAAACCTACAAACAGAGAAGAACGGAAGTGAGAACAAATGATACTAACATTAGCATGAGAAGAATTTCAGAAGCAAGAAGTGTAGGAAAAAGCTGGAGTGACCAGAAGGTTCCTATTCCACATATTCCCCGTGTCAGAGGGCCCCTTAAAGTTCCATTAGAGCAGTAATGCTCTGGAAAAAGGAAATGGGCATGTAGACGGCATACTGCATGCCATCTCACACTGTTTTTACGGTGCTGTGTGAGCTGAAAACACCTTTAAATATAATAAAGACAAGCTTCTGATCTGGATAGCAAGCATAGTACCCGAGGAATGAAATATTTCACATAACTGTGCATCAGGAAAAGGCAGTGGGTTACTTCAGAAAGACTTAAGTGTCCATCCTCATTAACTACAGGGAAAATATGAATAGCAACAGGAGTTACCACAGTATTTTGTTTATAACCTATTCTGATTATCCTTTTAGTTTCTAATTATACACTATTAGTATGAAAAATAAAATTACATGTTTTATTTTCCTACCAGTTTTGCACAAACCTTTCCTTGTTACACTAGAAATTTGTAAGACCAGTCAAAGCCCTGTATAAACTATTACCTTTTCTTGCTGCTCACTTTGGACAAAAAAGTGTGCCTATTTCCCAGTACAGTTTTTTGGCATCTTCCCTGTCAGATAAGGAAAGCAAGACAACAGCTCTGGGATATATTTCTTTCTGAAAGATCTACCTTCCAAGAACTACTAAGAAAGGACACAGGAGAGCTCACAAAGTTTCATCTACACACAAAAAGTATTTGAACTCTCAGAACTGTGGCACCTTAATCTAAGGCTTATAGGGAATTTACAAAGGGCACATTCCCTTCAGGACACGCCTGTAATTCCCATTATCATCAGTGGGGGTTATAACCAAGTCGGAACAAAGAATAAACCCTTGTGTGTTAGCACTGCCCCTGTTTAACAGTGTCTAAATCAATACCAATGATTTGACAGTTATACTTTAAATATATTCTGACTCATTTGAAATTCACTTTGCACTTAACTAATGAAAGAGTACATTTTAATCCTCCTAATGAAAGTATATAGAACAGCCACTGGAGCCCAAGCCAAAACTGACAAAGTCGACGAGAAACTTTAACTCGAGAAAGCTTTGGATTGGTCCCTTATAACACACAGTTCATGCTCACTAAAGAGATTGTAATGCTATTCTGTTGCTTAGCCTGGCAAAACAGAGCGGCTGCTTTAAAAAGAAATCTTCTGTATACTTTTATCCAGACTTGAGACAATATAGATACAAATATGCAGGACTCAGCAGTTTAGAAACGCAGTGTAACTATGGGAGAGACAATATATAGTGAAGGACTTAAAAATGTTACTGTTTCTATCTGATAGCCTGTGCACAACACACTTCACCCAATGCAACCTCTAGTATGTTTCTAAAACCAGAAAACAATAAAGTAAACATCAGTCTAAAACAGAAAAAAACCCCAGACCTTGGAGTAGACAACCATCTATGAAAACACATGCATAGGGAATGGGGAATTTTATTACTGATATAAGTAATTTTCCAAACTGTCCTGGAAAAGATGAGACACAGAGGCATGTTTTCACACATGAAATTAGAAAGTTAGAACAGATTTACAATATAAAGGCTCTTCTTCTGTCTCAGGAGGAAATTGCTTCCTTCTGGATGTCAATAAATACAGCTATTACAGGCTGCACAGTGGCTAAGATATTTTAATAGGATTCTTCCCCAAGGAAACAAAAACACATAATTCCCAAACAATTTCCTATCGGAGTTTAGTCACAGATGCAAAGATGATCTTACAGCTTCAGTGTAATTTGAATCAGGTTTCCATTCAACCTGCATATAAACGTACACAAATTCTACAAATGTATTTCTAACTTGAGACCTGAACAACATCTGAAATACAAGCAGGATCTCTGAAGTTTCAGCAGTAATCAAACTTCTGTTCAAGCACTTATATTTTCTATTCTTATCTTATGTTTCATGCCAATTAAAAAAAAAAAAAATACAACACCAAGTTTACTAAGGCTGGAAAAGGGAAGTGAATACTGTTCTTTAAAAAAGCAGTTATCAATCTGTGCCTTAAAAATACATGTTTTGATTCAATTCAGTGTAAGAAACTGCTTCATTTCTTTAAAATTATTTTATTCTGAACTTTTTTTTTTTTTTTTTTTTTTTTT
>VXBR01012230.1:1805457-1849689 GCA_013400215.1 Cisticola juncidis | reverse complement strand
TTTTTTTTCATAGAGAACATTATCTAAGCATGTTAGGAGACCACTGACTATAAATTATGTACAACATAAATAGTAGTCTATAATAGCTCTACTTAAATAATCATGTATTATTTATAGTGTCACAGGTGAAGTACTAAAAGAAATTATACTGTCTGGCATGAATCTTCTTGCAAAAATAACTTGTTCATGTTAAACATGTAGTCATGGTTCTTTTTTTCTTTTTCATGAGCTATTTGGATAGTTATGTTAAAATTTTAATAAAACATACATGACATTAATAAAATAAATACAACAAAATAATTATTACTTTTTATTCACTCTAGGGCAGCTGCGGTTCTTTCATTTGAGCTCTTTGCTATTCTTACACTATATACAATGGAGCAAATCCTGATCTCATTTCTGGTACCTTTTAAAACACTGGAACTTCATGAACATTGTAAAACTCGTCCTGATCTACACCACATGAGACACAAACAAAAGAGGAGTAGCTTTCCTGTACTGGCCTCTCTGTTGTTTCTAGTTCTGAATCTGTGCTGAAAGCTGAAGTAGCACATTTAGTATTTTATGCTCTAAAATGAATTCCAATCAATATATTTGCCCTGTATTTCTGCTGAAAACCATACTAGTGCTTTAACAAAGCAAGGAAGTTTCTCTAACATTCCTGGTACTTCACAGAGAGAAAATGTATCCTGATTAGTTTATCTCTAATTTCACAAATTCTTTATACTTTCAACACTTGTCATTGTTTGTGATAAGAAAACTAGGATCAATCAATTCAAAACGGGACTAGAGTACATGCTCCTTAAATTACATTATAGATCTCTTTCCTGTTCAGAGGGATTAATGTATCAGTATCACTCTGCAGTCTGGGGCACTAATAAGCTTGAACTATCAGGAAAGCAAACATGGCAAAAAATTGGTTATTTTCTTCAGCTGCTGCCATCAAGCAGAAACTGAAAGATAGAACTTATGAACATGCCCCCCAAGTATTCATGCATGCTTACTAAAGATGTTTGCTCATTACTTAGAAGAGTACAATGCTTCATTCACAAAGAGTATAAATCTACAAATTCAGTCATTTTACTGGGAATTAGAACACAGATATCAGCTTTTATAAGAAAGCTTTCGGCTTTTTACATATTTTATAGCTCAAAAACCCTCATAGATTTCTTACTATTATTATTAACATGCTAGGTCTCTTGTTTCTAGTACCCTTAAACATTAAAGGGTTCAAGGTTTTTTATAGCAATCTGCAGGCACCTCTCCAAGTTTTTGGCACATCTCTGCAAGTGAGCAAAACGATGGAAATCATGCCATGCAGAACTTGATGTGCACATCTGGACCTTTCCAGATCTGCCACCTTCAGTATTCACCCAATCACTTACCTGATATCTAAATTTAAAAATGTGCTATTGGTTCAAGGTGCCTTATTCTGGATGCCAACTGCGCAATAAGATGTTTGGTAGTTTTCCAGCTCAATTTTCAGTAATTGAACAGCATTTTGGGAAGCACATTTATAATTGTACTGTTATAAGACCTCATAACAAATAGTCTCAAAGAATATAATGCATTAGCAGTCCTTCAAAGCTGATAAAATCGAAGTTCTTTTGCAGTGTCCTCTGAGAAGTGTGGAAAAGACAACATTTTGACTCATTCCTGTCATTTGCTACATTCTTACTTTCTGGCTGTTGAACATAACATTTTAATATCACTTCAACTGAAGCCCGTTATGAGAATCTAAGTAGCAAATGGATCCAGTAACATGAATACTCATATGACAGCCACTATAACAACAGTTTCAAAAATTAATAAAGAAAGAATCCTTTTTTATTATCCTGGAATAATCTCTATTTTTGTAAGAGAGAATAAAGAGTAAAATGGTTATGTATGTAATATTGAATTTAGTATTGCTGAAAGTAAATGCTTCTCATCTGAAATTTCATGTAGATAGTATGAAAAAAACCATCACATTTTAAACTTTAAACAACATTGGGCATGTGGAAGAATTTTATCTGCTTTCACAGAAAATGTTTCATGGGATTAAAATAATTCAAAGATTCATCCAGATCCATATGGCATTCATTTGAATAACACCAGCCCAGAAATCTTTATGATAGTAGAACATGGGTTTTAAATTTCTTTGCGGGGGGGGAAAAACCCCATGATCCCTCCATCTTGGAGAGCACTGGTTATGCTTCAGAGTTTTTTCATTTCTAGTGCAGCTTTCTCATAATCTGGTGAAACAAGAAGACCAAACCACATTGCAGATAACACAATCAAATCAATTAGTTACACTCTTTCAGAGACTTACTTTTCTAACCCAAAGCTTTCTACACTTGTGTTAGCATACAGTTGAACAAGACAGCAGTGTGTACCAAATATAAAAGAAGAGCTTTGCTTGAATCTGTCTTCTACGTTGTCTCATAACCATATCTTCCTGGTTTAAGCTGGGATACAGTTAATTTTCCTCCTGGTAGCTGCTACAGTACCGTGTTTTGGTTTAGGATGAGAACAATGTTGGTAACACACTGATGTTTTAGTTGTTGCTGAGAAGTGTTTACACTAAGCCATGGAATTTCCAGCTTCTCACGGCACCCCACCAGCAAGAAGGCTGGGGGTAGAAGAAACTGGGAGGGGACACAGCTGAGACAGCTGACTCAAACTGGCCATAGGGATATTCCATACCATGTGGCATCACACTTAGTATATAAACTAGGAGGAAAACTGCCCCAGGCCTCTGCTCAGGAACTGGCGGGGCATCAGTCAGCAAGTGGTAAGCAATGGCATTGTGCCATTGTGCATCACTTGTTTTGTATATTCAAACTATTTGACCTTTATTATTACCATCATCATCATTTTCCCTGTTAAACTGTCTTTATCTCAAGTAATGATTTTTTTCTTTTTTTCCCAGTTCTTTCCCCCATCCTAGTGTGGGAGTGAATTGAGCAGCTGTTTAGCCACCTGTCAGGTTAAACCAGAGCAGGTGTTTACCTAGCCCCAAAAGAGACCCTAGTCTATCCAGCTCAAGGGAGCCCATAATATACACTCCCCAGTGAGGTCCTAAGATTTTATTCACTAACCCCATTAAGGCAAATGCAAGGCCCCTTGTCTGACATGTGCATGCATTCCTATGATCTCCTCTCTGTAACACCAGGGGCTGTATTTGTGCCTCACTCTCTTGATGTCTGTAGTTCTGTGAACCCAACATCCATTCCTTATTAACCAAGGGCTCCCTTTAGCCAGGAAGTAGAGAGCTCTGTTGTTGTCCCATCCACATTCTGCCACACTCCCATCCTCATCTGACTTTTGATTTAAAACTGTCCCACTACCTACACATTTTTTTCTTTCAGCCTGTAAAAAATTTGTTTGCCTGCTATGCTAAAAAGCCTTGAAATAGTGCAGCTCTTGATTAACTCACAACAACCAAAGTAACAAGATATAGCTCTGCTGTATAAGTAGCAGAGAACCATTTCTGTGATCTATTTCCCTGCTTTTTGTACTTTTATTTTTTTATTGAACCAGTAAAGTTGTGTTCACTGACACCTAGAACATTTCCTGAAACCTGGAGCAGATCTGTTTCAGAAATACCCTTATATAAAGAGGTATCTAATTCATATGAGTATAAATTTAGCCAAATATTAGAGCTGGAGAAAGAAATACCCCAGAGTCATCACACTGCAAGCCTCACACAAAATGAAGTGGAACAAGGAAACACTTTTCTTTGTTTCATATTTTCTACATTTGAATCTATAGCTTACATAAGATAATATCCCTACACTTGTTTTCTTGCTCGCATGTGATTTACAAGCCTGTAAACATATTAGAAAATTTTATTGAAGCTGATGTGAATATGAAGGATGATGCTTGGACATTTGCTACAGCTTTTGAAAGAAAGGACTCAGTAAAGTGTAGTGCCATTAAGCAGTATTAGCTACACCACATTGTGCTTGCATTCTCTTCTGAGAGGAACCTGATTTCCCTGTCTTCATGACTCTCCATTACTGTCTTCCAACAGTTATTTTTAAAAGCAGCAGGAACCCTGTTAACACAGTAGTGTGAATGTATTTTGGAAGAATCTTCTGTTAGACTGAGAAATTACCTCTTCTCTTTATTTGCTATTCTAATATTGCAGCAAAGTCTCAGACAGTACAAATTTTTCCCAAAAGTGCACTGAATAAATCCCATATGAATCTTCCAAACCTGGTCAGTAATGGCTGCACATTGCTATGAACAACCCCAGAACTTTTTTTTTTTGGCATAGGTACAGCATTTCAACAAGGGTAAATAGTTTAGAACTCAGGTTCTTTTCAAGGTCATTATTTGTTACAAATGTATAGTTTGGGGAATTTTACCAATTTCCTTCAATCCCTAAAAGTCAGAATTAATGAGACAGTTCCAGCCTTTAAATCTTTTTCTCCTACACACTTTCTCCTCAAAAACTGTAGATGAAAATGCCTAAAGATTTTTTGTTTCTAGGATGATTTAACAATAAAGACTGAAAAGCTGGAAAATTCAATAAATCTGAATATGCACTGTGGTAAAAAATATCTCAGGATGTTAATAAGCAATCTTGTTATTTCTTCTCCAGACCAGTGAAGCCTATCAACAGTGATTACTCTCTTTACCTATATAGTCCTCTATGCTGCAAACCGCAGACTGACAGGGAACAAAAGTATATTGGTTGTGTTAGTTGTCTTTCTTTTACTGTATGTGAGGAACACATACTAAATACTATTATTCACTCAGTTTGGTAAGAAGAGGGAAAAGAAGTTTATTTAAAAAATAGAATTTGAAATGGTCTGACCTTATTGGAGTTACTGAGTACAATCTTGAAATAAAGCTGAAATAAAGCTGTTGATTGCTCTCAGTTAACAGTAAAAAAAAAAAAATCTTTATAAAAGATTATCTGAATTAAAAAATGTGGTTTGCAGTTATGATATAATCACCAGTTAGCACACAAGACATGTATTAAAATCCTGAATCCATGTTTGTTGAGCTAAAATTATGCCCGATCTGTCAAAAAACACTCAAGAAATTAGAAAACAAAAGCATACCATAGGACTTTTGGTCTCTGCATCCATGGTTATAAAACCCCTATGGTTTAATATATTTTGCATATTAATGGGAAAGGACACAGAGTGGGAATAAAATATGGGAAAATTTTAAGAGCAAATCAACCAAACAGAAAGTTTAATCTACTGAAAATGCTTTGCAGTGCTTAAATTCTGAAGTAATAAATAAAATTTCAATAAAAAACTGAGAAGTCAAACCTGAAAACAAATTCCTAAATTCCTGAACACTGGAAGGCTAAGAGCTGACAAAACTTATTTATGCTAAGAATAAATATATACACACTTTATAACGTTCCAAATGAAATATTATTAAGAGATTTCTCAGCTATGAATAAAAATCACAGAAGCAATAGGAGAGACCTAGGTGAGTTTAGTCTGCATAACAGTTTTTGAAAATTTATTAGACAATTTATGGTCCTTTATACTTCCTGTAAAAGCTCCTGTAAAACTAATCAGAACGGATAATGTGAATGAAAGTTTTAGAATTGAGTTATTAAATGCCTTCTGAACAACCTATTATCAATTTGATAGGCATACAGGACACTGAAGCAGTTAATAAGGAGTTCAGCATGTTTAAAAACAAAAGATTTTTCTGCCTGATAAAGCACAGCTGCAGAACCTTATTGCTCTTCTGAATGTGGATCGACATGAAAAGAGATTTCCTCTCTAGTTTTTAATATTTTATTAATTAAAAAAACACAATCTTTCTTTGCTTTCATTAACTACTGAAAAGTTTCATTAATATAGAAACCACTGTAAGCTTCTGGCCCTTACAACAGTTCTCCCATGACAGCAATAGTGACATATCAACAATCAGTATTCTGCATCCTAATGGTGGTTTTCAAGCAAGGCTCATAGTTCAGATGGGGGCAGTAAAAGCTTTTGCTATCCCTTTAAGGCCTTCTTGATGTCTTTTGGCATTCTCCTATAATTACAGCTTTTACTGTAAGCACTGTACTAAAGGCATTGTGCTGCAATTGAGTCCTTTGAAATTATTTGAGATCAGGGTAAATGCCACTTTTTAAACAACTAAACTGGAGAACATTTACTTTCCTTTAAGAATACAATCACAACTGGAGCAAATATGCAATTAACTATCAAAATAAAATGGTGGTCTGGGAAATTTGAACAATTTTCACACAATTGCATGAACAATAACTCTGTCCCTCTCACTTTCCAAATTCCCTCTAAAGTCTCCATAAAACAGATTATAATCACACATTTTTCATAGTTGCAAAAAGTATGTGTAATGGTAGAAAAGTACTAAAATTGTGAGCTTTAAGATCTGAATATATTAGGTTTGTAAGAGAGAGATATCTAAAATACTAGTGCTGTATGCATGAACGGAATGTCTCAACATGTATGAAACATACTGAATGAGGATTTGCCAGGAAGATGGGAAGCAGATGTGCTTTGTACCAAATGATTTTCATATTTCAATGTGACAAAATAGATGAGCCACATAAAGCTTAATTTCAGTTGCAAATTGCAAGCTGAAATAAGTTCCAGAATAGTAAACAATTAGCTGCTTTATTTTCTTTTTAATAAGATTAAATTACCAGATAATATCTACTGGCATCAACTTGGCTAATAAAAATCTGTTTAATAGGATTTGCCATTTTTCCAGTTGCTATCATGATCAGTTTTGCATTTTGATTATCTTTAAACTTTGCCTCAATTTTCTCATAGAAAAGCTCTCAGTAGTAATTGCTTTAACATTTATTCCAGGTCAAGTGGTTAAGTATGAATAATGATGTGTCAAGAATGTACAGTAGTGCTGTCAATAGAGCAATTACCATTTAGCTAGAGATTATTATGGCACAAGAGCACATTAACTGGGCACAGTAAACAGAACAACAAAGAAAGAAGGGGCAAAGGAAACAAACTGATTTCAAAACCTGCCAGTGTTATACAGTGTATGTTACTGCCCGATATTAGTTGTTATATAAGAGCAATTAAGTCTGCAATCAGCAGCATTGGATTAGAATATTTCCAATTAGATCAAGAGGTAAGAAGCATGTTTCTAGAACATTAGCTTAATTTTTAAAAATAATCTCAAAATAGCTTTGTTTTCTCTTGCACATTTTGCATTGCTGTTTGGAAAGTGATCACCAACTGGTGTTGTGCTTAAAGCTTACTCAAGTCACTAGGCAGCACAGCAATGAAAATCCAGCATATGTCTCTCTCTGGTCACTGGTACTGGTGTAAAAGCTAACACTTTTTTCCCACATGATTTTATAACTTGCAATGTTATGCATTACTGAGTTAACTGAAAAAAGTTTAACAGAGAGCCACATGTCAAGATGTGTTTTTCTACAGCCTTTATTACCTAGAAATTGTTTTGGTATTATTCCTTTAATTACTGCAAAACTAAGAATTTCTGCCTACAAAAGCGATTTGTTCAGTTATATCTTTAAAAAGACTTCTAACTGCATTCTAACACATGAAAACTACAGTCTGGCAGAGCACAGAAGTGTGTCCTCTCAAGAGATGTCTCCTTCAAGAGCAAAAGCCATTTGTATTATCCAGTCTACACACACTTTCTCAAGAACTAAGCAATCTCTAGAAATGCCCACATTAAAAATCTAGGTGCCATACAGCCTCTAACTTAAGGTATTCAAAATTATTCTTGTAAAAACATACACACACACATAGACACACACACACACATATACAGATAAATCTTGTTTTCTACATGTCTTAATTATTCTAACTCTTCCTCTGCTCACCATGGGAAAATCACAAGCTGATCCAAATTAGTGAGTGTCACTTCAGTCGCCTCTGAGTGGTAATTAGAAAACTTCATGACACTCCACTATGGTTGGGCCTAGAGAGAAGTAGGAGGCAGTCTTCATCGTGAGAAATTTGCATGTATTTCACAATTAGATGACATTAAACTTAACACGGAAGTGATGGTACAATTCCATTAGCTCATCTCTGTACATCCTTTATGACAATAGCTGAAGAGAAATTATGAGCTCTGTTATAAAAAAACCTGACTTTGGATGCCACTTCTAGATGAAGGCTTCATTGAGTATTCAACACCTGAAATAAGGTCAGACTTTGAGCTCTATGTTATGAATGTTCTCCCCATAAGCAACTGATAATTATTTTAGTCAACCTCCACTGCCAAAAAACCCAAACCCTGAACAACCCTAACTGGGAAAGATAAACACGTACCTTTGTTAAGAAGGAGCATTTTATAGCAAGTGCTTTCTTTTTGAGGTACAAAAAGAGTTTAAATCTTTATTTCTACCTATCCTTGTGACATTTTCCAAGACATCAGTATAAAATATTTACATATGAGAAAAGTCAATACTACTGAAATAAAGTAATTTTTTGCCTCAAATTAGAATTACCAATATTTTTATCTTTAGGCAAACCTTAAAATCTCTGTCTATGTAGGCACCATGCAGTCACTTCTTCAAGATTTAATATCACTTTGAACACAAACTTTAGTTGCAAATGAACTAAAACATCAAGTTTTCCCTGCTTCCATGGCTTTACACTCTCCTATGATACATTCTCTGAATACATTCTCATAGAATCTGCAACTTTTCTTTGCCCTCATGAATTTTCAGTGCAATTTCTATCTTCTTCTTTAGACAGTGCCTGTAATAAGCACTGGGATCTAATGACAAACATCTTTAAAAATAATGTAGCCAGAGTTTTTGAATCCTGATTGTCAGTGAAACCTACTGTTTTCACTGCTGAACTCGAACAGATTGCTAAAACAACTTACACAATGACAATTGAGAAAACCAAGATTTACATAGATTAAAAAAATCTATGAAAAGTTAAAATTATTTTATGGGCCTATAGAGTGTAAATCAGGGTCTATAAGCAGCAATTTGTACAGGATTGTTTCTTACTGCATGACTTGTATTCCAGTGTACTTCAGCAGAGTGTCTACTATATTGTAGTAGACAGTAGAGTTCTATTACAGTCTTCTCTGGTTACAACTTTTCCTCTACTGAGAAAGACATCAAGCAGTCCATCTTAACCTTCCAGATTTTAAAAGGATAGAATAAATTTGTCTACTGCCCTCATAAATAATTTGAAAGTAGCTCCTATTTGCTGAAATATTAGAGAAAGTGATTCTCAGACTCAGGATGGAAGTACTCATAAACCCGTGCAGAACAGAGGAAGGCACAAACCCCCATTTAAAAAGCTAAAGCCCATGATTGTATCCCATACATCCCATAACTAATGTCAGTCATGCATATAGGTTATATGAGTGATGTCAGAAATAAAACTCGGAGCTCTTTGGATTTGACATAAGATTTCATGTTGTGGACTTCCTCACTAAAGGAAGCTAGAAAGATTTCATTCTATTCATTGAAAATGAATTAAAATTATTTTGATTGAGTTTAATTATTATCATTTTAATGATTAAAAAACAAGAACAAAATTTGTCTTCTGCCTTGCATAATCTATTACAAAGAAACAAAAAAGACCAGTACTAGCAGAGTCAGAGCCAGCTTTAAGGAGATTTAAAGAGTTCTGAAAGAATATACCAGAGAATCACAGAATCAATTGAGTTGGAAGGAATCCTTAGAAATGCAGGTCCCAAATAGTACCATTCCCAAGAGTCACGCCATGTCCCACTCTCACAGTCTGTTGCCCTAAGAGTCTGTATTTATGCTAATCAAAATAAGTGAGAGAAGTATAAACCAAAAGAATGGATATAGAAATTACAATTGGAAAAATGTACTGAATTACATTAAAAATTACAATAACCAACTTTAATTAAGAATAATTTGCTGGATTCTAGCATATTTTTTTCATATTTTTCTGAATAGACAAATGTTATGGTAGTATTTTAGTATAACATGTTGCATCAGAAATTTTAAGTCAGAAGACTAAACTTATCCTTAACAAAACTTGACTTGAAATTATTCAATAAATGAAAAATTAAAGGCAGACATATGGCACTATGAAAACACTTCAGAACAGAAGAAATATAACATCTCCAGATGTTGTTTTCTTATATTGCCTACTTGCATTTTTCTGCGTGTCAGGTGCTTTGCAAATACAAAAAGAAAAATCGGGCCTTTTTTCTATTCAGAAATAAAAATTAATAATATTAATGACATATGAAATTGGAAGCTGAAAGAACATACAGATGTTTGGTGGATGCTCACACAGATATGGTGATGGGGAAAGCTTAGGAAGCTGCAGAAAGTCCTCTCATTCTTTCCTTCTTCATGACACAGCTGAAGAATATAATACAACCTACAGCAGGAAAAGGTCTTGAAAGTGCTCAGAGCCATGTAAATGAAAGATGATGAACTCCAATTGCAATAATAATTTAGACTTTTATGGATCTCTAACTCCCATCGCAATCTTGGATAGCCAGTTACAGAATTAGGAAATTGAGGTAATTTGTGATCTTCTTGTAGCACACTAGAGACCAAGAAATGTGTGAAATACTGACTTAGAGAGATTTTTTTTTTTTATTGGGACTTTTGCTTCTGATTTCCCTGTAGTATTTATTAAATAGATATAAACCCCAAATCTAAAAAACCCAAACCAAACCAACAAAAATACCCCCCAAAAAAACCAAACAAAAAAACCCCCAAACCCCACAAAACCCGTAATTTCCCTAAATATCTCTAAGTAGGACATCAATAAAAACATTTCCAGAAAAATCTGCCATTATCCTGAAACTTAATGATTAAAAGTCCCTGTTATGTAACCCATTTTATCCTAATAATGAAATTACAGGTGCCATTCTTCCAGAAAGCCCTAATTCTTAAAAAAGAGAAAAAAAAGGTGGATTAAACCCTTTCATTAAGTCACCTGCTTTTTACACTTCAATTTAAGTCATTTTCAGAGGTTTTAAATGTGGATTTTGATTGTTTATGTGCACCAAATCTAACAATCTCTCATCATTTCTTAGATCAGCCACCACATTAAATGAATGAAAAATGAATGAAAAAATAAAGATGAATCATATTTAAATAAATATCTAGATTATATCAGGCTGAATAGGATGCTCAAAAGTTAACAATTCAGCACTAATATTTTTTTTTTTTCTTTTCTCCTTGACTAAGCAGTAGAACTAAATTTTCTGTGGCTTTGTTGAAAAGATTACTATGTTTATGAAACAGTAATATCTACCTAAAAAAAAATCACTAAATGTCCAGATCATTACACTTCTTCTCGCTTTTTTCCTCTCCCCACACTTTTGTATATCACAGGATCCCAGAATCATTCAGGCAGGAAAGTACCTCAAAGCACAGCCTACATCAGTTTCAGACCACATTGTTCAGAGCTTTGTCTAGTGGGGCCAGAGCTCTCACAGAGAGCCTGCTAGGTCCAACACTTGATTCTTCTTTTAGAGGAAGCTTCTCTTTATCTAGCCTCAGCCTTCTCTGCCTCTGTTGATGACCATTGTCTCCTCCACCATGAGGCCTCAGTTTCTCACTAAAATCCTGTAGGTATGGACAGGCTGCTAGTAGCTACCCTCAAAGTCACCTTTTCCTCCAGACTTAAAAATAACAACTTAGCCTATCCTCATAGTATCTCTAAAAACAAATGTTTAGTGTTGTCTCACTAGGAAATTCATTATGAGGGCAAGTAGAGAGGGGGAGGCACTGATCTCTCCTCTCCGGTAATTGGTGACAGGATCCAAGTGAACAGCATGAAACTATATCAGGGGAGGCTTAAGCTGAATATTAGGAAAATGTTTTTCACCCAGAGGGTGGTTGGGCACTGGAACAGGCTCCCCAGAGGAGTGGTTGCAGCACCAGCCTGACAGAGTTCAAGAAGTGTTTGGACAATGGTTTCAGGTATATAGTGTGATTTTTGGAGATGGTCCTGTACAGGGCCAGGAGTTGTACTGTGCAGGGCTTTGTATATTGCTTGGTTTTGTGTTCATATCCATTAAAGAACTGCTGCTAAGACCAAAACACTTTTTTTTTTTTTTTTTTAATCAACTACAAAATTTCTTTCAATTGTCTGAAGGATTTGGAAAATAGCATACTAAAGTTTCTCTGGTGATGATGTTCTGATACTCGAAAAATTGTACATTGTGTTTGTAAAATCAGTGGTCATATGTACTTCTCAATTTCTTCCTAGTTTTCTCATTCTCATCTCAGTGGTTGCTGAACCACGGACAAAATAATTTCAGTCATCCAGACCTAGATGCATTTGAATCTCCCTCTCTTTTACAAATAGTGGAAGAATACTATCATGCCATTCATGTACCACTTTCTCAAATTATTTTCCAACTCTCTTTAAAAGACCATAGCATTAGATAGAAAGACAGTAAGAGCATCAATTCTGGCAATACTATCTGGATTCAACAGGATGTAACAATCCTGAATAGAACCCCCTCAACTGCAGGAATTTTTAACTGAATATTTGCCTCATTTTGGCAATAAAACTTAAAGCTAATATCACTGCTCCTATGAAACACAAATTCTGAATACACTCTTTCTGTAAAAAATCTTTGAATAGATCAGAAACAAATCACTATATTGAGCAGTAGGCCAAGATGCAGACCAGCATGCGTGGTGTCAGAATGTGTGCTCAGCTTTGGTGCATATTTATGACAGACTCACAAGATCCCAAAATGCGTTTGAACATCAAATGCATTCAGTGTTAAGTACCTTTAATCTGGAAAACTTCCCAGCTTGTACATCTGTCCCTTTAGCTTGTGCCACACAGCGTGTACTGTGTTACCTTATGACTAACATCTTTAAGAAGAAGAAAAGTATATCAGCCTGTAACTTGTAATAAACCAAGAAGAGGGAATAACACAATATTAAAAGTCTGTTTAAAATTCAATGCATCCAGCCTTGGCAGGTGAAGAATCAACTTCGCTTCATCTTCTCTTTTTGACAGCTTTTTCTCACATTTCACTTTTAAACAGCAATTTATAAATTGTTTGACCCTTTTCAGTCAGGCATGCCTTTCAGTAATAGGAACTGGCATGTATATTCTGATTGGAATATGGTTCTGCTGTGATAAAAGTTAAATGAAATAAGTAATTAAATATTTCATTTATTTCTAAGTGATAGTAGCAGAAAATGAACAGGAAACTTTCCTTAAACCTCTTGAAATGTAGTCCATTTTTTGTAGTCTAGGGATCATTCTCAAAACTATTAAATGTTGCAGAATATTACACAAATACTGTAACAGATGCAAAAGACACCTGCTATTGTTTCTCACCTTGGAAACCGATTATCTTGAAAATTATACTTTTAAATTTAATATCAACAAAGTGATTTATTTTTATATTGGAAAATCAAAACCTCCAAGAGTGACCTTTTCCTAAGAAGAAAATAATTGTCTTCACATGAAACAATACTGTATATTAGTTTATTTTGCATTTTTAGTTCAGATTCAGATATCAGTCCCACTACCGTTTCAGGTCTCTAGGTCTGGGTGGCTGGAGCGTTGTTTTAGGCTTGCAAGAGTCAATAATAATTTTAAATTATCATAGGCAGGCATCAAAACATTCCTTCAGAAACATGACAATCATCTCTGTATTCAGCTTTGCAGACTTTGAATAGTATTGTCTCTAAGTATTTATATATTTGGCATATAAAGCCCTCCAGCCTCCTTGGAAATTGCATATAAGTAACACTTTTTCTATCCACTTATTATTGACATCTATTTTGAGAGACAGTAGCTCTGGATAAGAAGAGTATCTAGGTGCTACAAAGAGAAGCTGCCTGAAGAGAAACACACAGTTCTAAGTGGAGAGCAATGGTGGAAAAGAGAGATTTTGTGTATATTTTGCAAAGTGTTGAAAACACGGCACTTACTACAAATGCAGCAGCCACTAATGCTTCTTAAGTCATGATTCAAAAGTTCCTGGATGTGATCCTGGAAATTACTCTGTGAAAGCAGATGCCTGTACTCATACTAAGTTTCTTGCAGTACTGGGAGTCTGCACCTGAACAGACAATTGCAAATCAATACATTTAAACAAAGGCATATTATTATTTAGACATAAAAAAATTCAGTAAGGACTTATTCTGTGAATTATAATTATCACCTCTTCTGTGAATATAGACAAGATGAATATGTGGAACTCTTAGAAATCAGAGGACACAAAGTATAAGTTTTGTTATCAAAAAGAAATATCTATTGCAGAAATCAAGGAGGTGTTGGAAATGCATAATTTCCATTACATCACTTCTCTGATTAAAAGTTGGATTTATGGTTTCAAGGTCACAGTAAAAGCCTTTAGTTTCTGTGAATTTCCAGTGTGCAAACAACTTTCATTCCAAATTAGCTTATTCTAAGCCATTTAATTCACTTTACATTGACATGGGACAGCATGATGATTTCTTCCACCATTGGAATCCCCTAATATTTGGCCTGATTGTAATTTCTAACCCTAAACCTCAAATTGCAGCTGTCTTCCTGCTAGGCAGTAAACATGAGCCTCGTCTTCTTCAGATCTTTTTTCGTGCCTAACATTACATGAGACTTTTCCCACAAGGATCAGGCTTCTGTACTTTTCCATTGCTCTAACACCCTTTGGGCCTATTGTCAGTAAAGGAGTGAAGATGGAAATAGGAATTTGTCTCCACACCTTTCACATTTTTTGGTGTAGGCAAGCAAATCTGAAATATTTAGAACAAATGCTGGAGAGGCAGAATAGCACCACAGAGCAACCCTTCATGACTGTACTGATGTACCATATTTCCATCAGAGGCATCTTGCATCAATGAAAATTAATAAAGGTAATTGCTAAGGAATATGTAATTTTATAGCTGATACTATTATAGAGGTAGGTAACTTCTCTGTTTTCTTACAAATCTATTACTTCTTTTTAGCAAAAGCTCTTAAGACACTGATTAGAAATTGTAACCTTGTACATTCTATGAAACACGAATTATGTCCCTATCATGTTTCTAAAGAATGAGTAGACTACAAGATAAATCTAAATCAATGAAATTAGAATTTAAGGAGGGATAAATGTTAGAGGATGCACTTAAAAGGTTGTCTTTTCATGATAATTATACTAAAATAGTGTTAATTTTTGAAGTGTATTTCATAGTATTTTTTGAGAATCTCTGCTAGATCTGAACATTGAGACGTAACACAAGATTAATTAAAGCAGTGTATTGCTTTCATCAGCACCTATGAAAATTGACAGTTACCGTCTCTCTAAAGCAAATACAAAGCAGCAGATATGTGAGTCATTGACTGTAGCTATATTGCTCCTGCTAATTTTCAGTGTAAATGATTTAACAATTACTATGAACACTAGAGCCTTAGGGAGCAGTTGTCCAACATGTTTCCCTCTGACAAGAGCCATCTATCTTGCTCTTGATGCATCAGGAGCTTTAAGCAGATGCATCATGACCCAGCACTGTTCCCATGGTTGACCTGAGGAGAATCCTAAGTGTATCAATGGCAAATAAACCCCTTTCACTCCAGAGATAACTCTCACATAATTATGAAGCTTCAATTTAACAGTAGAAGCCTTCAAGGGAAAAAAAATAGCTTCCAGCATCTGTGAATCTATCTTTTCTCTGCTCTTTGATATTTTGAACTCCTTAAAATGTTTTGATATACCATTAATAGACAAGATGAGATACAAGGTACTGGTTGTTTATATGCCTATAACATTGAAGGCATTTCTATGACACTTTGAAAAATAAGACTGTTACATTCTTCTTACCTTCTGTTTTGCTCATAATGTTCTAGTTGTCCCCCCAACAGAGACAAGTATGAATAATAATTAATGCTTTCTTTTAGATGGCTTCATCATTTCAGCAAATTGATGGATATGTGAAAAATAAAAATCATAGTTATGCTAAGTAAAATACTGGAACACCCATAACTGCATTGTTCTATAACTAAGTGATAGTATACTAATAAAATTCAATAGATAAGCATCACAATTAGAGCACGGCTGTAATATCAGTGGAAGTTGTATGTCTTCTACCACAGATGAACAGCTTCTCTGAACATTAACCTAAGACCAAAAGAAGACTGTTTCATGTTTTCCTATGAAAGGAAATGACATTCTGTATTTCTTCAGATTTAAGACTACAAAAAATATAATAAAAAGTTTCAAACTGATTACAGATTATTTCCTTCCATGGGGTATATTGTTTAAATCCTATACACTGCATTTTAAAGTTTTACAGAAAACCTGTGTAAAAATTATTATGTTCATATAGAAAAAAGTTATGTTATGCTGAGTTACTTCTAAGAAGAATCATTTCTTGGGGGCTCTTCAAAAGCAGCATTTCACTAAGTTATAGAGCTAATTGCTCACAGTTTGTTCAGCTTTAAATTGAATTCAGGAACGTACACATCAGGAGGTTGTCAAAATTTTAGATTAGTAAAGAAGATATTTTTTACCTTGGAAATACATATTCTAGATATTTGGAAAGAGTGGATACTCTGTATGAAAATCTCTAAATCTCCTGAAGTATAAGAACTTCAGTTCTTATAATTCACTTTGTAATATGTGGTAGAAACACAATGCCAGTACAGATCAGTCAACTTGGTAAGTCTGTTCTCTAAGTTGCAGGCAAGAAAAAAATATTTTTTCTAATTCTGAATAGAGAAATTTCTTCAACATCTTTTTAGAGTCCACAGACTTTTTTCAACATCCTCTACTAAATGTAAGACCTATAGGAAAGGCCAAAAGCTACAAGCATGCTATGACACCAAAAGAGAGCAGGAGAAAATTCAGGATATTGTCAATGTACAAAGTACTGTAACAGTTACAAATCTGTGAAATATAACTCCTTAATGTCTCTGAAAGATATTACATATTGTACTTTTTAGAAAGGATAAACAAACCTCCAAACCTACCTGTTTTTACAAAAGTTTCATTTCTACCTTCAATCTAATCTATTGATCTTACCTTTAACAAAAGCTATTTCAAAAGGTATGTATTTCAGGAAACCTAAATTTCAAGGAACTGTGATGTGACGGAATCTTGCGAGCCTGGAGATCAACCCATCATTTTCCTTGTCAATAGATATTTTTGGTTTTCTGTTAACACTAATTTAAAACACATTAGTGTCTTTCAACACTGAATAAACTTAGCTTGACCCTGAAGATATTAAGTGAAGGTCTTGTTTTTGTCATTCTTTGAGAAAAAAGTTTGTTTGTATCCAAACCAAAATCCCCAAGTCTTAGAATCTTTCATCAGAACCATCAGAGGTCATGACTTTGAACAGGGTGTAGGTGATTGTAAGAAAGATAGGACTGTATCTAAACAATGAATTATTTTAAATTAAATATGACCAAAAGCAGAAAAGAGGAACATTAATCCAATAAGTATAAATCATCATATGTGATAATTTGTGATATGCTTTATCATATGTGTGAAGACCAACTAGTACTTTGAGACAGCTACTTCAAGACACTAGAAATAAAAGAGTGTCATCATAAAAATTTCCAAATGACAAAAAAGAGATAAAGATCCTATGAAAAGGATCTTTATTTCCTACACTGAAAGCTTATCCTGTCCAGTTAAGCTTTCAGTATCTGGTTTGTAAAATTCAGAAGTCTAAATGAGGTTTATAAGATCTCTTTAAAAAGTTTAAAGATAAATACCTCAGAAGGAAAACAGATGACTATAAAACATCTCTGGAGCTTTAGGTGTTTGTGCATACAGCAGAACAAGACTCGCAGCTCAGGACGCACCCCTGATACCAGAGTGGGTGTGGAGCTTAGCACCATGTGGGCACGGCCAGGCTGCTATTCTATACAGTGCACAGCATCACTGGGGGATGTGGCTCCAGGGCGAAGAAAAGGGGAGCTTTGCCTCCCTCCATCCAGCAGGAATGTTGCCAGGATCTGCCCTGCAGACCTTGTCCTCTGCTAAGCTGCCCGTCTCCTACCCGCTCTGCTGAGACACAGTTCCAAGCAGCAGTGCTGTGAGAAGCACCGTGTAGAACTGAGCGAGGAGGTGAGCCCAGGTCCAGCTGAGTGCAGCCCGAGCTGAAAGGAGCTGAGCCAAAGGAAGCTGAGTGGAGACGCCGGTGCCAGAAGCAACCAGGTGGAACAGAGTCCAGCAGCCGAGGCAGCAGCCCGGCAGGACGTGGACAATTGAGCTTTCAGGGGTTTCTCTGTCATTGTTTTTTCTTGTCTTGCGCTTGGGGACAGGAAAGGCGGTTGTGGGAACATCTGCCACCTTTGCCCTGGGAGCCACTTGGACACAACCTATCGGGAGCATCTGCCATCTTGTCTTTGTACCTGCAGCCATGGAGAACTAACTTAAGGTGAACACCTTTTTTGTGTAAAGAACTTGTTTGGTTTGCACACTTTTCATATTAACATGGCTGCTGTTACCGTGTGCTTCTTAGTCCATCACTTTTTGATTTCTGTAAATTGTTATCTCAGCCCATAGTCTCTGCCTTTGTCTCTCTCTTACCAGAAGGGGTGGAAGAAAAGGAGTGGCTTATTTGGAGCTTAATTTCTGACTGGTGTTAAAACCACTAAATCTCCTCACATTAACAAGAATAAATATCCTTCTCTCAAGAGAACAAGACCACTTCTTTCCTTTAAAATATTCCCAGAAGAGAAGCAAATTACAGTATTAATATTCTCCTTCTCCTATTCTCCTTCACCGTTACTCAACTGACCAACAACCAAAGCACCCACCAGAATGTGGTGAGACTGTATTTTAGCCCAAATTAAAAATTGTATTTTGTCTTTGAAGGAGAGTAATCAAATTACTACTGGGGCATCTTTTTTCTCTCTGTATAGAAAATGGCAATATAAAAGAGGAAGAAAAAGACGAATATGATAGTGGAACTCATTGATTTGAGCAATTCCCTGTTTCCTCCTCTGTGCTCCCAGGATTATTTATTCATTTTACATTAAACAATCAGTGGAGGATATAGAAAGACTGGAAACCCATGACTACTCCTCTTTCATCTCCTGATTACTGTCTTCCAGAACTAACCAATGCTTCCTCTCTCTGACACACAATAATTTATTATTTTCTGCAGTGTGACACTGAAGAAAGAGTCATATCAGTAAATCTATCAAGCTGTCGGTGTAGGAACTCAAGAACCCGGTGGTCCTCCCATCTGAAGAAAGGACTAATTAATTACTATTCTGCCAGGCTGAAGAGAGAGAGGAAGCATCCATTTCAAGTCCTACATTTTAGTGTTCTTTTCATCTGATATGTTTGTGGCTTTCTGTGAATCCAATCATGTCAGCATGAGTTAGGCCTGCAGTGGCTGTTATAACTTACCGTTATTTACTAAGCTCTGACAACTCTGTATTCCCTACTTCCTATTAGTCCCTCCACTCTATCCTGACCTATTTGTAACTCTAAGATTTTAGCTGCTGCTAAGTGGAAGTAGATGGCCAGAAGAAACTAGAAGATTTTTTTCTTGACCTGAGTCCGAAACAATTCTTGGATGCCCAGTAAACACATATCATACTAAAAAAGGATAGCAAAGGGAAAAAAAACCACATCAAAAAACATAAAATTAGGCTTTCTGTTAGAAGATAAAATATTGTACTTACTCTGAAAAAAATATTAGCATACAAGTGACTTAGGACATTCATAACAAAGGGAAACTACATAGAAGAAGCATTTTGGGAACATGCAGGAAAAACAAAGATTAGTAATAGTGCAGTGTAATACCTGGTTATAAACTATAGAGGAAGGATAGATTAGGCTGAAGAATAATAGTATCCACGAGTGTCATTAATCCTGAAAAAATACATTAATAATCTCACTTCGAACTCATACTTCTGCTTTACAGCACAAATGATAGCTTTCTTTAGCCAACTCTTCACCATTTTATTGGTTTTTTTACTGATCCCTTCTTTACTGCTCGTTTCCGTTGAGGCAATACATCAAATGTTGTCATCAAGTCCTTACCTATCATATCTATCACATTTGCCTTATTAAAAACCCAAACCCATAAAGTGTCTCTTTAAAGACACACTATGTTTTATGCCATCCTCAGGTTGATGCTGATACATACCTGAATTAATCTTTATTATTTTTTAAATGTTCCCAGATTAAAAAATTCTCCTTTTCATTGGTGTTTTTAAATTTAGGTGTAAACAACTCTCCCACTTACCTGCTACTTGTCTCAGATAGCCACTTTATGGATCCAGTGTCAAGTAAGCACATATGTGAAAATACTGCAATGCTTTGTGTAGTGTAGAGCTGTGGTGTAGATAAAAGTACTAGGTACTAGGTTATGGTATTGGGAAAAAACTGACGAAGTCTGCTAGGTGGTGCCAGTTATGTGCACAGTCCATTCACATACATCTGCATTTTATTCCAATGATTGCTGGGGCCAGTCCCTTCTTATTTTTCCATACCTAATTATTACAGAAACCAGAACACCACAATACTACATTTGACCCTGCATTAATTTCATACTACACTTATATAAAGACTTACTGCCATTCCTAAAAAAAACCCCACCTTTCATAACAATGGTACTATGCATGAGATGCACTGCCCAGAAACTTTCAAGCAGGTGGCCAGAAATATGCTCTTTCATTATCTGGGGCATTCCAGCACAGCAACAATTCAGATGATGAAAACTGTGACTAAAACATTCACTGTTCTCACATTGTATTGTATGTCATACTGTTCAACAGAATAATTAAAAAAAGTCTTGTAGTGGAATTGATTTCTTTTTCCATATTTTCTTATTCATTCAGCATTGTGTAAGAGGGATTGTCTCAATTTCCCAAATGATGCATAATAAACATTTGTTTGCTGTCACTCCTAACTTGACATCATTAATATTACATTAAAGTATTGGGAGCTATTATTATTTTGAAGTGATTTATCCAAAGATTATTTAAATAATCTTTCTATAGTGTCCTTTTATAGACAACTTTAAGATAATTTGCCCTATCAAATGTTTTGTATATTTGTAGAATTCCCAATAAAGATGGATGAGAAGATCCTCCAAATGCATTGATGAATGTGAAATACAATGCAAACAACCAGTAAACAACCAGTGTTGTTTATAATTGCTAAATCGTTGCACGTTTTTCTTTCTCTAAGTCATCTGAGGCTTTCATTGATGGAGAGAGAATACTGCATTACCTGTACTACAAGATGAGATTTCATGAATTCTTACTGAAAAATGCATTAAGATCAGAATTATTTAGAGAACCAATCTATGCACAGACCATAAACACACATAAGTCTGAGGTTCTCTTTTGATGTGGATCAAGCGTTTGCTGACAGGTTGTAACACATGTCTGCATGCATAAAGGAACTGTTAACCTTAGCAACTGGTCTCTAACAACCAAAGAATAACCATCCTAGAAATCATCCTGGGAAGAAAGCCAGTTGCGTCAAGATTGATTGCAAAGAAGGGAGTGTCTGGAGATGCAGAACATTTGCTATAAGAGAAAGTGTGCTATGTAAAAAAAAGGATAAGGCTTTTAGAGAGAAGAGTAAGTTAAAAGTCCCTCATTTTCAAAAAGGCATCTTCTTTAGTTAAAGGTCAGGTCATGGAAGTGCAAGACAAATAGTGACAGAGGTGTTTATAAAAGAAAGACTAGACATGCTCCAGAAATTTTTGTAAGTCAACAGAATTAACATGAAAATGAGGCATGAAAATTTAGCTAAAATTTGCATAAACATAGGATAAGACTTCAGAAAATGATTTTTTTTCCTAAGTCTTTGATGCTTCCTATCCTAGTACTGTTAACAGTTAATAAAGGATTTCTAGGTCTACTGATTGCCAAAACTTGGAATATAAAGTGTTCTGTAGCTCCCTGTCATGCAGTAATGGCCAGCTGGAATATCAAAAGTTCCGCCTTGTCCAGAGGATTAATTCTACTTCATGGATTCCAGCAAGACTTAGACGTGTAGACACGTTTGGAAATTCTGTTGTGTTAAAAAGAGTCAGCTTTTTCCAAACCATGACTGTTTGTTTTCAGCTTTACTGTCAGCTTTGTTCAGACAGACAGATCAAGTATTAGGTTTGCACGTCAGTGAGTGACATCTATCGTCATCAGTTTTCCTCACAGACATTCTCAGACTAGAGAGATTATGTATTTTTGGGAGAAGGCAAGTACCACTTGCAAATCACCGGTAGAAGAACTATAAGAAAGTCCAACTTAGTCCCTGTAACTCTGCTGGACATTTTTGATAGCTATATTGACAGAAAACAATTCATGCTCCAGAAGAAAGCTATTTCATTTGAAAACATTAAGATGTAACAGCAGAGATGATTCTAAGATTTACAAACTTCCTAGACTTTAGCATTCTAAACCTGGGAATAAGTAACAGCTTGCATAAAATTGCTTATTTTAATATTGCTTATATTTGCTTATATTAATTGCTTATTGCTTATATTAATATTGTGTCTATTACTAATTTGTATCCTTTGAGATTTTCATAGCACAACATCTTTCTTTTCATATAGATTATACATGACAAGAGCTGTAATTTAGGTAGATATTTGGGGCTTATCAATTTAGAAAACAATAACATTTGAATAATAATTAATCAAGTCACGGTGAAAAGACCTGCTGTCTGCATTAGTATCTCAGTATTTTCTTGCACTTCAACTACTCTGCAAAATGCAGGTTTGTATTGTAAAAAGCAACACTAGAAAATAAGTCAGAAACTGTCACATGCTTCCACATTGTCTGAAAAGAATGAGGAAGTGAAGATGCTAAATGTTTTCTGATCCCTCTCTCACAACTTACCTAAAGGATCATTGAAATCCATAAGCTGTTTTTAATTAGTTTCTAATGACCTGAGAGTTCTGCAAGTTTAGCATCTTCTGTATCTCATTTGATTTCCCTTTTGGACTAAAATGATATCAAGAGGGTTAAAATGAAGATAAATCACACCTCCATAATCCCTCTGGTTGTTGGACTAGAGACATAAATACAGAAAGGGCTAAGGGTAAAGACCATCATCAACAGTAGTTTTATAAACTGTATTAACAAAAAAAAATATGGGACTGATTGTATAACCACAGAGTCTATTGATTTACTCTTTATAAAGTTCAGTGGAGTGTAGATGGTTCTTCAGCCTCCTGAAAGGGATTACAAAAAAGTTGAATCTTTCCTGGGAGATTCAGTAATTAATCTGCTATACTATAAAAAAGAAAAGTATTTCAGCACCAGTCTGTCTTAGGTGTGTTGAGGAAAAAAATGTATATAAAGGACTAAATTCACAGTTTTTGTTCATTAACTACTATTTGGTATCCTGATAAACTTAGCGGTTTAGGAAGTGATCGAAGCAATTATGAAATTGGCACTGACTTTGGAAAATGCATAAAATCCTCCTAGGTTTCAAAGTTAATTAGCTAAATATTAAAGTAATCAAAGTGCTGAATTTTTAAATTTATAATAGTAATTTTAATTTATAATAGTAATATTTGTGAATACTATGGTTATATACCTGTTTCTTATTTGCAAATAAATGAAGAGCGGGTAATGTTAGTCCTTAGTAATCCTTAGTGCAACATTTTTTATTTGCTTTTTCAAATTTGGACTCATTATAGCTATATAATTAGTTATATATCATACTAAGGACTCATTCCGTTGTAAAACATCTCCACATATTTTAAATTAGAACTGCCTCAAGGTGATGAAATAGACATGATACAAAATTTCAGGGTTGTGAAGCAAGGCAGAAAGTCTTTGAAGGCCTGTTGAATCTATAAATCTCACAACACTCTAAAATATGCCTGAAAAAGTGACCAAACTTGTCATTTAAAAAGAAAAAAATACTGACAGTATTACATGCCATGACTGAGATGGTAAAGTCACCATGATTAAAATGGAGTAATTCACTTTGAACTAACTCTAGTTGACTCCTCTAACGTGCCTGAGGATTGTCTGTGGCAAGCCCAGAGGAAATCTTTTGTGCTTCAGTAAGCAATAAGCCTTGCAAATCATTATTCTTTCAGAGACTAACATAGGTGATACCAGTAATATTTGGGCTTTTTCTTGAGCCCCTGGGTGTCCAAGGTACTAATTCAATACATAAACTTTTAAGGTTAGATTTCTATTCTATGATTTACACTATTTGTCCTTCTTAAATATAATAGGAGTGTCTCAATGGAAAAAAATCCCAAACCAGAAGTAACATTGTTCAATAATCCACCAAATATAAGAAAAAAGAATAAAATTTCTCTAAGCAATTCGCACAGTGTGCAATCCCCAAAAAACAGTGTTATCAATAAAATCTCTGGCTAAACTGTATTTTATGTCATTTCAAAGGCATTGCCCACACATTATTACATATTTTTGGTTTGTTTTGTTTTCTGGAAATACCAAGCAATCTGTTATAACCAGCTGTTTTGTAATCCTTCAGTGGCAGAACTGTGGTGGGATTAAGAAGCTCTCGTGGTTCTTGTACTTGCTCTGCAGTGATAAACATGCAACTTCCATCACAAGCATACAGATGCCTGTATATCTTGCTACACGCACTGTAAACAACAACCCTATAGTCCATTTCTCCTTCTAGGGAAATAATTGCTTTTTGAATTCATCTTGCATCATGATTGTACAGGTTAATTTGTAAAAATGGATTTTTCAGCTATGTGTGAAATGAATTCCAGCATTCATGTTATAAAGAGTAATAGGTAAAACTTAAAAAACTTAGCACAGCCTAAACTTTGACTATACTAAATTGCCAAAGCCCAGAATTAGTTAAGTGACTTATGTGGAAGTATTATAAATAATGAAAATACATATTGTGCCCGATGAAGTTGTGGATGCCTCATCCTGGGAAGTGTTCAAGGCCAGGCTTGGTGGGGCTTTGAGCAAAACAGTCTAGAGGAGGGTGTCCCTGCCCACAGCAC
The DNA here is from genome assembly GCA_013400215.1 of Cisticola juncidis. Taxonomy (NCBI): domain Eukaryota; kingdom Metazoa; phylum Chordata; class Aves; order Passeriformes; family Cisticolidae; genus Cisticola; species Cisticola juncidis. The sequence goes on along the minus strand of VXBR01012230.1, from coordinate 1,824,860 downwards.
AGGGTGGGAACTAGTTGATCCTCCAGATCCCTTTGAACCCAAGCTGTTCCATGATTCTGTAAATATACTTGCAACAGTGCCTTTGTTATATGGAATCCAAATAGCAACATCATCTCATATACCAATCACAGATGAAATAGCATTAGATTTCCAGGAGGCTATCCACTCACAACAGGGACCGAGTGAGGCCTATATTTACAGATTTATCCTGTTTAAACATACTGGGCTTCTAGAAGCAACTTATCAGTCAAAGATAGTACTCCATTTAAAGCTCTTGCAACATTAATGTTACAGCTTGTCTCCATTTTTTCCATTAAACAGAGGTTTTCTTTTTCACATCACATAAAGCCCTCAACCAACTCAGGCCTTCTAATAAATTGCTAACTCTGTTACAGTCTATCTTCTATTATGCTTCTTGTTACTTTAGTAAGACAGGAAATTAAAGCAATAAAACACTTTCAAAATGATAGGGCACACTCAGGCAGTCATTTTTCTTATGTTCCAGTATTATTCTTCAAAAGACCTTTTATAATACTAATATTAAATTCTTTGAAGTCTGAAGAATCTGTTGAAAGTGTTGAATTCCTAAGATAAAATGCTCAAATATTGCATCTACTCATGCATTTATTAAAACTGGGAATGTGGGATGAAGTTAAAAAAAAGCACAAAATGCAATGCAGCTAAATAATATATGACCTGATACATTTTAGATCCACATTAGAGAGTACAATGTGTGGAAATTTGATTTAATGCTAAGGAAAATCTATTTTGCTTTTGTCTCACCTTACGTGGCCAAATGCACACCAGATGTGGTCATTCATATAAAAGCTTGGTAACTGCACACTGAAGCACAGAAAACCAGACAAATACTATAATGGTCACTTATTCAGTGTGCTCACATTAAGGAAATTGAATCAAGCTTATGAAAACTATGCATTCTTTATTAACCCCATAGAAAAAGGTCACATTGACTGCTCTTCTAATGGAATGCACACTAAAAAGATTGAAAGACATGATGTGAAAGAAAAGGACAGAAAATGCTAAGTCTCCTGATGAAACATTTCCAAAATGAATTTAATAAAAATATTGAAGGATTTATCTCATTTTTGAGAACTAAATATACATAATTACATATACTTAGAGGGGGAAAAAAAGGAAAAAGAGGAAAGGGAAGAGGAAAAAGAAAAGGAAAATGAAAGAAGGAAAATGAAGAAGACCAAAAGAACAAAAAAGGAGAAAAAATGAAACTAAGCTACCAAATGAAAGCTAAGCTACCAAAGCTCATACTAAATGTCTGTTATGTATTAAAGTTTGGATTCAATTATCTTAAAGTTCTTCTCCAAGCTAAATAATTCTAAGATTCTGTATTCAATATAATGTCAAATATATAGTAGAAGTAGATTCCTTGCTTACTAAGTGGGTGCAATGCAGGTGTTCAATTAGGAAACCTAAGAGAAGAGTGAATATTCACTATGTAGATCGTGATTTCTCGGTGATTTAAATTTTATATTCATTTTCCATTTCTGTAGCTACGAATTACTTTCCCACTTTCATTTGATCTGTGTTATAGAGAATTTAAACAATCTTTTGTGGCAGTTCTAATTTAGTACATGGACACTTTCATTCAGCAGTACGTAACAATATACTGTTAGACGGTCCAATGTTGCCATGCTTATTGAAATTTACTGGATCAAATTAAACATAAGTCTTCTACTTTTATACACTGAAACAATGGAAATGAGGTGCATATACAAAGGGTAAAAACTAAAAGCTATTTTCTCAATTCCATCTAGTTCTGCAATGTCCATTTTTTCCTTATATAGCAAATGATTTCTTTTCTTTCATGTATGTTTGACTAAAAATTTAATGGGCTAAATCTAAGATAAAATTACTCAATAACTTATGTTTCCTTTCTCATTTTTGACACATTTCTTCTCTGTTGGAATTCCATAGCAATCAACTACCTGGGGATATATACTTCTTCAGAGATCTCTTCTCCACTATATCAATTAACTCAAAAGCAATTTTGGATACCTTCCAACGTACTACCACCATCTGGTCTCCCTTAAGCCTCACAAGCTGGAGTAGACTTGAATTGGTCTGAATGATGGTAATTTTCTAAATTATTAACAAATTAGACATGTTCCTATGTTGTTTCCTTTCTTTGATTTGTTAAGAAATTTCCCAGTGACCTAAAGAATCCTTGGGAATATTTTTAAGCATTTAGAAGAAGTCTCTGAGACTGCACGGGGATCACCTGACTCACTGCAATCTGATACTCCTCAAGAGCATGTCCCTTATGATTGTAATGGAGGAAACTGTGAAAAATGCATTTCAGTTTCTACCTAATCTGTGAATCTACCTGTAAATTTTGTGTAAAACAAGCTCATGAAGCAAAAGGTCAATTCATTATTCTCCTTCAGCATAGAAATAAGAAATGGCTGGGCAACATGGGAGGCCCAAAGAAATGGAAGGTGCTCCTAGATTTAGTAATGTGGAGACACCTGTGAAAAAAATTTTTCAGGATTACAGAGTGGTCTATCTCCAAAGCTAGCAAACTTATAAGTTTTTTCTTTCTTTTTTTTTTTCAATCAAGACAACATAGAGTTTTTTCCTATGTTTATATTTTATAGCATGTTTACCACTTGATAGGTACAGCAATAAGACTAAAATATGGCATGTGACACATGTTTTTCTTTCTCTGCCCAGGAGAACAAGCCTTCTCAACACAGAAGCCCTTCTGTGTTTATGGGGGGGGGAGGAAAGAAGAAAAGAAGAAGTCTTTTTTACTTTATTCTATATTCCATTAAGATATTTTTGTTTAAGATGGCAAGTAAATGTTGCATGCCACAGACTGACCTTGTGTACTTCCCTGTCTGTTCCCGGATGACTCTAGGTTGTTGTCCCTTACCTTTTACTCCTTAGTTTTGCCTCTTCCTACTGTCATGCATAATAGATTAGGAATTTCTTCATAATTACCAATCCCTCAAGGCCAGTGTATCTTCTACCACCAGATCTGAAAACTGCACTTTAATTATGCATTCAGAACTGGAAAAACAACTGTGACAAAAACATCACCAGTAAAATTATGGCATAAAAAGGCTATGAGAAAAAAATTGCTCTGCCACAGTTTGGGCTGTAAATTCTAACAGCTTCAGCATATACACTTTTACCAGTACACTTCCAGCACTGGAGATTTTGTTAGTAAGAGGGAAGACTGCTATAGGAAATTATTTGAAACCCTATAGCTTGGAAACCCAATAGACTTGTTGCTAGAAAACATAGAACTCCTAGGGATTCTATCATTGGCCAGAAGCCTTATGGCTTGGTACTAGGGAAACAAAAAAAAGTTATCTTGGAGCCTTTCTTCCTAAAATATAGTATAATCATTGACCATTACATAAGACCTTGGTTTTAAATGGTCAATGATTTGACCATTTTAAAATGGTCAAATCATTGACCATTTTAAGACCTTATTGTGCATGAATACAGGTGTGTAAATATGCATGCATAAATACATACATTTGGGGGAATGTGTGTGTGTGTGTGTGTGTGTGTGTGTGTGTGTGAGCATGCAGATGGTCACACTTACTACTAAGGGTCGCAGGCTATGAAAAATCATATTTTGGAGATGTTCTTTTATGCTAGATCTTTTTGACAATTCCTTATAAGAACTAAGAACTGATGAAGTTATCCATTGCTAAATAGGAAGATATACTAAAAAGAAGACTGATTTTTAAATGCTATTATGTACCACACACCCTGAAAAGATAAATCTTAAATGAAATATGAACCCAAAGAAGGATTTTTGTTCTATGTCCCAAAATAAGATAGACTGTGAAAAAGAATCTCTGAAAATCTGAACAAAGAAAAAGGGAATGTAAACCATTAGAAAGAAATTAAATGTGAGCTATGCCCCTCGTTTTGCTGGGATAATATGAAGGCAGTGAGATTTCCAGCTTAGAGCAAATGGCTGTGAGCAAGAGGATTCTTGGTTCTAATCCCCAGTGAGCCAACCTCAGGCAAGTCATTCAGCTTTCCTTTTCTTCAGTCAATCCAGCTTAAACCCACAAAAAGCAGGTCCTCAGTAGAGCCAGATTCAGCAACTACGCCAAGATATCTCTCGGGCAAACAGTCAGGGAAAAAAAGTGCAAGAAGCAAACTACGTAAAGAAGGGGGGGGAAGTGTTCTTAATGGTCTGCAAGAGGTTGAACAGAGGCCAAATACACCACCATGCTGACATGAAACATTTCCTAACAGATTTTGAGATGTTATGCTAAACTTGGTACATTTGCTATTGAGATCTCTGAATTTATGATACTGTACCCTGCATTAAATATTTACTGTAATTTGACAATAATTTACCATCAAAAATTAGGACCCTCTCAGATTTAGAAATATTGGAAAAATACATTGGTAACTTAAGACTTTAGAATTTTTACAATACATGGATTTCTTCTCACATAAAGTGAATCAATAATTCAGTTGTTCAGCACATTCCTCTCTGCCTCCAAACATTTTACTACACAGATGAATATGAGAATAGAATCGACAGCTTTAGGGTGTGATACACAAATAAAAGATAATGAAAACTAGAATTAAATTCATGGGCTGCATTTGTTTTCTCTGCATGCTTAATAGAGTCTCCCATTGTTAAGGACTCTGTAAGTAATCATAGATTTCTTATTTAGTCTACTGGAAGAAAAAAAATGAGGTACTATGAGGATTAAAATGATTCAAATTATAAAATAGATAAAATATACATGCATGGGCTACTCAGTTGGTATTTTTTCTGCCAGCATGTAAAAAAATTATAGATGCAGTAAATATTTGAGAAATCATTCTCTTTACAGCATTATGCATGGAGTTGTCAGTTTTCACCACTGAGCTTTGTTGATTTATATCAAATACCTAATTTAAATATAAAAAGGATGGTTACATTTATAGCACACTTGAGTATTTAGGAATACCTACTGATACTGCAGCACTTCTTTTTTTATTCATATGAAAGTAATCTGTACAAATAAGTAGGAACAATGTTAATCAGCAAAAGAAACAATGGCCATTTTTTTGCTTTTCTAACACATTTCATTACAGCCTTTAGATAGACAGAGTGGCCAGCATACTACACAGTATTCATTCTAAACATATACTGCCATTGGCCTGATGAAGAAACTATTAGGTGAGATTGTTCTATAATATGCATTACTTTGGCAAACGTAATCATCCTTGTGTTTCCTCTAACTTGACAAAACAGTCTTGCACTCAGCACACCTGTGCTGCAGTTTACTTAATGAAAATATATTAAAAGACATTTTCTGCCACATATTGCAAATAAAATTTTGAACTGCTGTATTATCAGTGAAGAATGAGATTAATTTACTTCCTTACAATACTGATAGGACACCCTTTGCTGTTGGGGTCTGAGCACTCCTCACGCTTTAGATTCTTTTTTGCTCTTTCTGTTGGAAGATTATAGGTCAGTCATGCAAACTGCATATTATTTCCTTCCAAGGACAGCAGTGAGGAAAAAATAGTATCTGTCCTATGACATTGTAGTGGGCTCGACAGGTTTGGAAAGAAAGAATATGAAAAACTGAAGTGTGGACTCAATACTTGCTGTCTCACCAGCATAGTTCTATGGGAATATACTGCATTAACAGCTGGCACAGACTTTTATCACTGACTGCGAAATGAATGAAATGTAACCAGAGAACTAGCTGTCATCTAAAAGAAAAATAAATACACTAAAAGATATGTATAATTTTGTATACTTAGAAGTCTGCTAGCAAAAGTAAGAACTTGAATAACTTCGTTCAGGACCCAGTAACAGGTCATACAAAATCTCTGTCTCTAATCTTTAATCTGTAAACAGCAGAAGAAACTTCATCCATTTCTTCATGTCAAGTCATTATAGGATTTTGAGAAAGGTGTGGAGCCAAGTATCCTGAGAACCAAAATTGCTTACTCACAAGAGACAGGAAGAAAACCAGTTCTGCAGCTGTAAATCAGGAAACGTCATGCCTGCTAGATATTCTCTGGGCCTTCAGCAAGTCCCAAATCAGTAAATGCCAATGAAACATAAATTCTTTGAAAAAAATTTGCAAGAGTTTAATCCTAGGGTTTAATCCTTCATGGCAAGAAAACTTTATGCTAGAAATTTGAAAACGCTTAATTAATTCTGTATAAATGATTCCATCACATCTTCTCTAAGATTCAATATTGTACATAATTTAGAATTCAATTTTTGAAATCTTCTTATTTTTCTATTTTAATTTTATTTTAAAATTTCTATTTTAATTTCTTTACTAAATCAGAGTCATATGAAACAAGAAGTGCTTTTGAAAATTGTCTTAACAGATTTTGTTCCAGTCGATCCACAGTCCTACTCTAGGTTTTATGAAATTTTCTCACACAGTGCTGTGTCAAGTCAGAGTTTTGGGAGTAATACATATCTCAAGTTATGCTTTCAGGAGGCATTAAATAATAGTTTGATTTAGTGTAGTCCTAGTGCTGCTCCAAAAATATAACATAAAATTATTCTCATAACCATATATTATAATTAGAATATATTTCAATAATAAAATGTGTAAAATATGAAAAAAATGTTTGGTAAGTGACACAACACAAAGAAAAGATAACTTTCTTTCCCTCTCCTTCTAATTTTAAATTTAAGGCAAACCAGAACAGAATTACTGGTGGGGATGAAGGAATACGCTCATATCTGCTAAAGATGCCACATGCAGGCATCTGGAACTGCTTAATTATCTTCCATTCTGGGTAGGACTAAAAGGATATTTTCTGTTTCTAAATCAAATCTGTTCAGACATGACACATACACTTGTTCTCATCAAGGATTAAGTGCACGACAAGCTTGAACTTTTAACACCAAATACTTCTGAGATACAGGAAAAAAAAAGGTTACAGCATTTCTGTAAAACTGAAATATGTAAATTTTTCACAACATTGTCACTCAGAATTGATCCCCCTTATTTTCTTCGACTTTTCCAAAGTAACCCACCATTGATCTAACATTAAGGATGAGAAATAACAAATTGAACATGTATTTCCCACCACCCCCCCACCGCTTGGAAGTAAAAATGATTGAAAATAAGCCTTGGAATACAGTAGTTCATGTTACCTTCCTTCATGAGTTGTTGCTCAAACTACAGTGCAACAGCATCTAATCTGAATTTGGAGGCAACAGCCAGACATCATCCAAGAATAAAATGGCATGTTTCAGAAAAATTAAATGCTGTCTACCTGCTTTTCTAGCTCCTTGCAGAAGCTGGATGCACCACTGCTAGCAGGTAGGGATTCTATTTGTCAAGGGACTGACAATGGTGACCAAGATGCAAAATGTAAAAGAATAGAAAAAATTTATGGATACTTCAGTATCCTGAACCACAAGTAGGAGGTTGTTATAAAAAGACATCTCTACTGAAAATTAATCAAATTTCCCATTTATTCAATTTTCTATGATGCTATTTTTCAAATATGATATTAGCTGTTAAACAGTAAGAAAATATATAGCAGGATAAACATTTGAGACAAAATTAATTGATATGTAAAAAAAATCAGTAATAATAAAAGCCTGCATTCAAAAAACAAAACAAACAAGCAAACAAAACCCAGTAACAACACAAAACAAAACTCCAAACTTTCAGGAATTCTTGGCTTAATCCAGAGCATTCCATTTCCCCTATGCCTCTTTATTACCTAGCTGTAGATTACCACACAATGGCTCACCATTATGATTCTCACTTCCAAAATTTTTTTCTTCACTTTCTTTTTTTAAGTTTTCCATCTCCACAGGAAAGAGAATGGGAAATATTGGTGTGAGCACTTAATTAGCCTATGTTTTCCTGTTGAATAATATGGGAGCTACTGACTTTTAGACTGTGTTGATAAATGAAATAAAATGGTCACTTAAAGCCAAGGTGGATGTAGTAGTTCTAACTTTCAACTTTTCCTAAGAGTTCTAACTCTACTGAATAGGCTGTAACTACTAATCCTGTAATTGTGCAACATTTTCAGCGCTAGCCTAGTAGGGTGATTGATTTGCATTCTGCATTTAAATAAACAAAAAGGAAAAACTAACCTCGCAGGATCACAAATGACTGGTGAATTGGTAGAATAATAGAACTAAGTCTGTGCATTATCTGTGGGGGTGCCAGAGATATAAAGCTCGACAGAAACATGCTATGATTTTGGTAAAATTTTTACTGAATTAATTTAACTACAGCCATCAGACTTTCTACCAGAAATCAGCTAGCAATATTTTATGGGCTTTTTCTTAGACATGTGCCCATTCCCTTCTTCAGAGGTGAAAGACTTTCTTTCCCCAGCTTGCAGCACTCTTTAGCGTGAATCTCTGCCTGCAGGGACTCATAACAAACTTCTCCTGTTCTCTGTTCAGTGTCACAGAACACTCTGTGCACTGCAGTGAAGATCTTCCATGCCCAGGGAGGCAGGAGTAGAGCCTGCTCCTCCGGAGCTGCCCCATGGCCTGACGCCAGGATTGCCAGGCCAGTGCCGGGAAAACACAGCTATCCCTGTTCCCTGTCTGGACATCCCTCCAGGCCTGTCTGCCATGGGTGCAGCCCAGGAGCCCAAGGGGAAGATCCTCTCCTGACCTCCTGCAGCCTCCTGTGGGGTGGGAAGGCAGGGTCTGGGTATCCCTGGGGCCCTGCAGAACCCCCTCCCAGAGCAGCACAGCCTGTCTGCCCTCTGGGCAGGGAAGGGCCCGTCCTACAGAGACCCTGTGCTCATCTGGAATTTGGATGGTTCAATAAAACACATCCTGAGAGAACAGATGTTTCCTGGAATCCCTTTTCCATGCCCACTGTACGAAAAGTGGGTGGGCATTGGGACTACTCCATTTCAGAGCTGTAATGACTCATGGTTTCAACCTGGCATATGCATGTTTTGCAATACTTTTTAAATTTTAGCCTCTCTTGTTTATGGAGGCACTGCTGAATGTTTGTTTCTGACCATTGTTTTTACGTCTGCTGAAGGGCAGAGTATCCATCACTCATTGTCTTCTCCTTTGCATTTGTATTCAAGCAGTGCAAGGTGTTTACATCATGAATGACAGATAAAAATCATCAGTTTCCATCTTCCCACTGTTTTTTATCTTTGCGTTGTTATAGCAAGCATGTGATAGGTAATTAACTATGAGCATAACAACAAAATATTACAGCACCAATTCATCAAGGCACAACACTTAACTTCCTCCAGCTTTTCTCAAACTCGTTTAAACAGCTAGAACACTTCAAGAAAATTTGCTCCCCACAAGCTTTCACTCAGAGCTTCAGCAATCATCAGCTCCTTTTTCTAGCTGACATCCTCCCTACACAGAATTAAATACCAGGCTTTCTAAGGGCTGAATGTGTTAATGGTTTTAATGAAAGGTACTGTTACCTTATATGAAAGGGATAGGAGAATACATTCTCTTTTTAAAACAATGGAGTGACAACGCAAATTTAAAGGACAGCCCACTTGGCAACATTCCCTAAACTAAATCCTAAAATGATATTGATACGTCAAGGAAAGCATTATCTTTAACTATATTAATAAAATCAGTGCACAGACTATGTGCATCTTTCTCAGTTCTAATGCCCCTTAATTCTAACACAAACGTATAGCAAGCAGCGCTGGAAGAGCTCCATTTTTCATGCACTGCAAGTTTTATATAAAAGGCCAGATCTCTGACTGTTTCAAAGGGAATATTTTTGACAAGATTTTTGATTTTGTAGTGAAGTGCTGCTCATTTTTATAAGCTTTTATGGCTGTCGGCATACTGATTGTTCAACTGACACAAAGTTTACACAAATAGCAAATAGGAACCACGAGTATATGAAGAAAATATAGATGTTAGATTATAATCAAAACATTATGAAATTAGTCTATTTTTATGTAGGTGTTATAATACCTTCTGACTATCCAAATTTTTAAAGGGAAAGTTCTGAGGGAGCTCAGCTGGTTCAGCCTCAAGAGAAGATGACTGAGAAGGGGCTTCATAAATGTATATAAATATCTGAAAGGGGTGTCAAGAGGATGGAGCCAGGCTCTTCTTGGTGGTGCCAATCAATAGAACAAGAGGCAATGGGCAGAAAATGATGCCCTGAAAGTTCCTTGAACATTAGGCAGAACTTAATACTGCAAGTGACCAAGCACTGGAACAGATTGTCCAGAGAGGTTGTGGAGTCTCCTGCACTGACGATATTCAAGAACTGCCTAATTCTGCATTTTGTGTAATTGTGCTCTAGGATTTTTTTGCCTTTGGGAGGTTGGACCCCATACCCACTATGATTCCTTCCAACCTGACTCATTCTGTGGTTCTGGGAGGTGCTCTAAAATTATCACTACATAGAAGTTTTAAAAAATCCTGGTCAAGAGACAAGACTACAGAATAAATTTACAGTACATGCTGAGAGTAAAGTGCATAATTGTCTGTTAATAAGTAATAATTGGAACACCAGTTTATAAAAATAATCAACTAAATGCATAGTTATTTCAAATTATTGTTTAAATGTGACCATAAGATTGCTAGACATCTGTATTAGACACCTTATTAGAACTGTGAATGACTAATAAGTGTCTGCAATAAAAAAGCTAATTGTTACTAATGGTTGCTGGGTATTAATTTTCTGTTAGTTTGGATTCAAAGAAAAAGGAGTACTTTCTAAGGAAAAAGCACGTCATGTTGATTTTTCTTGTCCATCACTGGACAAGTAAAGATGTAAGTATCTCATGTCATTTACAGTATTTGTAAGTAGAACCGACACCTTTACCTATGTATGCAGCTTCTCTTTTCAATAAATAACTCAGCTGCCTTTTGGTAATGTAAATTTAGCACCCTATCTGGTTCCTATCTCATTGATACATACAGTATCTTGTAAATTTTGTACTTTTGGTTACAGAGATGATCAACTTCAAGGTGTGAAATTTCTCAAGAATATAGGCTAAGAAGTCCTTGAATATCCTGGTGTATTTTCTGTCAGATAGGCACACAGGTTATCTGTTTGAGCAATACAAGGGTATACCAATTTCCATTTACTAAATGCAGCTGAGATACTGCATTTAGTTGGTGCCAAGTTTAATTGTTGTATTCTCCGAGTCCATCACCTTAAGTGATCTCTTAAGATATTGGTCAAAAGCTTGGGCTAGTTTTCTTTTGGATACAGCTGGATGATTCACCTGTTTGCTAAGCCTCCTTAAAATCCTGCAGAAAATTCTGTGCATATTACTGAGAACCTGTGGCAGCAGGTACACATATAGGGGGAGACTGTAATGATTACTTCCAAGGTGTTGGAGGGCTGTGGTAGATTTACTGCAGGGTCACAGAATGAACAGTTTGAAAGCTATTGGGAAGTATCCAAACTACAATTCTCCACTCCCTTTAACATGCATACACTTGAAAAAATTGGATGAGGCCTTTACATGATGATAGCATATCTACCTGGTAGAAAAGTAACTCGTTTACCTAACTCAGCAGCAGAATATGATACTGACTGCAGAAGAGAACCTTGTTGCTTCTGAATAGGACCTTAGAATTAAAATAAATCTGTCTTTTAAAATGTCTTTTTTCTTTTAATTTTCTGTGTAAAAAAATGATGCTCATGAGTGCAGTCTCAACTACAGCTTGAAGAAATTTGTGTAAAAATGTGGTAAATGTCTTGGTTCCACTTGTTTTAAAATTTATTGTACAGTGATCAGTTTGTTGACAGAACATCTGCTCACTTCATCTTTTGCAAGTTCAAATCTGTATTCCACTTCTGCTCTGTTTTCGAGATAGAATATCTTGACATATTTTTGGCTCTACAGTCATATTCAATGTCAAGAGAAAGATTTCCATATTTGTCTGTTGCTCCTATGAAGAAGCAGTCATGGAACTGATCTTTCATACATATTTTCCCCAGATGTTAATTCAAAAGCTGAACAATCCCAAATATGTGCAGAACATCCAAATTAACTTGAAAAGTCATGGAAGACTTAGATTTTAGACATGCTTAGAAGCCATTGCCACTTTGGGATAAGTTCTATGGCTGTAAAGAACCAAGTCTTTGAAATATCAAAGACTGCCTATACCATTTAAGTAAACAGGTCCAGTGAGAAGTCTTGGGCTCTGGAGCTTACTAACAGTGATAACCTCCATCTAAAGAGTCTGTGCTCCCGAATCACTTTGCAGTCCCCCACTGCGTTCATGTGGTCCTTTAACATAGTAGTGTTTCCTTTTCCAGGGCAGAGGGTCTGTGAAGGCTGTACTGCTGCCCCGTGGAACGCTGGTGTGCTGTGAGCAACCTGGGGCTGGTGCTGCTGGCACACAGCAGGGTTTCAGGGTGCCAGGCATGCTGGGGTGGTGCTGCAGGGCTGTTAAAGCAGTGGGAGCTGAGCCCGGTGCAGTCTGTGCTCCCTGCGTGCAGGGGCTGATCCCTGGGTACAGCGGGGCTGCACACAGGCATTGTGCCAGATTGTGCTGGCCCTGGTGGAGGTCTCATTTTCCCCAATAAATATATGAAAAGTGTGTAAATGATTAGAATATGCAGAGTTTGAAGTGCCTTTTTTTTTTTTAACTTGTCAAGAAAGTATGATTTTATTGATATATTAACCTCTATGGTACTTATTAAAACCAAATAATAGGTTTTATAATTGATTTCCTCTTCCTAAAGAATAGTTTAGATTTCTGCAAAGTTTAGTAAACTTAACCATTAACCAAAATGAGAATATGAGATCTAATTTTTTCAATACCAGTTTTATGAAAATATTTGTGATAACGAAAATTTTTCAAAATTGCAGAATTTTTATTTGTATTTATTTTAAATAAAAGTTACAATTTAGAAAGTAATCCCAATTTCAATTTGTAAAATTTAAAAAATAAATTTAAAAGGAAAAATCAATACTATCAGAATCTCTTTTTAGATACTCAAGGTTTTCCTTGGCATCTCACCTTACTTTTTTTTACGTTCAAAACACGGATTCTCAAACTGACATCAGTTTCATGATTAAATAGTCAGCATATGAAAGGGAAAAAAGAATTGTGCTAACCATAGATCTGGACTATGCCTGAAGAATCAAGCACTTCTGAATATATTCAGTTTATAGAATTCTTCTAAATCTAAATGGATGATCTTGTCACATTGCTTTTTATTTAATAGCTCACACTGCAAGAAGATACAGGACAAAGATTCTATTTTGTCTTCTGCCAAGGGGATAGCAAACCCACATCTCCTAAGCTATCACCATCAATCTACTATGCTTTTTTTATACAAGGACTCTTAATCCTTCCTGTTGTAGCAATTCTACTACATATGGATAAATGAAAAATCACAGTGATAGAGAGAAGTTAGAATGAGAATACATTTCTAGCTTAAAGGCTCAGCTCCTCTTTCCACCATGGGAGCTCATTACAAAAGATCCACATGGCACCTATTATTGGTAAAACGCATAAACAAATTTTGTGCTAAAATTGTGACTAGCAGCTTCCCTCCCTGTACAGAAACTTCAGCCATTAGGATGGATTTTTATCCTCACACTCTTGCATTCTCTCTGACCTACGTAATATACAACTGTTCCTTGCAAAGTAGACTTGTTTCTTGTCTGGAACAAGACAATGGGAGTATTTCTGTATTATGAGACTTCAGAGGCTGGTAGACCAGAGGCTGGAAGCACTTAGACCAGTTCTCAGAGAGTGGAAGGCTCACGTCTGCCTATCTTCTCAGAAGTTTTCTAATCATTGTATTTGCATGCAGAAGGTTATAGGAGGCATTAGCAGAAATGTAATTTTCAATTCCAACTCTCCCTCTTCCTTATTGGAAGCTCATAATACAGCTCAGAAAATTAAGTCTAGATATTCTGACCATTTTCAAATCTATTTATGATGAGGACCCTCATACTTCAAGGGAGACTAGAAACCTTTAAATAGTGACCCAAAGGAATAGAGTGTTTGACATGAACCAAATTCCTCGGATTTAATTTCACCAGTATAAAATATTTAAGAATATGGGAATATGCTCACCTTCAAATAATTATTGACTTAAAATAACTATTGACTTAAAATAACAGCATGCATTATAAACAGTAACCTCAGGAATAAGGCTATACCTTGGCTGCTCATACATCTCAGCTGGATATTAGATTCTTTGAACACATAATTAGTCTCTTAAAAGTCCTCCAAATCTATAAACCTTGAAGTGTTCTTAAAGTAATATTTTTGTGCTCCTCCTGTTACAGATGGCAACCAGAGTCCCCAAAACAGCCACTCTCAGCCAGCTCAACTTTTTCTAACCAGAAGGAATGATGGGATCTTATTTACTTCCTCCTCTGCTTCAGTGTTCATTGCTTGTAATAGAACATTGAAATGCCACATGTTACTGTGAGAGATGAAGACATTATTCTTCTCCTCTTCCTTGAAGCTGCTTAATTAACATTTCTACCAAACCGTTTAATTTATCCTACCTAAGGCTGGCTCTCTCTATTACAGCCTTCTAAACATGGTGATATAGCTTCATATATCATCTAATGAGAAATATTACATTCTCAGCGTCTTAACTAATTCAAAACTATCACCTACTTAATCAATTTTTAAGATAAGTTAGGGTTGTTTATTTTTGGAAAAAATAGTCACAGACACTAACCTGTGAAGACAAACTTCAGAGCTACAAATTCTGAAGTCTCTTATTCCTAAATACAATGTTTAATGTCCTGCTCGATGTCAGATTTAGCATAATAACCATTATGACACATGTTTTCATATGAGATCCACAAACATTAGAATTTGTCAAAGGCGGATGTTTGCATGAAGACTTTTGTTGGCTCTCCATTCAGTACCTGCAAATTCTCTTTGGGAAAATTTACCTCTGCACAGCTCTACATGGGGAATATACAATCTGATCAAGAACAATAGAGAACAAAACCAAGCTTGAACAGGTGCTGAAAAGAGGATCAGAATAATAGAGCGCCTGTCATACAAAGGATAAGTAAAAGTGCTTATCCTCCTTAAGTTCACAAAATAATGGTTAAGACAGCATGTAGTTAAGAAGACATATAATAACTCCCTATAAATAATTATGTTTGGAAAATAATTATGTGCCATGAAAGGAGAAGGCCTATTTTAACTAAGGACACTGTTGACTGAAGAAAAATATTATAAATTGTCCATGAATAAAACTAGACTGGAGATCAAAAGTATTCGTAATGATAAGACAGCAGTGATGATCTGGAGCAGCTTTCCAATAGCAATAGTAAGGTGAAGAAAAATAAAGTACTCAGAGGCACAATCCTATTAAAATGGAGACTCATATGAAAGTTGTACTGTTATATTGAGTAACAAAAATAGGTTCCAGTGAAAAAAGAGATGTATTTTCTATTCTATTTTTCTGTTGTATCTAATTGCTCTGCTCAGGACTGAAGGTTTAGTATAGCAAGGCTCATTATATTAGTGTTTCAGTTCTCTTCTTGATACGTCTCTCAGTGCCTAAAAAAGAAACTGTTTTATTAACAGTATTAGTTACACATATTTTCTCCCTCTAGAGGTAAAGATATTGCAAAAGGAAAGACTTTTCAACTTGATTTATTTACCCAGCTTGGGAAAATCCCAAGGACTTTATACATATTACTTAGGAATAGGTCTACTATCCCTTATTATGCCAGCTAATTATTTTGTTGTTCTCACAAAAAGAAAAGCAAAAAAACCAGATGGTTAAAAGTCACAACTAAAAAAGATAAAATAAAAGTAGGCAGCTTTAAGCATGAAATGCTATTAATTTTTTATGAGAACAGAAATATTGAAAAAGTGAGACCTAAATTTGTGGCCTCTGTGGCAGAAAATTCGCTTTTGGGAGCTGGGGAAGAGAATGGGGAGAAGAGGTAGAGTGGGATTTTTTTTAATCTGCATTTTCTA
Organism: Cisticola juncidis; assembly: GCA_013400215.1. Lineage (NCBI taxonomy): Eukaryota > Metazoa > Chordata > Aves > Passeriformes > Cisticolidae > Cisticola > Cisticola juncidis. The sequence goes on along the minus strand of VXBR01012230.1, from coordinate 1,808,956 downwards.
CAAAGATCCCTGACAAGAATATCTATTAACTGCCTAATTTGCATAAACCTTCCACAACTTAAGCTCATAAGCCTTAAGCATTTAATTCTGAATCGTCTTATTCAGTATTTTTCAGCACCACATTTACTCTTCAATTCTCTCCCATTTTTTCCAGGCATATGGGTGGTAGTTATTTCCCTGTAACCCTGGTTCAGACTATCCCTTATGAAGTTTTCTGGAGTGACTGAGGTAAAAATAAAAATGTTCTGATATTTTCCCCCGGGTGAGTGTGAGCAGTTCCTTTGGCTTAAATAGGCTTTAACTGCATCCCACAGAGTGATGCTTCATAGTGTATTATTAGTGTGATCAAAAAGAATGTTATGAGGAGAAGCTGAGCGCCAGCCAATGTTAAGCACTGCATTCATATTTCTCATTTATATTTTACAAATTCAGAAATTTCAAAGTGGAGTCTATTTTTCACAACACTGTCCTCAGTATTTTTTGCTGGTTTTGCCTTGTTTATTCTTTTTTTAATTACACATTTTTACAGCAATGTGTAATATGTAAGGCTCACATATTAAATTTACACACTAACAGAACCAGATACATGAATTGACAGATTTTGTGTTAAAAAAGGCAAGATATCTTCTGCAAACTAAACAGCAGGTCAACTGCAAAGGATTTTGTTGTGATTTCTAGGACTGCTCACTTTAACTCATTTTGAAGGAAAATTTAAAATCTACAAGAAGAATAACTGTACATTACTTCTTGAAAAGGAAAAAAGTGTAACCTCCTAAAAAATCCAACGATAGTGAATATTTGGAAATGATTCTACCAATATTTTGAGAGTATTCTAATTGTTTTATATAGAAAACAATGAGAAGAAAGTTCTTTTTTTTGAATTTTAAAAAAATAAATGTGCCATGACATTTGTATTTTGGGACTACAGAGATGACAAATGCGCATATTTCATTGCAACTCCTGGGCAATTCATCTGTTACCTAGTTTTTCCACTGAGGCTCATTGCCACAGAGTAATCTTTCTTCTAGCAGTCATACTAAGTTTGATAATCCATTTTTCCTTATTATCAAGCTTGATTTCTTGTGGGATTAATTTTCCTACATGTTGTTTAGAGAACCGAATTCTAGTTGTAGCAATTACATGTGAAATTCTGTGGAACATCTGGAATCAAAGTGCACTGGGCCAAATTCATCCCTCAGCCAGCTTTACCAGCCTCAATGCTGTTAGGCCAAAAATTAATTTGACTCTCCAACTTTAGGAATAATACAAGCTATGCTATTAAAAGTCCAAATTTATTGTTTGAAATAGGAATATAATCTGCTAGACATCCTTTATTTATGCCTTCTATGCTTCTAGTAAAATCTTTAAAGTAATTTCCGTTCACTGGAAGACCCAAAGGGTAACTGTTAGACCTGCCTTAAATACCTACAATAAGTCCAACTTTCATAAAGAAAGGTTACTTTACTTGGCTAATCAAAAAGACATTGCTCCATAGTGAGTACAGCTGAGTTTTTCAGGAAATGAATACGAGCTACATGTTAGCTTTGGATGTAGATCTACATGTTAGACTTGTTATAAAGGAACAACTGCTTAAAAAGAATTAAAATTTTACAGCATGATAGTAAATCATTCAACTGACTGTTTTGAATAAAACTTGAATTTCCATTGAATTGTCTAGAAATATAATGACATATAATTGTTTTAAACAATTTCAGTGGCAAAATCTTACCCACTGAAATGTCATGATTTAAGTAAATTTTTTTGCATTCTAGAGCAGTTGAATATGTTTGTCCACATCAATAAAATAATTTGAAATTAATATATCCTATTGCAATCTAACCACGATTTACAGTAGCAAGTAATTAATTTTATTTTCTCCCTACAATTACTATTCTTCAAGTTTCAGAATACTGTTAAGTGATACAATATTGTATATACAGTGGATGTTGGAAGAGAAAGACCTTCATGTTTTTATGAGCTAATATGTCTCAGGAATGTCCAATCACCATGTCTGACATGAGCTGGTCTTCTGAAGTCCTGAAGGAACCTGTGGCCAAGCTACATACATGGGGTCCATTTTCAGTATCAGGTGTTTTTTCCTTTACATTGGTGAGGATACAAGATTTGCTCTGTCCCTCTGTATTACCGTACTAAGTCTAACAGTCTCACAAAGAAGGAATTAAACTTCTTGTTAGACATTTTTTCCCTCCCCTTATATTTTAGTCTATTTTAAAGCTATGTTTTTCTGTGGTACTTCCTTCCATATATTCTTCACCTTTTTCTAGACTCATCTGCTGCATAGATATTTTCAAGTCCAAACATTTAATGTAGGACACCTGGTTAAGGTGTTGACACATAGTTAAAGCAGACTTTTCTAATTTAACTTTCTGTGAATTTGTTTTCTCACTAAATAAGATGAGGTAAACAGGATATATGGTGAGGAACTGGGGATTAAAATAAAAATCAGTCTCTTCTGAGACAACCCTAACAACTGTCTCCAAAAGCTTTCATAAATTATTAGCTTTGAAATCACTCAAAGTGTCTGAAACATTGTGTGTGTCACTGATGTACTTGAAGTTCACCTAACTGTATTATCAGAATGTGCCGACAAAAGAATGCCAGCAGCCACACCACCTTGCAATCAATCACATATCTGTTTCAGAGTTAACAAGTGTCAGAAAATCAAATTTCATCTGCTTCTGCTGCATACATTTAAATGTTCATATCCTTACTAAGGAAGGAAAAACACCAAAAAGATTTGTAAGTTCTGTTTCCCTCCAGCGGACTAATTTTTTTTTATTCCATAAAGCTTATGCTTTGTTGTAAATTAATGAAATGCATACAGAGAAAAATACGTTATATTTTCATGTGGATGTATGAGTTGCACAGCGTTACTGTCTTTCAAGAAAGTTACATTGTCTATGTAGTTAATGAAGATATAGAGTATAGCCAAATATCTGTTCAAGATATTGCATAGTTGAGTACAAGGAAGACTGGAAGTTTGGGTTTGGTGAAATCGTATTTCTGTGAAAGTATAGAAATACAATTTGCCAGGTAGTGGAAATAAAGTTGAATGTGTCAAGTAAAAGCTGCTCCTGCACTCCAAGGAAGGGTTCCATACTATTACAATGAACAACTGTTTGATAAAATTTGTATGTATTTCATCAAGAATGTACAAAGAAAAATCTCATTTGTACTTGGAATTTAACATTGTATTAACCATTACCTAGTTAATGAATCCATAAAAGTGCAAAGAGTACAAAAATAAGTAATTTATTTCCAGGAAACAGGTCCCTCTCAGTCAATATTAGGTTTAATGGTTCGTTTCTGTGCTCAGTAATAGATATTAGCAACCTAGACATCAAATTCCTTTTCTTTCTTTTTCTTTTCTTTCTTTTTCTTTTCTTTCTTTTCTTCTTTCTTTCTTTCTTTCTTTCTTTCTTTCTTTCTTTCTTTCTTTCTTTCTTTCTTTCTCTTTCTTTCTTTCTTTCTTTCTTTC
>VXBR01012230.1:1655603-1798415 GCA_013400215.1 Cisticola juncidis | reverse complement strand
GGGGGGGGGGTTGAAACCTTGAAGCTGGCGAGATCAAAACTTTTGACCTACTCTCTTCAAAAGATGAAAATACTTTTACCACGAGATGTGATCTCATATGACAATAAATATATTTGGAATTTGGTCTAGTTTACCTTTGAGTAGCAATTGATTTGCATGAAGAATTTGTATTGCCACTACCAAAACTGATATGAGGCTGTGAAAATGCATACCCTATAGGCTTATCGGATGAAATCCAGTGTGAATCATATGATTCATCCTTATAACAATTTAAGAGTAAGAATAAAAATAAACATCACAAATTTACAAATAAATTTACAGTGATGCATCATATCAAAGTAATTTAGTCATTACTATTGCCACTAGAACACTTTACCGAATTTCATTTAATAAGCATACTCATGAATGTTTCTAGTTATCAATGCCTAAATTATATTTTTAAATTTTCTTTCTTTTTTCCACTCCACCTCTTTAAGTATATTTTGTTCTTCATTTTGTCAGGAACACTTAGGGCTGAACAGCCATAGTTGCAGCTATTCACAACTCAAAATCCAAGTGGTATATTAATTGAAACGAACTTCTTTAAAGTTTCATTTGGTTTTAGTTTTTCTCCATCTATTAACAGATGTGTTAGTAAAACTGGCAAGTTCAGTAAAAGCTATGGATTTACAATTATGATAATGACACAAAATATTTTGGGGAAGCCGACCAATGCATTTTTTTTTCCAAGTTAAAGAATATAGAAAGTTCTAAGCATAGGAATTGAATTCAACCTTTTGGAACCACATAAATAGATGGAATTTTGGGGCAGTGTTTCTTGTCAAACTTGCTAAAAGTTCCTAAGAGCCGAGATCTGTCAAGGTATGTTAGGAAACTAATACTCATAACAGTTTGAAATAATTTGTGATTAACGGAATCATCCCACAGGTCTCACCTATTTTTTAAGAGGGATACCTTTCATGGTTTAGAAATGGTATTCCTCAGTTTAGTGCCTCAATCATGACACCAAAGGCAGATGCTGCTCACTCTGCCCTTCCCATCACCTTTTTCCCCATCCCCTCCCTGCTGCATGGGATTGAAGATGACTGGAGGCACAAAAGGTAAAGCTCACAGGTCGCAATAAGAACAATTTACAAATTTTAAATGGGTGATAAGCAAAATAATTGATTATCTAATTAATCTGATAAGGGAATCACTAGACAAGAGATATTGGAAATTAGAAGTCTGGGTAGGGCTCATGCTTGGAGAAGCCAAATGGAAGAAAAGAAACATAAAAAGTTTCTTATATTCATATGGTTTTAAATGCAAAATTTTTGAGATGCAGTATGCTTAATATTAGGCATATTATTTTTGTAATATATCTTGGTTATAGGAACTAAAGTGAAACATTACTTTAGTTTACTTACTTTGGTAAGTTTTCTGGAACTTATCCAAAGCTCAAATCTCTGCCTCTTTCCACTACTATCTCTGAAGAAGTGAGATATAAAATCAGAATGGTCAAAAAGCTTGATAGCTCTGGAAAGTCTCTATTAAGTTACCTGGAAAGTGCTAGAGAAGGATGGATTGAACCCAGATGTCAGGAATAAACCCATTTTTTCAGGATCTAATATCTCAGCAGACAGAATACATGTATGCCAGCCAGTGTGCTAGAGAAGCAGAAACAGAAATGGTGACAAGAATCTACACAGTTCCAGTCTACCAAAAAACACACAGGTGTGGCATGATGAAATCTGAACAATGCATTTGCGTGAATGTTGACCACATTACCCTTTTATACTGGCTATTCAGCCTGTGTGAAATTCTGAGTGGGCATCTTTCCATATCAGTTATCCCTAGGAGAAATATAATTACAGTTGAGCAGAGTAGTGTGCCTACTTCAGTTTTCAACATTTGCATTTAAAGCACAGTACAGTTTATGAATGTCAAAAATTTTGTACCCATTGTTTATGTGCATTTTTTTCCTGAAGAACAAAAACATTCTATGCAGTCTCTATTTTCTTTCATTGTGTGTCAAGTTCCTTTCCTTCTGCATCACAATTTCAAAGCATTATATGGAAATTATTTCAAACTACTTTTATAAGAAAACAATTTCGAACTATTTTTATGCAGAATCAAGCAATACATATGTGGCTTGCATAATGGGTCACAAGTAAATACTAAAACTATGATCTTTATAAGAGATACTGTTGTTGAAAGCAGTAAGTGATATGATTGTCATATAAAAGAGTAAGAAAAAACCAAAACAAGTGCCACTCAGCATAAGAAATGGTGAGTTACAACAGAAACACAGAAATGTAATTCACGGTAAATCCTACAGGACATGGCTTCAGTGCTGTAGAGTCACTCAAGCAATATATTACCAGGGCAGAGACTCAGATGAATCCTGCCTTGGCCCATGGCTGCTCAAATCATGCCTTTTGATTGACTCTGAAGCATTCAGATAAAAGGCCCTGGTGGCATGTGCTTCCCATTGAAGAAACCTATTTTTTGAGCTGTTAAAAACTCTAGAGACACGAGTAAACATGGCAACATATGCAGCACAATTTAAAGTGTGACTTTAATTCACGTTTTAAGAAGAAAGCTTTAAAACTTTCTGAGATGCCCAGAGCTTTCAAGTTCAAAATGCACTGACATAAATTCAGTATAAATGGACTCTTTGGTGTGTGCAAATTGTCAGTGTGACAAAACAAAGGAAACATATTTCCATTACGTCATTTCCACAACATCCAGCTTTTGAGAAATAAGCTTTAGTTTATGCAATTTTGCTTTACTCTTATCTTTGCTTTCCTGAGCTAATTGATACCATCACTTCTTTCCAGGGGTAAATTCCAGTGTAGCCAGATTCTCATCTACTTTTAACTCAGTATGTAGAAATTCAGTTGTGGCTGATTTCTAATCTGTACTTTTTAGTTATCTGCTGTATCATTCCACTGCATATTTGACCTTCTTCTAGGAACCGCTGTGGAGAAGTAGTTGCTCTACTGGTAGAAACGTGCCAAAAAAGCAGATCATAAAGTCACAGAAGAAAATAATCAAGCATTTTCCCCATTTTGCTACACCATAAAATATCAGTCTTTGCAGGCTGCGGTTATACACATCTTGTCTCAGCACAGACAGCATTAAGCAAATCACAGAACTGTAGAATTACAGTTTATGCTGAGTTGGAAGGGATCCAAACAGGACCATCAAAATCCAAGTCTTAGCCCTGGACAGGACACCCCTAGAGTCACATCATGTGCCTGAGACCATTGTCCAAACACTTCTTGAGCTCTGTCAGCTGGTGCTGTGACCACTTCTCTGGGGAGCCTGTTCCAGTGCCCAACCACCTCTGGGTGAAAAACTTCTTTGTGATGTCCAAACTAAACCTCCCTTGACTCAGTTTCATGCTGTTCCCTTGGGTTCTGTCACTGGTCATGAGAGTGAAGAGATTGGTACCTGTCCTTCCTCTTCCCCTCATGAGGATGCTGAAGACCGCAAAGAGGTCTCCCCTCAGTCTCCTCTTCTCCATACTGAACAAAACAAATGTTCTATTGTTTACAACTGTTAGATTCTGTGTTTTCAGGTGCTTCACGGAGTCATTTTCCTTAAGGATGTCAACTGAATCAAGTCACAAAATAATGATATATTTTATTATTCTTGTCAGGAAGTTGTTTGTCTGCCAAGTCGTAGCCAGTCATAAGAACAAACTTAACTCCTTCCTTTAGCAGATTCCTGTTCTAGGTGTTATATTCAGCCCATATCCGGGTTTACATTTACATATCTATCTATCTATCTATCTATCTATCTGTCTATCTATCTATCTATCTATATATCTCACCTCCATTTATTACTTGAATTGGTAATGCTTCATTGAAAGTCTGCACAAAGTTGTTCAGCTGGCCCCCTCCCTGCCATTTTCAGTCATAATCACAAGAACTGTGTTCTCCTGGCCTCATAATCTGTTTTTGTTGTTTCATTATCATTTCATCCTCTGGGAGTGGAAAAGGTTAATGCAAGACCACCTCTCCTCATTATATGTGTCAGGCTGTCCTACGGATGATGTGCTGAAGTCATGGAATAGCAACTCTGCACCCTCTGGTGTCAGACCTTTCTAGTCTGGTCTGACATAACCACTTATATAAGGATCAAGAACAATCATGGGAAAGAAAAAGCAATGAAACATGTTTGGGAGTAGGTTAAAATTTGCAACAGAAAGTTACATTCCTTGTAACTATTTTTTACCCATTTACGTATGGTTCAAGTATTCCAACTTGCTATGAAAGTCTACAGCTTGTAACAAATTAAATCAAGGGCATCTTTTTGTGTTACATTTTCATAGAAATTGGAATAAATTCCATTGGCCTTTAATTTCTATTATTCTATAGTTCAGTACTTTTTTAGAAATACATCCTGAGTTTTCTGTTTGATGCTTTATTTTGAAGAAATTGATGCTTGTGACTAATATTTAACTCCTTAAAAAATAATTAAAAGAGTGCCAAATGTGTAGAAACAAATGTCTCACTCCAGTATGCAAATCACAATGTTTATTCTGTTTTTCATCTGCTTTCTCTAAGTAGCATTGCCACTATGTCCAGATGACTGATGTACTGTCAACAATTCTTAAATAAGGGTGGAAAGGTATTTTTTTCAGAATACTTCATAGTCAAGATTTCAGTCAAAAGAAGAAAAATCATACTAGAAGCACTCCTTTAGTGCATTTATGGGTGAGACATACCGGACCATGAAACATTTTAATGGAACAGTGCAGAGCATTTACTTTCCACATTAGCGGAAGGACAAACTTTTACCATGATTTCTCTTGCCAACCTTGTCAAAGTTTTGTGATCAGCTGATTTATCTTTGGAGGTGTGTGTGTTGGCCTTGACTACAGAAGGAAAACCACATGTCTCTCTTTTGTCTGCCTTAACTTAGGTTAAATGAGTCTTACCCTTGAATACATATAGAATGCAAGATCAGGCTCAAATTAGCCACAGATGTTATATGATCTTGATTTTATGTTGTCTCCACAAGTAAAATCAGTAAGTTGGAGAAATGGAGTCACACTTGTCTAAAAGTTTGCCTTACAGTGGGAATAAATTATTATTGTGTGAAAATAGTAACATTCTATCAAAAACACTGTAGGAGGTTGAAATAAAACTAATGGTTATTTAAAAATGAATGCTATGAGATGCACTTAATGGAGGTAAACTAAAGATTCCTATTTGAAACCCAGCATTACAGTGATAATAAACAGTAACTAGAACCACTTTGCAAAAAACCTCAGTTATAACATCTTGCCTTGTGCAAAAAGCTTTCTTCTAATGGACAAGGATTTTTTCAAAACATCACTTAAACATGATTCACATTACATAAAAAGCATTTGAGGGGGATTTTACTTTTATTTGTGTTACACAATAAGAAATTGTTGCCATTATGGGAGAATAGAAGATTAAAAGATTAAATCAGCCCAAACCACAAAATTATCACAACAAAATGATTTATGATAGGCAAACGGGACCGCCATTCCCTTTTTTTCTTAAACTTCATGATTATATTTAGTGAGGGGAGTTAGTATTTTTTAAATTCTTTCCTCCTTCAAGCTAATGACTTACGAATGCTATGCTTGTAACCACAGTTATAGCTATGATCAATTATTTAAAATGCCTTTTCCTTCTCCCCCATCTTCTGATTTTTGGTAGAATTCACTGTAGCACTCAGAACCTGCTGGTAGAAATCAGTTTTCACAAGGAGATGATTTACCACTGGATGTGTTAGGCTGTCTGCAGTTTTCGAGTCTAAGTATTTTCTGCAATTCTGCTTTGGCACTTCTAGCAAATATTTTATTTCCTTCCACAGTAAACACATTTGAGGGGCTGACAGTTAGTTCCTATTCCACAAACTCTTAGATTGACCTGATGTTATCGTTCCTAATGAGGAAGTTTCTCTCTCTACCTGTTTAAATGGTGACACTTCTAGCAGCAGGTGATTTTCTGGATTAAGAAGTCATTGTTGAGTACTGACCTCCTAGAGATTTAGAATAAACCCCACAGTTTTAAATTTCCTAGGGTTCAAAATGAAAAAGGGAACTTGTTCTGATAACCCTTATTTCCAGGAGCTTGCTGCTGCTGCTGGGAACAGTTGGCAGCAAGAATTTCAGGGTAATGGATATGTCAGGGTCCATAGCCTGCAAGTACATATACGGGCAAAGGTGTGGAAATGTGGTTGGATTAGAAACTTATCAGTTTGGTGGAAGAAAGGGAGCAGTATTTCAATTACCATATCTAAGGGTAATTGAAAAAAAAGAAGACTAGTATTATGCAAGAAATGAAATGAGAGGATGTAGGAATTGAACTTGCTGCATTCCTTGTTTCAAATTCAGTCAGCAATTACCCCTTTATGTAGCCACAGAACCAAGAGAAAATACAGATGAGAAGATCATCCATCATCCAAATGAGGAAATGTAAGTTGTTTTTTGTGGTTCTGTCATTTTTTTTTTTCTGTGAATTTTTATTTATTTATTTATTTATGATAGTTCTTATACTGTTACATACAGGTCTAAGGGTTAAATAGATCTACGGTTGTTACTCTAAAGGTAACTGGCTAGCATGTTTTATATCAAACAGAAAACACAGTATCCTTGATATTTGCAGCATACTATTGCCTAAGCAGCTCTGTACCTTTTTCCTTTCTATTCTAATTGTCTGACAAGCAATGCATACGAGCAGAACAGATTCCCTAATGTTTAATAAAAAATGCCCATAGTATGGGAAACATTGCTTGTTAATAGGATATGTAGCAAAATACTTGAATACAAATAGCATTTGTATTCAAGTTCCATGTCTAATTATATTTCAGAAGACTTAAAAACGTTGACATTTACATTCCTTAGTGAGGAATACCCAGTTTGAAATTTTACCACAGAAGCTAATGACCCTATTAACTCTAATTTGTTTACTCACCAGTCTGGAACAGTTTCTTCCACAGGTACCCCTTTGATGTTCAAAATTAAGCTTCCTAGAGGCTTGAGAAATTAAATGCTAAAGGAGGTCAATTATCCAACTGTTGCCTTAAAGATAAGGACTGCCCCTCCCACATTGTTTTAAAATGATTTTTTCTGATGAACACAAAAATCCCCATGATCACTAAACACATGTCAGGCCCTCCCACAGGTTTGCTAGGACATAATAGGCAGTTCTAAGTTTGGTCATTTAGGAGAGTGCCTAATTATATCAGGCAATACAAAGACAAAATTTTTATTTTTCTATTATACTGAGATTTAATCTTTAATCAAAGTGCAAATGTAATTAATTATTATTTCATAGTCTGTATTTTTGAGTTTTGAATTTGCATAATATCTCAAATATGACCTCCAGCAGCTCTTGATTAGCACAAGCCACCTGCTATGGCAAGTTTAATTTTTGTATTTATACAGAATATACTTAGACACAGGCTTACATTTATTATTAAATAGTTTATTCTACTTAGTACTGTCCATAACTACAGTATGGTCCAACCACTGTAGGACCAATCTTGGAAAAGGTAATAATGTTTTTTTTATTTGCAAGGAAACATGAAATAAAAAAGGGTTCATTCTTAAGATACAGTGTGAATGAAAAATACTTGTGATAGTTCAGCTTATTTTGCAATTATGACTGTTATCTCTGCAACTATGCCCCAAAAGGGATGGGGGCATGGTTTCAAACCCTGAAGAATCAGAGAATTTCAGCTTCTTAAGACATTTCCCTGAATGAAGCACTGGGTCCCACTGAATTCCTAACTAACAACAGAACATGAACCCAGAGATTACCACTAATCATTTCTTGCTAGATACAAGAGGTAAAAGCTGGCACCTCATATAAAGAAAAAACAACCATCAGAGCAAGACTGATGCTGAGGGATCCCAGCACACTCTTAGTGTGGACAGCCACAGTTGGGGAGGCTATAATGAGTGCAACCCAGACCTTGCTGAATGCCTCTCTTCAACATGGAGCGGGTCTCTTGAAAAGTCATCAAGGATCTACTACAGCAGAAAACTTCAGCAAGGTTCTGCTGGCCTTGAGTCAGAATAAGGCTACTCATCTAAAGTACAGAGATAAGATACAAATCCAGTAAAAAATCCCCAAACTAAAACACACAACCTCTAGTCCCCCCCTCCAACAGCACAACCCCGCAGAAGAATTCAAAAGACAGTGATGCTTTCTGCTGCAAAATTAAAGAGCCTCAAGAGGTGCCAGATGGCTAGTCCTTTTTCCTATCTTTATAAAAGAGCATCCAGTATGTTCAGCCTTAATTTGGTTTAGAGTTTTCTGGTGGATGGGGCAAGTCAGTTCCTCCAACGTATTTTGATGAGAAGAATATTTATCTTACGACAAAATCATGTATTGGTGTTATGGAGAATCACATCTATCTCTTTTCAAAAGAGTTATGAATCCAAATCCAGCTACAACTAGTGGGTGAATGACGTCCTTCTGAAAATGTTAAGTAAATTCTGGGAAATCAGGCATGAAAATGAACTGCAGATAAGGAAACATAAGGCTAAGGGATTCTGAGAAACCCTTCAGCTCTCATACAGCAGCTGGTGGTTCTGAGAAAGAAAACGGTTCCCTGTAATATCGCAGTGCCATAAGGAATCATGTGGGCTGTATCAGTTCCATCCTAAAGACTGCAGAAACTGACAGGAGCATGTTGTTTGGTATTCCTTCTAATTAAAAAAAAAATATACATATATATATATATAATAGTGGTGAAATGCATAGTTGAAAGAAAAAGGGCTATAATAGAGCATTAATAACAAATGAAAGATTCCAAGGCAGATTTTTTTTTGATTTAAAAGCCAATGATGGCTCCCAAGTGAATGGAATTTTACACTGAATTCAAAATTTGGTTTTGAATAGTTCATATCTTAATGTGAATATGGGAATATGGTATTTCAGGGAATTTTGGTGAGGTCTGTGGAACCTGTTAGTCTTTTGAGAACAATATCTGGTTATAGGTTTTCTTAAATTGTATGAATTATATAAGTGAAAAATAATTTAATTGTATGAGTGAAAAATAACTACTTTCTTCCTTGTCTTCTTAATAAAGATAGTAGTTTAGTTAGCTACAGAATTTTATGGCTCTCCAATATGCCAATACAGAGTTGTCTCAGTTTTTACTGAGCTCCAAAGTTACTTGTGTAATGACAATGTGAGCAAAAAAAACTTGTTTTCCTAATTTCACACCAAGTAGGAGATCAAGTCAAACAGCATGTTACACTGTTGACAATAGAACCAAAATACCAGGGTAATGTGAGGTGAAGATCTACAGAATTTACTTAAAATTCAGTAAATGTCATTTTCATTCCAGATTGGGTACCTTCTGCTTCTTTAGAAAACCCTGAACTAGGAGTGAAATGTGACTATCAGAAATATAAAATCTCTAGTAACTTCAATATGTTGTATTTCCTGCTGCTTAGATTTAGCTCAACAACATCTTTAATTCTTGGTGGTTCTGGAAGATATTCTATATGCCTACCTATATGGTAATCTCAAGAATGCCAGTGCATAACCTCATAGAATAATATATTGAAATTTTGGCTTTTTCTCTGCAGTTTCGATTTAATTTTTTCTTTCTGGATGAAAGGAACAGCTTTGTAACATTCCATATTTTACTGAAATTCTTATAACTGAATCGGTTTTAAATTATATTATATTATATTATATTATATTATATTATATTATATTATATTATATTATATTATATTATATTATATTATATTATATTATATTATATTATATATATATCTTAGTATACATATAAACTCTGGACTAATATTGACTTGTCTGTAATACAGTAATATACTATTCACAGAATGGTAAAGTAAACTCATAATTTGCTGGAGAAGTAAAGAAAAACTGCTGTATTCCTTTGCAGAACTTTTAAATCAGACCAGAGACACTTAAAAATGCCACAGTCTCTAAAATATCCACTTGTTTTCAAGGAAGTTGTGATAATCATAAACACTTCAGGTTGATGTTAAGTCCCTAGGATCATAGCTGTCTTTGCCATCTCTTTTAAAAGCACCAACATGTGCTTTAAAACCTTGTTTATGTTTCATTTTTTCCTCTCCAGAAAATAAAATTGCTCCATATAAGTTATTCTATAAGATTTCCAAGCATATATGGGCTCAGTAGCATACAGGAATTTTAAACAGAATTGAATCTGGCCAGGGATGTCCAAGACAGGAGGAAGAGCTTCTACAAGTATAGAAATGAAAAATGGAAGCCTAAGGAAAATGAAGGCCTCCTGCTTAAGGACACAACACATGGAAGAGGCTGAGGTATGGAATGCCTTCTCTGCCTCTGTCTTTACAAGGAATACTATCCTTCAGGAAACCCAGGGGGTAAATATGGAGAATGGCAGGTATATCCTGTGTGGAAGAGGATCACTTCATGCAGTACATAAGGAAAATGGATGGGGGTCCTGATGGTATGCACACATGACTGCTGAGGGAACTGGCAGATATAATGAGACCACTCTCAATAATCTTTGATTAATCATAGAGATTAGGAGAAGTAAATGTCACTCCTGTCTTCGAGAATTGCAAGGAGGAGAACCCAAGGAACTGCAGGTCAGTCGGCCTCAACTCAATCCCCAAGGAAGTGATGCAGCAGTTAATAATGGAAACCACTACCAGGCACACGAACAATAAGAAAATCTTCGGTGTTACTCAGCATGGCTTCCCTAAAGGGGAAGCATGGTAAAGCATGATCAACTTGGTAAGCTTCTATGACAAAGTGACTTGCCTGGTAAACGAGGGGACAGCAGTGGATGTTGTCTTCCTAGACTTCAGTAAGGTTTTCAACACTTTCTCCCTCTTGCTGAGCTGTGGGCATGAGGTGTTCCACAGTGTTCCTCAGTGAGGTGGCATTGTTGAGGCCTCATACAAAGTACTGTGTCCATTTCTTGGCTCCTCAGTATGACAGAGACATGGACACGGTGGACAGAGTGGAATGAAAGGTCACAAAGATCATTAAGGGATTGTAACATCTCTCTCATGAGGAAGGGCTGAGAGAGTTGCTCTAAGAAAAGGCTCAGGAGGGGATCTCATCAAAGCATATAAATGTCTGAATCCAGGACACAAAGATAGAGTCAGGGTCTTTCCAGTAGTGTACAGTGACAGGACGAAGGGCAGTGGGTACAGACAAACACAGAATGCTCTGTCTAAACATGAGAAAACACTTTTTTTTTTTTTTTTTTTTTTTTTTTTTTTTTTTTTTTTACTTATTNTTTTTTTTTTTTTCTGTGAGAACTATTGACTACTGGAACAGGATACCCAGAAAGGCTGTGGATATCTCCATCCTTGGAGATATTCAAAAGTCAGTTGGACATAGACCCGGGCAACTTGGTCAAGGTGCTTGAACAGAGGTTCAGACAAGATGTTTTCCAGAGGTCCCTTTCAACCTCAACCATTCCGTGATTCTGTAAAATACATGCCCATTTAGATATTCCAGAACTAAAAATTAGCAGAAGTTCACAATAAAGTGAACATGTCTGTGTTTATCTGACTCCAGAAACTTCAAAATCATAAACACAGAATCAATTGAGAGCACCATGTGTATGTCTCAGCAGGCACCAGCCAGACAGCAGTGCGCTCAGGAAAAAACCCAACAACCAACTACAAGCGAGACCTCATGTGTTCTGCAGGCCTTATCACAGGAATTTACAAATCTTTCAAGACTTTATTGACCACAGGTTAATAGCAGAATACCTCTATAATATAATTTTCTTTCTACAGCCCCTGGAATTATATGGGATAATTCAAAACAGACAACAGTTCTCTTCCTGGTGACAAGATAGGCAGTGATTTAGCTTGTCAAGCGCTTCGCAAGGCTGGAATGACTCTCACCTTGAAGAAGGACTAAACTAGTGCAAGTTGTGGTAGGCAATATACAGAAACGATAATACTGTTACTAATACAGAAGTGTATTAGAGTTCTCATCCATTCATACAGCTGCACAACAGTCCTCCATGGGGACTCTGCTGCCTATCCCTAATCAAATATCTTCAAGGGGCAATTTGGACTTCACCCTAATAGAGGGTGTTGGGGATAATGTTGCAAGGTTCTTCACAATGCAATGACCGCTTTTTCTGTTTTCCAGCATGTAACAGCTAAATACTACTGCTCCTACTTTGTTCAGTATTTTCTTTCATAAACTTCCATTGGTCTAAACGTGTTTTGTGCACACATGCACACATAAAATCCCACATAAAATCTGCTGAGATTCTCAACAGCTAAGAAGCAGTAGAGACAACGCTGTCACAAACTGAAGAAGAACAGTTTTCATGTTAAATTGTCCCAGTCTCAAATTTTGTTCACATGCATATTCTGATAGTGTGCATGAGTATTTCCAGCTCTTGTTCATCACTTGCTGTGCTTGGAAACAGGGGCTCACAATGAAAGCAGCTCCTCAACAAAAATTATTGCGCCACTGCTCCTCATTTGAACAAAAAGAAAAAGATGCTAAGATCAAAAGAATAAAATAAAAGGTTAAAAGGAAATCAAACTTGAAAGAAGGAAAGAGAACAGTTAATTGGAGGGTCTGATTCAGATGTGTTCTTGCAGTGCTCTTTCTTAATTTACTATCTGCTCCTGATCTCGGCACAGCAGTCTAACAAGACTTCCACTGCCTCCTCATTTCCCCCCTGGCTGTGCCCCTATTTCAGACCTGTGCTCACTGTTACAGTATTCCCCCCAGCTTTTTTTTCCTCCTGTACTGAGCTTTGGGACCTTTACACATTCACCATCATCCCTGTAATTCTAGGGCACCAGACTTGGATGTCGGCACTGATGGCCTAAGGATTAGAATATTGTATAAGGGCAGGTTTCTGACTTCAGCTCTGTGAAGTCAGTGCTAACACTAGGGAGATACTTACAAAGGCATAAACAAAAGAGACAAATCTACACAAAGAAACTGTGGAAAGGATCTGGTGGGAGGAGGGCAGAAAGAGCAAACCAAGGTATTTTAGAATAAGGAAAGTGCCTTAAAGCTGACTTAAATGTCTCTAAACAAATGTGAAAATTTACATAGAATGATTTCAGCTTGTAAGTAATTTTATTTAATGTATAAAATTTTAGAATACCAGTAGATAAAGTCAGATATTTGTTTCACACAGTAGAAATTAAAATCCATACTACTGTTTTGCTGAAATACTCAGAATCAGCATCTTTTGCTTTCAACAGTTCCCGGCTTTATAGATGTTGTATAACATCTGTTATAGATGTTGTATAACCTAAAAAAAGACTTCCCAAAATGTTTGCTTTGAAAGACAACATGGCTGTTTTTTTCAGATGCCTCCTTTTCTTAAATAAACAAATCAACAGGGGATGCATTGTCATTTATCCCACATCCTTCTATTTCTGCATGCTTCCAGTTGACTGCTAAGCTCCTCAGTTCCAGAGGCCACACCGTTAAAGCAATAAATTTTAAACAACCCAGAATATACTGACAGAAACTGCAAAATATTAGATTGTTGATGCTGATTTGACTTTGAGTTCAATTACATCTTCCTGTTTATTATTGCTTATCCTGCCCATAGAGGTGTGGATGTAAACTCCTTGACTGCCCTTGAAGTCAAAGGCGTTTTGTGACTCAAAAAGAGGAATATGCTGGCTGCAAGTGAAGTGAGTAACAGTAGTTTGACCTTCCTGGTTTCAGGTGGACTACATGAACACAGAGTAAACTGTGTGCAACATGGTAAAATAGATCAGAAACATTATAAATGTGGAATAGTGCATTATTTGTCACAATTCAGATTTCTCTCTGGGGACCATTAGCAGTCTAATACTATCCCAGAATAGTATCATCTTTTCTAACTGTGTAGACATTACAGCACTGTAAAAAAGAAGGGCATAACAAATCAAGTGTTATGCATAAAGGTTGTTAAGAACATAAATAGTGAATTAAATAGCAAAATAAATAAATGCAATTTCTGATTCTTTATCAGCCTTTACCCCACAGTCAGCCCTAAAACACCACAAAAGACAAAATGCCCACTTCAGTCACGTCTGCTGCTGATCAAATTGATTCAGAAAAAGACAATATTTTATCCATCCTCTTTGGAGTTCAAGTATGAATGGTAAAGCAAAAGAGAGTGAAACTGAGGGAAACATGAAAAGCTTGATTTGTTAGGACCCCTGCTGTCTGAAAAGAGATCAAAGCTCAGGAGGAGGCTGTAAAACAGCCGAATGCACTGCACAGAAACATGGCCTGTGGCAGCTGCTCTGGGCACGCTCTCACAACACAGGTGTACCTCCAAGTCTGCTCTGCCAGCTGAATCATGGGACCAGGCTACCTCTTCTCCTTCTTCATTATTTCTACTACAGTCACTGAGGAGATGTGAGCTCCATCCATCACAATGCACAAATTCACAGTGCGCAGATTCAGCACAGGCCTAATTAAAGCTTTTCCTTTCATTTGTGGAGATAATTAGACTTTCATCTCACCAGGAAGCTTCAGAAAGATCTATTTCTTTCTTCAATAAGAGCTACATCAAACAAAAGCAGATTTTAATCGCCTTTTCTTTGGGGCATGAGTCAATAATGAAAGATGTCATGGGTAACAAAAATTGTGAGCAGGGGGAAAAAAGGAGGGAAAAAAGACCAAGCTATGTTCTTTAATTAACACCATGTTTGCAAACATCATTAATTTCACTCATTAAAATGATTTTTATCTACAACTGATTGCTGATAAAACAATCGATTTGAACATCTCATCTGTTTCATGCTATGCAGGAACCCATCTGCTCTGCTGTAAAGCAGGAAGAGTGCACACAGTTGAGCAACATGTGAGAACAATAAAAAATGCATATGTGTGTGTCAGGGATTTGTGAGGCTCACTGCAGGGCAAGGGCCACCTTTTCTCAGAACATCTATAAAAAATGACTTGGTAGCAGGCCAAAGGACAAAATGTCACAAAGATCAGAAGTGCATAAATAACAAATGAATTAATATGTGCAAGAAGAAAGGTTCTATCTGTGTTTGGATGCATCAGTAAACAGGCTTGGAAAAATAAGGAGATTTCAGACATATTTAACACTATATCCTGAACTGCTCTGATATAGTATTAGAGACATGCCAAGTTTACTGCCTTTGCTTTTTGATCCCTAGTAGAACAAAAGCATCTTTTCCTACTACCTGTCACCCTGGTGCAAGGGGAGAGCATTTTTGGCTCCAGGCCCAAGTCACATTATTTATTTATTTAACCATTTGACACGGTGCTTCTGTATGGGCTGCCTGATGCGCAGGCTCACAAAGAGGGTGTAGCTGATTGTCCATGGGAATTGAAGTCTGGCAGTCTGAGGCAGAAATAAAGCACTCTTCCACCCCAGAGCTTACAGCAATCCCAAAGAACTGTTAGCCTGATGGCACTAAGACATTTAGTGCAGAGCTTGTTTAAGTTTGCTTTCAATGACAATACCTGCTTTTTAGCAGGCAGGGAACTGTTTTCATATTGGAAGAAGCACTAGCAGTAAGGATGTACTGTAGCAGTGCAGAGCTCGCTGTCAGTCTGGTTAATGCCTTCCTGGATAGGATGAAGGGTCATGATTCATCAGAATCAGATCTGAAGTCCCTCTAATAGCAAAATATCACCGAACCAAAAGAATAAAGGATTAAAAGGGCATTACTGAGCATTCTGGTGATGTTGTGACCTGCCTGGGAAATTGATGAAAAGATTTAATGGAACCTTTTTTAAAGAAAATCTACAAACATCCTTAAATCTCACAACGCTGGTGCTTGGTTCATAGTGCCTTTATGCAGTTAGTTCTGGCATATGGCAGTTGTTTCGGAAACCAAAGTTTGTAGGAGCTTGACAGACATTTCTTCTTGATGCATTGAGCCAGTAAGATCCCTGGTGAGTATCCAGATTCTAACAGAGCTGCACATGTCTATTCTCATGACTGTAAAAGATGGAAGTTTTTCCTGTTTGGGTTCCTTTCTCTCAAGTTCACTCAGTCACTTAAAAACAAAACTGCAGTTTTCTTCTGTGTGTCCTATTTTTATGTTAATATGCTTCCTCCCTCCAGTAAATGAGAAATGTTTTTATTTTAAATTATGATAAAAATATATGCACATTGCACTGAGTTTATCCATTCTGCTAAGATCTAATAATTCAATGTGCTGAAAAATCTCTAACAGCTCAAAAGAGAAGGTTTAACACAGGATTTTCCCAATTCTCCTTGAAACTCTCAAAAAAGTTTGAACACTATTATGTTTCAGATAATTATATTTTCCCTGTATCCTGGGCCAAGACTTGCTTCCATTAATGTCTTTTTAACCATTTACTTCAGTGGAAGTCGTATCTATTCCAAGTCATTGAGCAGAGAGGAGAAAACTCCAAATAGCAGATATTTACTGAAGAATTTACTTTGAAAAAGAAAATGAAAAATGGTGGTGCAGGGAAAAAAAACAAAACCTTTTGATAGTCAGGGTTCAAGGGAGGATAGGCTTTTGGTTTTTTTTTTTTTTTTTTTTTTTTTTTTTTTTTTTTTTTTTTTTTTTTTTTTTTTTTTTTTTTTTTTTTTTTTTTTTTTTTTTTTTTTGTTTTTTTTTTTTTTTTTTTTGTGTGTGTTTTCTTTCCTTTTTATTTTCTTTCTCTTTAATGAGCATGTTGCATGCAGAAGGAATAGTGACTCATGGCCAGAACTCTGAAAAACCCAACAGCATTATAGCCACTCCTCTGTCAAAGTATTCAAATCAAAATTTTGTCTAAAATGGAATTCTACCTTGGAATGCTTCTGAGCTCCCTCATTAGAATATACACATTGTTCTGATCCAGTGTTTTTAAATAAGAAACCACACTCATCCCCAGAAAAGTTAGTTTATGCAATACAAGTATATTGTTTATACAGAGGATGCAGCTGATCTTCAAAGTGAAAACTCTCATGAATAGAAGAACCCAAGATGAGATTTTTGCCAACTACCTAGATGTTACTGCTGAGCTACAAACTGCTAGAGGAAATCAGAGGAAAGCTTCAATCATATACTAGATTTGCTCATTATTTGTAATTCAGATACATCACTAGGTAAGTCCTCATTTCATGAAAGAGGACAGGGATCCAAGGTAGGTGATCTGCCAGAGGACAAGGAACAGAAGACAAACAGAAAAGACTATTCTCTGTTTTAAAGGCAAAATTGGAAATGTACTCCTGCATTGCTTGTCTTAAACTTCAGTAGGCTGAACTGCCCTACTGCTATGAGCTGCAAAGGAAGAGACAGTTACCACTGCTTCTAATATTCTCAACAAATATAGAGCAATATTTAGTTTCCAATGAGCCTGTCACAGTGTCAGTGGCACTGGGACTGAGTGGGCACAAAGCTGTTGCTAATGAAATAGGGAGGCTGGAGGCAGATGGTATCCAAATGCAAGAAAAGTATCTCAAAATGATAGAATGGGTGAAAAACTCATTTACACAACCCCTCCCAATCAAAACATTATCCTGCATCTCTGTGTCAAGGGAAATCCATTCCAATTTAACAAATACAAGAAATACTATCCAGATAGTCCAAGGATTGGACTTACAGACTCCTCTACCAAAAGGAATCTGTATATATTTATGTGTGTGTGTTTTTACATGTACACTCAGAATAAAACATGGAAACGGCAATGTACTTTTTGGTATTTTTTTTTCTTGAATGAGCTTGGACAAGTGACATTTTCCACTTGTTAGCTCAAACACAAATGTAAATATGTAGGAGCATAAAAGCTCAGCAGGTAAAATTAGGGAATTTGTGAATGCATATTTTGATTTCAGGAAAGTCCAATATATGATAACATATTTTCCTGTGATTCACCAGTGTTATGCAATAAATATTTGATTAATATAATGGGATTCACAACAGTGTATAGATCATGAAGGTCTTAAAGGTATAAATCTTGATTGATGATCTGGCTTTTCTTTCCTGCACTTTTTGCATCTGCATGCAAAAAGTGCAGGAAAGATGCATCTGCATCAGAACATGAAGTCCAAGCCATGCATTGTGTATCTGTGTGTGTGTGTGTGTTGTGTGTGACACCACCACAAACTGGCAGGATCTGCTTACCACTGTGTTTAACACACAAGGGATGTTTCTGAGTCCAGCTACTCTGTTTAACATTGGTGGAACATTCCTAGATTTAGAAAGAGCTTCAGGATTACCACACTTTTTTTCATTTTAAACTTAAAGTAGTCTGAAGTGTATTCCGATCTCTTCTTTAAGAATGTCATGTGAAGTTTGATGTGAAGAATGTTTAATGGATGAAATTAAGAATCTGTAATTGATGGTCCATTCATCAACTCCAATTGAGATGTAAATAGAATATCTCATTGTTTATGTGTATATCTCATCAAAAAAAAAAAAAAAAAAAAAAAAAAAGAAAAAAAAAAAAAAAGAGAGAGAAAGGAAAGCAATGATACCTGGATGATTAGTAAATTAGATTAATGACTTATATGATAACCATATTTTATGAATAATTTATTAGCAGTGTAATGAGTTATGACAAATTTTCATGAAGACTTCTGTCATATAGCGCACATTGGCTTGTTCACAAATGTACAAATCAAGTGGGAATGTGCCATTCTAGATGAATTATTGACTGATTAAATTGCCTTTGTATGAGAGTATCCAAAAGAGCTTTTAGACATCTGTAAAAGGGTCATGTCCAATAGTATAACTTTTGACATGTACATATCCAACTCCTAAATAAGTCTGAGGTCAATTACTGTTGGCTTAAAAAACTAACAAGGAAGCAAACAAAACAAGACTAAAAATACAATCGACATCAGCTATCTTGTTTTCAGATATTTCCACTTCCCTATAGGACAACAAAATACAGTACTTTGGAATAAAAATGTACAACTTAATAATTATAAATATCTGAAAAAAAAGGTTTCTCTTTTTATGTCTCATTTAATCTTGCTCCATTTCTTTTAGGGCACAACATACAAAAATATTGGGTACAAAACTGGTATGTGCTTTATAAGGTCTGAGTGGAAGTACACATTTTTAACAGTATAAAGTTAACCGATCTAAATATGTTAACAAAATCCTACTAAAAAACCCTCCCAAACCCCCAGACAAACAAACAGAAATAGAAAAAGAAAAAAACCAACCCCAAAAACCACAAACAAACAAAAAAACACCCATCCAAAACAAAGGTCAACTAAAATAGTCTCAAATATTAGGCAGGAAAAAAAAAAAGAAAAAAAAGCCCTGAACAGACCAGTACTTCTACTAGCAGGCAGAAATCACTGACATATTTCACAGGTAGAGAGCTATGCACAGAAAAAAAAATAAATCAAAGGTTTACCTCTTTAATCATACTTAATTTTTAATGTGGACCTAGAATTCAAAAACTTAACACTTTTAAAGAACTCTAATCTCATATAGAAAAAATGATATGAGCCTATTTTAAAGCTGAAATGTTTTTCCTGACTGAAAACTGGAAATTATGAGCTTTAGTATCCAAGTGTCAAAGAAATGTAAGTGCCCACCAGATTGCTGGCCCACCCATAGATTATTAATGCACAATTAATCTACTAGGGCAACTGTAGAGTGTCATTTAGCTTCAGAGCCCATAAGTATAAAACAGCAACACACTGTGAAATTAATGGCAACACTTAAAGGTCCCATTGTTATTAATTCATTTGACATTCACTGTAATCACACTGGTCTTTAATGAATTCATTTGGCACGTGAATATCGCATGTACTTTCAAATGCACTCCACTGCAAATCAGTGTTAATTGATGTCCTGAACTGAAAGTGTTTCTCTCTCTCTCTGTAACTTCTTATTTTTAGCTTACTGTACTTTTTTTCAAGGGTGTTTTCCTCAGCAAAATTTACACATGGCATATGCAAGCACACTGGATGTCAATATAGCAAACAAAAATGACCAAATGATCATATGAACCTCTGCAGTAACTTGTTCTAAGGCAATAAACTTTAAACACCACTGAACTTTGGTAACCTCCTAGTGCCACATAGCCTGTGAATATTTGCAGTTTGCTGTTCCCCACAAATTGCCTGTGAACATCTTGTGCTTATGTGAAAAGTGCTTTGGCCAATGGTTATCATCTTAGGGAGATCAGTTTTGTAGCAGTAACTGGCTGTATCTCTCACCCTGCACTCAGTGACTATAGCCATGCACATGGATATTGTCCGTAAATGCACCAATCGAAATCCAAAACCTGTGAGGTTTTTTGGAACTGAGAAATTTCTGATGTCACATGCAAGCAGTTGGTCTGAAGAGATTTAATACATGGGTGATACAACCATTCAAACTCAGTAGCTTGTCCTAGACAAAACACTTCAAACTGGAAAATCCTTCATGCTAATAAAATTGCATTACTGTTATAATTCATAATGTCGCTGACTTACTTCCCCAGATAGATAGTAACAATCTTCATATGTTCTTGCCTCCCAGAAAATTAAGGAACTCTCAGGGGTGCCAAAGGAATTTCTGATGTCAAACCACTTCCTAAGTGAAACACTTCTTTCAACCTGTATGCAGTATACCCAGGGATCTTTAAACAGCACAATCTGGGACTACCGTGTTTGACATCATATTTGTGGGAAATTTTTAATTCTTAAAACAGCACACAAACCAACAAAACATGGCTTCAGAATGCCTTAGATATAATTACACTTGAAGGCAATATCAATAGCACTATATAAATACTATTACTGTATCAAGTACATGTAAACTAAATAAAAACACATATAATAAGCACACACTTAGTGAAAAATGCTTAAAAAGTTGTTAAAAATGCCACAATTTTTATTGCCACAGTGGGGTTTCATTGTTTTTCAAAAAATACAAGGGTAATGCTTTCTCCAATTCCAGACCTTCTTGATTTTCAATAATTTAAACACAGGTACCCCAAACTGTGACATAAAAAAACATTTCAAGCATCTCTACTTGGGTTGAAATATAAGTAAACAGAAAAGAGGTCCCACTGATTTAATTTGTTTCAATACTACTATCTGCTGGGCAATGTACTTTAAATGCACAGTGTTTTTTTCAACTAATGTTTCTCATAAAAGGTTTCTAATTTTTCTTTTGAATTTTATGTTAAAGCTAGAGAATATTATTTAAACATATTCAACACAGCACACATATTTTTGTAGTACTGGGTAACTCAGGGGATGCAGAATAGCATAAAAAATGGAAGAAATCCTGAAACTACTGGATAGAAATAGTGTCAGAGTAGTGTCGACTCAACTCTTGATGCTGACATGCAAGACTTTTCTGAGATTCATTTCCAAGGAAGACCCAGTGAATGAAACTATTTTAAGAATGGATATAGACACATCAATGAGAACCACAAATCAGTGTGTCTGGCCACATAGTACTGATTAAAGTTAGTATTTGTCCTCCCTCACTTTTTTTAACACACCCAGAATGATGAACGTACTCTAAATTAAAAATCGTGATTGCTGAATCTTCATCACTTGCCCTTAATATCCTGGAAGTAAGGAACGTGCCTTGAAATCTAGCTATGTTTTATTCTATTTGACATTATTTGAAGCATGACTGAGTTATGCTTCACTTTAGTTCAAAACTCTCAGTCATCATTTTCTTAATAACTTTTGAGGAAAGAACATTTCAATAAGCTAGCACTTTGGCACTGTCAAAGATCCTCCCCCCAAAACCACAAAACTGTCAGCCTTGTTTCAGGCTGACATGGAGCCATGGAGCAGGAATATATATATAATTGGGTTTGTCAGACACTTTCCACTCTCAGAAGCAGGCAACTGAAATCTTAAAGGGAGAAAGAATGAATTTTTGTCATTGACCCTCTGGAAAACTGCAAAATCGGACATGTATGTGGGCATGCTGCTAGTCTCTGGGAATTCAAATTTTCTTATGCTATCTAGAATTTTGCTAAGAATGTAGAAGTTGAATCATCTGAAAACTGTGTAGACCAAGAATGTTGTAGCCCAACACTGTGAAAGAGTCAGACAGTACCTTCTATATGACTGGTTGCTTTTTTAACCTCTTAGGGTTGTTCTAGGACCAGGTATGAATAAGAATATTTGCCTCATTAGTTCTTGGAGAGAGAGGAAAAAGCTGAGGGAACAGTCTGGCAGGAGGTATCAGGAGGACTCCACATAAACCACACTTTGCCAAGGGGGATGGATTGTGGACTAAAAATTCCTAACCCTGAAAAATGTTTTCACATTGCTTCCTGACTCACTTCTACAATGCCAGATAGAGGATATGTGCAGACCAGTTTGCTGTGTCCTCCCCACTGCTATTTAATCCACACCTACTTTGTGCCCTCCTTGTGTGTCTGGAGCTGGCTTTGTAACCTCACTGCCAGGGTAGATGGGACACTCATGTTCCAGTGTACAGATGGTTTGGACCTGCCTACATTGCACACCAATGACAAATGTTGGCACAGGTGTAAATTTAGTGTGCTAATGAGTTTGTCTAAAGTTCTTGTCTGACTTATATCCTGACAGGATAATGCTTCTACAATGTGATTTACATAGGAGTTTTGTTTAATTTTGTGCAAAAGAGGGGTAAACAATGTTTATGGAAAAGATTTCTACAAGACTTTCTACTTTCCTAATTAATGAATGAAAGAATATACAAGAAAAAACATTCTGCCTTCTCAGAATGTTGAGTGATCAAAATAAGAACTTCCAAAACCTGAAAATCTGTGCAAAATGTTAAACATCAGAAATAATGACAGTTATTCACACCAAGCAAACATGATAATATTTAAGCAATGCAGCACAGTGGTACTCTCAGCCATTCTCCAAACTGAACCGGAAACATGGTCACAGATTAATGAGATTATAAAATGAATTTAGCAAGCTTATTTTTATCTGAATGTTTATCAGAAACCTCTGAGGTTTTAAGAATTGCAAACCTCTAGCAGTGCACAAAGTATTCTACATGAAAAAGATACTGGCTTTGATATTGTTGGAGAAAGGTGGATGGAGAAATTGGATTCTGCAATGGCAGAAATATTCCCAGCTCAGCTGTTGGGAGAATCCTCCATGCATAGACAACATTTTTCAAGTATGAGTTAGCTCATGAAATTTTTCTGCACCTTAACATGAACCATAAAATAATAATTTTAGGTGGAAAGACAGCATAACATCCAGAGATTCAAATCAGCAGAGATGCAAAAAAACCCCAAAGTGTCCTCTATATTATGTCCACTATTTGCTTCTTGTCTCTGCTTAACCAAACCCAGAAAAGAATAAGTATTTTGTGGGAAAACTGTTTATATAACCAAAAAGGGACTAAGAATGATTAGATCTTTGCTCTATATTACCATCCAGCTATATTAACAATACAAAGGGCTCCACTGTATGTGTACTGCACTTTTTTTAAGTTAGTCGCTGTTCCTGTTCTAGAGCTAAAAATCCAAATCTAAATACAGGAATAAAGGTAGAAAAAATGGCAAGAAGAAGCAATTAAAAATGTCCCCATTTAACAGTTGAAAGGCCAAAGACCTTATAAGATAAAAGTACTTGCTTAGAGTCACACTGTATGTCTGTGTCAATGTTTCAGTATTTATAAATCTTCAAACAGAGACAGTGACAGAGCATAAAATTAGTATTAGTATATTAGTATAAATAGTAAAAAAATCCCATAGATTTTCTATAATTAAGTAGAGCATACAGTCATGTAAAGGTTTCTTCTTGGAGATGAAAAGATTTATATTGCTTTGAACAGTGCAGTATCTTGGCAGTAGAAACAACTACTAGATATGGTAAGAACAGGGAGGGAACACTGGCAGAGGGAGCAGTTTTCCAAGATTAAAATAGTCTATTCCCTCTTTAAAAATGAATTTCCACGAAGACAGACTGTCACAATTACCAAATGGGATACAAAATAGTTGCCACCAGTTTATAATCAGGCATTCTTGGCTGCTCACACTGAGTTGTCTAAATCCTGTCTTACTGCTGCAATATCCTTGTAGTCTCTCTTATTGTAATATTATCCTGATTTCTACATCTTCCTGTCTTCCTCCTTCCAAGCAACCTTTTCTTCTCCTTCTCCTTCTCCCTAGTCCTCGCCACAAACCTCAGAGCACTCTGCAATTTTCCCTCCCAAATACTAAAGAAAGGCATAGAGATTGCTTTGGCAGAAAATGGGAACGGGGGCATATACTACACATGACTAAAATACAAGTTTTCTCTTGTGCACGGGTACTCCTATTGCTTTTATGCAGAGGGGAAAGCCAACAGGTGAGAGAGCGTGGAAGGGAAGGCGTTTGTCCACCCAAGCCAGGCACGTGGACACGCCTGCGGCTGCCTGGCTGGCAGAGAACATGCATGCAGCCAGGAGCCCTGCTCGCTGTGGGAGCTCAGCCAGGCAGGCAGGACACCCTCACAGCTCTCTGGCCTTCAGAGGAGCAGAGCATCCACGAATGTCCTCAGCTGCTTTTCAGACTGGAGCTGACCTCAAGGCTAAATAGCTTTCTTTACAGAACAAATATGTGTAGCATATATATCAACTAATCTCAGGATCTGCCCATTTGCTGTAATTTAATGAACTGTTTGTTCAGCTCTGCAACATGCAGCTGCTTTTCTAAAGATGAAGTTTCTAGAGATGGCCTTTTTATAAAGTAATCTGTTCAGAAAAGATCACATTAAGTCATTAGACCTCTTATTACCTCCTTACATATTTTTAGTTGGATACTAATTTTTTCACCTTATTAAGAGGCAGGAGGAATATTTTAATTTTTTCTTCTTGTTCCATGCTGGTTTAAGAAATTTGCCAGTAGGAGGATTACAATCTTGAACAGAGAACAACTGACAATTCTGACTCTTACATCAAAGAAGACTTTAGAAACTCCAGTGATTTGAATATCTGCCATGATTACTGAACAGATAGTTTTGCTGTTTTTGAAAGTTTGATCAGCTTCACTTTAGGCAAAACAAGCAAGGTATAGCTAAGAAACAGGTAAACATTCTGTAGAGTTTGTAAAAAATTATTACATATTATTTCCACCCCAACCATCATTGGCATTATGTTAATAACAAGGCATAAAACAACAGAAGAAAAGCAGATGTAAAAATAAGAAAAAACATTTTTACATGGAGCTTGTGATATTTGACAGTGGATAATAATAAATTACTAATTGTTTTTATACCATGCTTATTGAAAGCAAATCTAGAATGTATTTTAGTACTGTCTTGGGAGGAATGATTTCAGCAATGCTGTCTGGTAAAAACAAGTTCATAGAATTTCACTGTATGAACCCAACATCTTCATTAAATTTTAAACACTACAATGCCTTTTTAGTCATAATGCCAGCATAAGAGAAAAAGAACTGGAAATGTATAGGTATACATAAATATACATACATATATATGTATATATCTGGTGGGAATTTATGGAAAATGCAAAAGATGTTCAAAAGCAGATGACTATTAGCATAAACTGTACAGCGAGCTGCTCTGCAATATCTCTACCTTTCTTGCTTCTATGTGCATTGAACTTTTAAGCTTGCTGATTCTGCCTTGGGCAGAAGTGGCACAAACTTAAAAATGGAAGGTAAAGCAGTCTTATCATTTGATCTCATTTATTTCAGGTGCTATTGATGTAAAGCCCCATGATCTTGTGGAAAGCTTTACACTATTTAGCTTATTGTAGGGTTGAGAACACATCTAATCTGTTCTAAGGTAGAGAGACTCTTATACTCTCCTTGTCTTTGACTTGCCACATCCAAATTCAAATGGAAAATTCTTGTATTAGAAAAGCAAGAGAACTGCCTAATTGTAGAGGAAAACTATTGCAAGCTGGGATTTACATATCCATGTGCTCTTAACTTATTATGTCACATTTGCTTTCATTCTCCTATCACACTGATGTGCATATTTGTAGGCAAGACTAGCAGCAGCAGAAGGGCATGTTAGTTTTTATCATGTTTTTTACTCTAATGATCTTTCATGGCAACAAATTTATTACACCTATAAAGGAAATTATCCCTTTTTTTTTTTTTTAGTAACAGAGAACTGTTCTTGAGAACACCAACAATATTGTGATATCACTTTACAGGCAGTAGTCAGATTTTAAACCACAACAAATCAAATTCCCTAAACCTTGTGCAATCAGCCTGTTTATTCTTGAAAGTTAGAAAATGAAGGTTACTGCAGGGTGTCCCATTAGCAAATTACAAGTGGAAGAACACAAAAAAATTTTTTGAGGGCAGAAGAAAACAAGAACCCACCCATTTTAAATTTGCATACTTTCGTGCCAATGAAGAGTTTCAAATAAATTTTTTAAAAAATGATTCAAATGATTTTTAAAAAAAATTAGCCGAAACCCAATATGAGTAAACAGCACTAGCATCTCCGATTCTGATGATCTAACAATTTTGAAAATTTCAACATAGCAGTGTCTAAAAACCCATTTTCCTTTTTTTTTTATGGTGTTCTCATTCTATAGGATTTAGGGTTTGTAAATAAGCTGGATCATACAAGGACATTCTCTGATACACCAATAATGTAGGAATGGCATAAATCACATTCTCTTACTTGCTAGACTTCTGTATGGCTTCAGGAGCAGCTCATACCTAACTTGAAACTTTACAATTGATTTTAGGTCAGGTTCTTTGGTTTTGCCCAGTTACTTAAATGATTAACTTAAATTAAATTTTATATAGAAAAGCTGGATACATTCAGGGACACAAAGTCAAGGCAGTAGCTAGGGCACTCATTTGTAGTCAGTCTACACTAACTTGGCAGAAGGAACAAAAGTAACAGGCAAAGGAAGAGTGAAACTGACACCAGCAAACTCTGGAGTCAGGGTACTCCTCTGGAATGAGTAAATATCTATTTAGATTTCTTCTGATGTGGAAGAAAGAATTTAAGGAAATTGAACTGGTTTTCCAAAATGTCAGTGACCAGCCTGATGATCAGGCAATAGAGGAAAAACAGGGCTATTTGGAATGCCTTCCTTTTCTTGCTGTTTTTTTGTTTGTTTGTTTGTTTGTTTTTTGCTTTTGTTTTTGTTTTTTTCTTTTTTTTCCCCCTGAATTGTGCATTACATTCTGAGCAATTTTTAATTTCTATTAAAAAGGTGATCTCCAGTTTCCAGTATTTCCTAAAAAGGCATATGCTAGAAGTTAAGGGTTATTAGGACTCAGAAATCTTTCACCTAAATTTTTGTTCTTGGGAATATTAGAACTGCCTCTAATCTGGCACTTCAGGGAAGCCAAAGGTTGAATGTGCTGAGTCTACTGCTGCAAACTGCTAGGGTTACCCCAATATTACACAGTGCTTTCATTATGTTTTAACATACTAAAGGGTAAAGCAAAACCAGACTAATAAATATGGCAAGTATCTATGCTGAAATCATGCTTATCACACTGACTAATCAGGCTGCTCTTGCCAATGAACTGTGCTGCTGACTCATCAAAACTTCAACCATTGGCAAATGTGCTGTAGGTGGAGGGTGGTTCTGGGACTCTTTAAACATTCCCTGCCTAAGCCTGCCTTTCCTGGAAAGAAAATATCACAGATGATTACTGTTGGGAAAACATGGCTGAGGTGTATGGTATGTTTAAAAATGGAACTTGTGAATTTTCTGATGTTACTCTCCATCTACATAATTCTTAAAGTTTCACTACATTACTTGTGCTTTTCCTCTGCTACTTCCTATTTTATTTTGCAGTCTTGTGTATCTGGTTACAGACATAGTAATCTCCTTTCCCTTCCCTCTTGTTATTTCTTCCACATAAACTCTACTTGAGATGGGTTAAAATTCTCCAGGTCCTACATTTCTTTGCCTTTCTTTGAAAAAAGAGAAAAAAAGTATAAAATGACCTTTTCCTTGAAACAGCAAGATTGGAAACTAATCTGCTTGTTACAGTTGAGATTTTGACCTGCCCCCTAAACTGCACATTGACTTCTAGCTCTGAGAACTGGTTTTGATGGTGATGTGTGTCACTTTTTTGTAATGCTAATTCAGGCAGAAGCCATTTATCATTTCTGAATATAGAAAATGTCTGGTGTGACACTGTGCTGACTTATTCATAAAATGATAAAGATCAAGAGAAGCAGTACAGCTTAGCCTAAAAGTACCTAGACCAGGACCAGAACATCTACTTTCTATTCTTGCTTTTCTCTATGACAGGAAAGACAATTGTTTTCACGTATTTTAATAGTTACTTGTTGATAAAAAGTATAAGAGTAGGAATTATTGATTTTTACAATAAATACTGAGGTAGATGAAAATCTGTTTTCTTGTATCTGTACTTTATTTATGCCTTTCTTTATCAGCACACAAAAAATGTCAATGATAAAATGATTTTTTTCCCCTTTTTCTCCCTATTAGAACAGACATAATGCCCCCACAGTGTATCAGTAGATTTCTCAGTTCCCTGGCTTCTGTGCAAAAATCTCACATGGGAATATTACTATGTCCAGATTTAGGAACATGGAATGACCAGAAAATCCATGAACAGGATAACAGAAAGGTTAAAATCCTTTCAGACAAGACAGCAAAAAGAAAGGCCTGTTACTTTTGGAAAGAATCACAGTACATTTGAAATTAAGCAAAATAATGAAAAATTTTTACAAAAGATGTAGACTTCAGTTAAATTCCCTAAGACCTATATTTTTCTGAAATATACTAATATACTGAGATTCATGACAACCTTTTAGATGACCCTCTAGGGATATAAAAATTTATAATTCACCAAAATTTAGACATTAGGAGTACCTACTAAAAAATACTCTATGATTCCTGGGGCCAGGGCTATCCACGTGGGCAACATGGCAAAAAGCTGCAATGGCACTGCTACTCCAGGATGGTTTAGCCACCAGTAAGAGATGCAATCCTACCAGCAAGTGCTTTGGAGGAGTGGAGCATTGCTACACTGCTGATGAAATGTAATTTGTTACAATAGCTATATATCAAGCCAAAACGTTACTGGCAGATGTGGAGAGTAGCAGCCACTTCCAGCTTGTGACTTGGTGTCCACGCTGTGCCAAGCCATGATAACAAAAGGGGGAGAATTAGAAAGAAACAAAAATCTGCTGTTACTAGAAGTTCATTATTTCTTAATCCGAAAATTTATGGGATTGATCTAGTTTGAGATATTTTATGAAGTGGAGAAATACAATAATGGCTTATAATGTTTGAGAACTTTGTAAATAAAATTGTTTTCTGGGTATAAAATAGATGTTAACACTCATTTTCTGTCACATCTGTATCTGTTCCACTGCAAATGCAATGTACTGGATTTTCTTGTTAGATTTTTTTTCTTTATTTAATCTTCAGAGGACAGCTTCAATGTATAGTCATGAATCTCTCTGTGTGTGTGTGTATATATATATATATATCTATTCAAATTTTGCCTTTTACCTCCTGGGGAAATTTCTATAAAGAAAATATCACCTTTATTTTATTTTATTTTTACTCTTTAAATCAATATTTTGCACAGGTATGTACTAATTTCCAGTATTCTTATCACTGTTTTACCTGAATTCAGATGTGTAGGCAATTACTTTGATTACTGCCTTTTTCTTTTAACTTTTTCAAAGACTGAAAAATTAATTCATCTGTAGGGCTACATATTCTTTTAAAATATAGTTCTGATCTTTATATAGTAATGTAATTTAAATTAGTACCTAATTCTCTAAAGTCCACAATTTAGGACAGCACAGAATCTACTGCAACAACTAATTAAACACTTACTGTAAGGTTAAGTTTTTCATTAAATCAATAGGCCCCTAGTGTCAGTTACAAAGCCCTAATTACTATGCTGTAAATTTAGATTGAATTTGAATTAAGGACTGATTTCAATCTAACCACAGCATGTAAATATTGTAAATTACCAGAATTACAGTTCAATAAAATTGAATGGATTTCACTTTAGATAAACTAAATGCAAATGAGCCTAAGGAAAAAAAAAAAAAAAAAAGAAAAAAGAAAAACAAACCTGCAGAAATTTCCCAAACATCTGCACAAGAGATTTACAAGTACAGTCTACAGTACACTGCTTTGGCAAAGAGAATACCAGAGCTCCAAAATGCTGCCATCGTTTACTCTAAAATGTTTTAAATATTTCATTATCTGTTCTGAAAATGAATAAATTTAATCTCTCCCAAGTGATCAAGTAAAATGATGGCTAATGTGCCCACTTACTGTGTTGCTTTAGTTTGATGACTGTATTGTTGTGCTAAAGCACAGTATGAAATCAGGTTATCAGGTTATAACTGGCAGGGATAAAAAAAGCAGTGCTGGGAAACACAAAGCAACCCATTTTCAAGGCATGAATCATGCACTTTGAAGACTCAAAACAAGTGTAAAAATTACAGACAATGGCACTCTAATCAAACGAGTGCAAAATTGAAAATAATTGGGAATTTGTGGACTTTCATTCACCTTCAAACAAGCACTATATCCACAAGATATTAATAAATTTGGGACAATAGGCAATATGCTAGGTTACACAGAAAATGAAAAATCAAAAATGCCTATATTAAGGGTCATACATATGATTATTAAGAGCTTTCTACTCCCTTGCTTATGTTATTTCAATATATGCACAAAAAGTTCTATTAAAAGCCTTAAGATGTCCTTAAAAACTGAATTAAATCAATGTATATTTTTTGTTTACATTTAACACTTCATTAATACATTTAAATAGCAGAATAAAAACAATTGGCTGAAAAATAAAACTCATTAAATTAATATTGTCATGAAGACTGAGAAAGGGCATAAATTAAGGAAATTAATGATAATTTACATGATTGTGTGCTTGAGAGAAGCTGAGCATAAACTCAAAACTAGAAAATAACGAAGAGGTAATAATAATCCTCCTTCAAGAACAATATTTACTATTCTCATTTCTGCCAGAAATACAATTATGCCAACTGATTCTTTAGAACAGTTACGGTTTTGTTTCTTTTTCCAGAGAACATTTTGTGGGGTCTTGGATTTGTTCATGCTTCACAAAGTTACTCAGTGCCAATGCAGTTTGTAGGCACATGCACTGTGTCTGATAATTTACAGTCTGACAGCAGCACAATTTCTGAAACTCTTATTTCCTGTGAGTGTAAAAATTACATCTCAAACCACAGAATGTTTTAATGACTTCATGTCATCAAGAAAGGTAATAATACTTCAGCTCAGCTTCATCAGCTGAGCATGGTAGCCAAAGGTAGCAAGTAATTTACTACATGTGACCTATGTAGGTTTTTCACATTAGGAAAATCAAACCATTCTCTGAAGTGCTCATCTTACCAGTCCACTGGAATGTTAAATTACTGGCTGCAAAGGAAATGATGCTTTACTTAAGTTTGGAGTTTTGCACAAGTGAAATGAATGGGCCAAGCTGCAAAAGCCACAAAGTTTCTTGTGATGCTTGCCAGAATAGAAAATACAGTATCTATTTACCACCTACAGCATATACAGTATATTGCTAAATTTAGGAAATACGGTAGAATGAAAGACTACTTTTATAATTGTCCTTCATGTCTTATAAGGGCTCCTTTGCTTTCCATCTTCATGTCATCTGCTAGTGGATAGAACAAGATATTCTCATGTGAGCAGATTCATGTGAATCTGCTGTTCTGGCTCCCATGCTTACTCCTAAGGCTGTGAGAATCATCTCTCCTCCAGGGTCTCTAGGCTGGAGCAAAGGTAAGCAGGAAATATTAGTGACTGCTGAAATCAATGTCTACCTATTTAAATTCACAGATGCAATAAATAGGTGGCACCTCTTGGATCTTGCTCTCTAAACTGCAAATGATTTCACCTTTCCTGTTCTGGAATTTAGATGAAGTTATGAAGTTAGATAAATTTCTGGGGTATAGCTGATTTTATTTGAGACAATCTGTGTTCATGTTCTGTAAAATTATTTTCCATGAAAAAAGTCTAGGGACTAGCTAACACGTGATGAAGTGGCCATGCTATAGGCTTGCAGTCTGACAACTGATCAGTGTTTTAACATAAAAGAAAATATTTTAAAAAGTCTCCCAGTGAAATAGGAGGCTTCTTTCAGCCAACAGCTAAGATTTAGATTTTATTTTTGCACAGTTTTAAGTTTAATGAAAGTTCACAATTAGCTTGTTAACAAGTCTCAGCCCCTTGTAAAAATCTTTGCCACTTTGTGTGGTGAAGAATTTATGATTTTATTGTGTCTTATGGAGCAATGAAATTAAATAGAAGATTTTATTTTTCCTGGCTTTCCTAAGGTTATAGTGCTTGAAGTACAGTGTCCAGATCTGTCATTTATCCAGTTAAATGGAAGGCTGGCGATTACACACACAAGATTCAGTTCATGTCTGTCTGAGTGACACAAGAAAGGTATAATTGCAATAAATGTAGCAGTCAATGTTTTGGACCTGTATATGCACAGTCATCAGGCCACACAGTGTCTAGACAAACACTCTCCAACAATTATACTAATATGTAATACCTGGAAAGATGACTGCCTTATGGAACCTTTGAAGTTTGCTGTTGTATTACTGTATAACATCTGTAATACCTGTAATTAGAACTGCACAGCCTAAATACAGTGAAGACAAAATTGTCCATAGTGTGTAGATTGCAGAACAGAACAACAGAGTTAAAAAAGGGAATTAGTTATGGAAATATTCCTAATGGTGTGAATCCTGTAGTGAAAATTTCAAAATAAAAAGTTTCAAATACTTAGCAATTCATTTGTTTAATGAATCACAGAACAGAATCTCNATATCTATATATCTATATCTATCAGTTGGAACTTTCTTGGCTGCTGACCATTAACTCTTGTCCTTCTACTCTGCACCTCTGAGATGCTGCTCCATATTCCCCACCATGATACAGCTGAAAGCAGGAATTCAATCTTTCTCCAAGTCCTCTCCTCTGCAAGCTGAAGAAATTTACTTTCCTCAGGAATTCAATCTNTGCAGAACAGAACAACAGAGTTAAAAAAGGGAATTAGTTATGGAAATATTCCTAATGGTGTGAATCCTGTAGTGAAAATTTCAAAATAAAAAGTTTCAAATACTTAGCAATTCATTTGTTTAATGAATCACAGAACAGAATCTCAGAATAATTTAGATTGGAAGGGATCTTTAGAATTCATCAAGGCTGAGCCCCTACTCCAAATTTAAAACATGTTTCTCAGGGTTTTGTCCAATCCAGTTTTGAATATCTGAGGACCCTCTTCCACAGCTTAGCCCTTCCTGCACGGNTGCACCTCTGAGATGCTGCTCCATATTCCCCACCATGATACAGCTGAAAGCAGGAATTCAATCTTTCTCCAAGTCCTCTCCTCTGCAAGCTGAAGAAATTTACTTTCCTCAGGAATTCAATCTTTCTCCAAGTCCTCTCCTCTGCAAGCTGAAGAAATTTACTTTCCTCAGCTTCCCTTTGCACATCACACACTGTTATTCTCTTGTGCACCTGAAGGACACAATACAGAGGAATAATCACTGCCCTCAAGCTGCTGGTTGTTTTGCTCCCCAGTATGCTATAAGCCTTCACCACTACAAGGCAATACCAAAACCTAAACCTTTTTTATCTGAGCAACTGTGATTATTTATCTAGATGTGGATAAAAATGGCAAGGTAAGTGACAGTGACTTGACCCTGTTCTGCTTCACTTATCAAGCACATGATTTTAGTTAGTAGCGGGAATTAATCCCATAATTTTTACTGCAGAAGACCTGAGTGTTTTTAGTACCCCATCATTAAATATTGAAAGATCTATTGGTAACAGGTAGTTCATAATTCTGTTTTATGCTTATAAAGTCAATTGTTCATATTCTGTGGAAAAAATCTATCTCCAGGTATGAATCTTCCCTGAACAGTGAGCATATAAAACTCCAGCTATGTTACTGGAAATACTAGACAGCATACTTGGAATGGTATTGGAATGCTAGTTGAAATGACCACTGTTTAAAAGTAAGCAAACACCCAGCAGTCTGGGACAAAGGTAACAATAAAAATACTAGTCTTTTAATGTATTTTTTAGTAACAGTTATTATGGATTTGAATTAAAATATATTTTAGCATAGGCATTAATTGAGCACACTGGAAACATGCACTGATGTTCTTTTCTGTCACCTTTGGGTTATGTATGCATTTTAACATTTAACTTCACTGCATGCAAAATCCAGAAATGAAAAGTGTGCATAAAAATATACAGGGCATTACTTATTTATATGTAAAGCCTTTATTCTATTTTGTTATTTTAGATTAAATCCCATTTCTATTCTATTCTCTCAGGGAAGCACTAACAGTTTGAGCGCAGCGTGAAAGCCATCAAACACTTGAGCTGAAATTTAGATTGGGCAATTTTGCCTGGTGAAGTAGAAAAGGACATGTAGAATGGCAGAGAACAGAATGGCTTATGGAAAGGCAGATGTTTTAATAACTTGTTGTCTAGTGGGAGCCTCAAATATCTAAATTTAAACACTGCAATATATTAAAGTGCATTGCTGTCAGGGAGGGCATACTCCTTTACCTTATGAATCAGGATAAATGTGCATATTTATTGTCTGTGCATGATATAAGCCACCTATTTTATATGTGTTTTATAAACTTTTAAAAACACATATTTTACAATTGAAATTGGAATTAATTGCAATGTGTTAAAAAGATTATTTCAGACTGCAAAATTTTGCTAAAGTTAGCATTGCAAAATGCATAACATCAGAGCATGGGTAATACTCGGTCTTGAGTTTTGACTTGAACCTGTCTTCTTGTGTGAGTGGACTAAATAGATACTTGAAATCTCCTGCCTACTAAGATTCTTTTTGCTTCAGCACATCAATCTCCTGTTAATTTACACTAGGTTTGGAACAATATTTGTCCTTCAGCCCACTGCTGGAAGAATGCAATGAATTTACCTAAAAAAATGTCCAGAGAGAAGCTCCCAACCTATGTTACGTTCTTTACAGAAAAAAATTCTCTCAGGATGTCTGGTTACTCTAATTCACCCTGGCTGCATAATTTACAACCTCGTAGAATTGGGATGACTAGGGAAGAAAAATTTTATTAATAAGCTAGCTTCCCATATGTTCATGAACAACTGGGTCCTATTAAAGAACAATGAAGGCCCTGTCACTTGACTTTTGGAGATATTACACCAATATTTATAGACTGTTTTGTGACACAGAACTCCTAATTGACGTTGCTTTTCACATTTGTCATCTTGTATGCTATCCCCTTTCTCTACAAGTATCAGGCTATATTTCACTAATAGCTATTGAAAATTTTTCAGGTATACTACTAAGAAATATTAAATAAAATATATTTTAAAATTTATAATTATAATAATATATTATATTATTGTTTAATTTATGGTTTAATAGACATATATGTATTAAATAAAAAGACATATTTTGATGGATATGGTGACAAAGGGAAATTGAGGGTAGTAT
The DNA here is from genome assembly GCA_013400215.1 of Cisticola juncidis. Taxonomy (NCBI): domain Eukaryota; kingdom Metazoa; phylum Chordata; class Aves; order Passeriformes; family Cisticolidae; genus Cisticola; species Cisticola juncidis. Next base: position 1,763,067 of record VXBR01012230.1, on the reverse strand, counting down.
TTTATGAAAGCTAATGACTTATATACTATACTGGAATGATTTTAAAGGTCATAAATTTCTCTTTGAATTGGTTTTTACTTGACAGTAATTATGGGACAGATGAAATAAAAATCTGCATAAAGAAAAATGAAAAAAAGCCTTGCAAGTTTTTGTCTCTGCACATTTTCAATGGTATCTCTAATTCTGTTTTAGGGAGTGGATTTCCAGTTAGAGTTAGCAGGACCTGTTGGTTAAAGAAGAAATAAAAACTGACTGTGTAAGCTTAATGGAATATTCTCACACAGAGATACCACTTCTGGATCAGGAAGTCCTTAAGCTAGATAGTATTTCAGACTAGAAATAAATTAATGGAGAAAATTATTTTTCCTTTTTCTTTTTTACTCTAATTTTCTCCCTTTTTCCCCCAACTCTTATCTAAATCTCTGCTGTGCCATACTAGGAGGATTCCAGGTCTGGCCATTCATATTCTTATAACCCAGTGTTAGTAGATACAGTGTAAGAGCTTACACAGGAATCACATGAGAAGCACAAAAAAAGCAGCTCTGAGCTGATGCAAAGACAAGATGACAAAACCACAGAGGCTGAAAACAGGTTGGAAACAATCTGTGACCAGGTTGGACAGTCCTTAAAAGATATTAGAGACAATCCTTGAGGATTTATCTTCTTCTATTACTAAGAAATAGTGAAAGTAGAAATAGACACTTCTTGTGCCTTTGCTCAAGAGGACAGAGCTAAAAAAGCTCTTAATATTTCCGCATAATATTTCTGTAAACAGATCCCAATCACCTTGTGCTGCACTGCTTTCAACTGAGAAACAGACTAGAAATGCTGCATGCTGCTGAACAACACAGACTGCAGCTAGAAAAAAAAAAGCTGCAACCAAGGCTTTACTCCTCCCAACCCTCTTTTGCTGAATGGGAGTCAAGTGGACAAGATTATATCAAATCCTCTTCTTTCAGGGAAAAAACTGTTGATGAATTAATAAAAACTTGAAGGAAGGAAATGTATGATAGAATGTTATTCTGCACTAATAACAATCATAATTACAAGCACCTTAGTTAAACTTGCTCTGAAACAGCTAGGACTGCATTGGGGAGCTGCTTGAATAACATTTGCCCCACTTATCCTCCATTTCAATTTAATATTCCTAGTGCTAGTGTTGCCTATATCATCAATGTCAAAAACTAAAAAGTCTTATCTTCAACTTTCATTCCAATGCTTCAAAAGAGCTTTGAATTTGCATCTTACTCTAGGGAAGATGTAGTTTAAAAACATTTTTGCCCAGCTTGCTCCATTAATTTCTGAGGAAAATGCACCTACTGCTGTGAATATGACAGTTCTCAACCTTGGTGTTTTTACAGGATGTCCCTCCCTAGGGAACAACCTACACCATTCTGACTTACCCTGCTGGAACTGCACCTCCTGCTGGGTAATCAGCTACTGCAGCACTAAGGGAGAGACCTCAGTATGATTAACTGGATGCCCCTTGTGAATGCTAAGGAAAAAGAGAGCTGCAAGTTTTCTAGGGGGGAAAAGTGCTTTTAGTAATCATCTGTTTTCAATTCAAGCAGCTAATTTACAGTTGCATAGAGCTGCTCAATTACCAGCAGTATAAAATACTTAGTATTTTATACATCTCGGTAAGGTTTAACTTAAAATACTATTCATCAATCTATGAAATGTATTTTTCTTCCAATTTTTCTGTAAGTCAAAAACAAAATTAATTTTGTAATGATTATCTGACTCAGGTAAAGCTGATTTTATATTCCTCTAGGCCAAAGCCACTGACAAGGGCACAAAAAGGATTATTTTTCAGCAGTTTTCAGCTCAGCTAAATCAGCAGATAATGCCATCTATGATGTACAGTGATCCTGACCTTAAGCCCTCCTCATTGTTAATGTTTCTCACATCTCAACTATCCCTCAATGGCAGAAAAATATTACATAGCCACCTTTGTGCATCAAGAAAAATTAATCTTTTCGAATTCTTTGGATTTTATGCTGTTTTATTTTAGTTTTCTCCCATCTCAAATTGCACTATCATGTGAACAGAATATATTTTATATTGTCAGTGGTGGTAATCTGGTGTATGACTTTATTATATACAGACCATAAAATAAAGATGCCTGTACACCTATTTAAAAAAAATAACAAAATCAAAACCAAAGCCCAAACCCCAGATGCAAAACACACAAAAGAAAACTAGTTTCTCTGCCAAAGAGCAAATAAAGCAAAGAAGTTCATTGTTACTGACTGCTATTCACAGCAAAAGCAGTTTATCTTCAGCTGCAACAGAAAAACCTGTGGACTTTCAACTGAAAATATCATTTATAGCTGAATTTATAGTTTGAATTTTTATACCATGACATTTGAAGTGAATTGTTCTTGGCTTTAATGGATTTTAAGTCATTAGTTAAAAGAATAATTATTTTTCCTTTCAGAAGTGTTACTCAATCATTTAGAAATGTTTAAATTCTATCATTTTTGTACCTAAATACATATGTTAGTAAAAGGATACCAGTGCCATGTAGGATGGACGGTCTCCATTTTGCCAAGTGTCCTCTTCAACCAGAGGCTGCATAATTTTAAATTTTTGCATGATTTTTGATACTGCTAATTAGGTTGATTATCATCAAAATCATCTGACAAATAGAAATGAACCTTACAAGAGTTTATCAGTCAGTAAAGAACTATCATTCTGTTTTGAACCTAGGAAAGATAAGATACACAGAAGTGTAAAGAAGTTTATCAGATATAAGTCAGAGCTGAAAGCCAAAAAACCAAACCTTTTTGTGATTCTGCTGAGTGATTACTCTAATAAATGGGATATAACCAAAGACTGTTAGTGTTACGGCAATTGAAAGTTATCGGATTACTCCTTAAACGTAGTTATTTATTGCAAAAAAAGCTTCAGGTCTCAGTGGGAGGCTTAATGTACTATGAAGATACCATTTAATTCTTAAAAATCCTGTTAAAGTATTTATTTTGCAGATTCTATGATATACACAGAAGACCTTGGCAATAGCTAGTTGGCAGCTGTCTGAGGCCAATCCTATCGCAGTGACCGATACTTGCTTTGACTGGCATGCTTCATTTTTTTCTTGAACTTCCCACATTCCCAGTGCTCTCCCTCCATCTCTTGCTTGGTAGTCAATCTAACACCTTTCAGACATTGAGCACATACAGAGGGAAGGCAGAGAACAGGATATGACATGCCATTTCTTAGTTCCTTTACAGCTGCTGAGCAAGAGCCAGTCAGACTGTGATGCCTTGCCTGCTTTTGGAGCTCAGGAACACTGAATACATTGATACACTGCCATGCAGTCTGACTTCAGTTGCTTGTGCAATCCTGTATCATTTATACAAGAAAATGCAATAATAAAATGATCAGTGTAATGTTTGCTAGTTGTTGCATGCATACACAACCAGAGGAACGCCACATGTGTGTTGGTATAGATTCTATAGACTGTGAGAGCAGTAGTACTAGGTCTCATCCTCTGATGTCAGATTATTATAAACTACTTTATAAATAGCTTTTATGTGAATCCTTAAAAACCCTCTGAAATCAAGTCTGACCCAGTCTTGATCTGGAGGTTGGAGTAAAGACTCCCAACATCCCTTTCCACATAAATTATCCTATAATCTAAAAAAACTCATGTTTTTCTCTTCTTAACCTGGTGGAGACCAAAGCAGGCAGTCACTTCTTTCTTTTGCACTTTTAACATGTCCACATTTCATAGGAGAAGTATTTCCTCATACTCTACACACTTTGGATGTCTTCACATAAATGAAATAAATTTTTCATTTTTTTCTTCCTTTCTTCTTTCTTATTTTCTCCTTGTCTTATTTTTCATATGATGTTTCTCATCTGTCTGCTCTAAATTCTCAGTTCTTCTCCAGCTGAAATCCCCCATTTGCTGAGTAACTTCAATCCATCAAAATTCCATTTTACTAAGACCTGTTTCATCATACCATCCACATCACAATTCTTTATTTCTGCTGTTAACTAAAAATTCAGTTTTGGATTTTAGTTATTATCTTATTTACACATTTCATTATCTGTTTGATCATTGTAATTTAATCATTTGTATATTTGCTTCCACTGAACTCCTTATATGAGACAACCTCTGAGAAAAAGCCCATGCAGTCATTGCTCTACATTAAATAAAGAGCTGCTCCAAACATACTTAGTGTAATGTTTCTGAAAAATTATCAGAAGATAATGAGCAAGGTGGCAACTGGTCACATTCTGTTGGAATAATACAATATGGTGGTATTTTCATTAGGTTTTCTCTCTTTTCTATTCACTGTCTCTGCCTGTCAGATGTGGTGGTAGCATGTGTTTTAAGCTCTCTGATACACGGGCTGTCTTTGATTTTGAGAATTCACACCACAAAAGAGCTCTGAAACTTACAGTGATCACTAAAAATGACTGCATGACAAAAACTAATGATAATAGCATGGTTCACAAGGTGAGGAGAGATACAGACAGGCTACAGAATAACATAGCAATTACTCATCCTTGGAGACAAAAATTATATCTGTAGATACAGGTAATTATTTTCCAATTATTTTATGCTGGTCATTAATAAGAAGTCAGCCTAAAAAAAATCCTACCAAAAAGAACAAATAAAGACAGTGACAGCACAATGAAATGAATGTATTTCTTAATCACAGATGAATTTACACCATTAAAGGGATGTATCTTATGTATGTTAAATGGTACTGAGATATTACTTTAAATACATAAATAAATTTAAAAGACATTCTTTAAAGTTCATGTATTTGGCACTTTTTGTCAACAGAATTCATGAAAAATCTGGGCCTGTGTCATGATGGAAATTAAACGTTTGCTTATTCCTCCTGCTAGATCTAGAAACATAATTTATGCTGTCACTTGTCAATCATTTCAGGGTCAGCCAAAAGCCAGTTCACCGGCTCTGAGATTGCCAGTCCTTTTTAAAAAGTGTGTATTGATTATCATTAAGTGGATTATAAAAAGCATTGAGCGAATAAGCATAAACATATGTAAATAAAGTTATGGGTTGAGATGAACCTATGCTTAGGTTGGACACAGTGGCCTCTGTAGCTTTGTATCATGATATTGTTCTGTCATTAAGGTGATTATCCACCTGAAAATGGTGAGTCACTTTAAATTAGCAATACATTTAGTATTTACTCCTTTGTAAACTGTTTTCATCCCCATAGCAACTTCTGAATGGGACTACAGGTTTGTTTTGCTTTCTGACTCATTGATTAAAGCATTAAACAATAGCACTGTCCTACACATCTCAAGCAGGACTGTGAGCACAGATTGCTGTGAGCTTCCCTCACAGAGAAGGAAAGCCCGTCTCGTCACTGAGAGCAGGCACAGTAGGGCTCTGCCTCCTGCGTCTGCACTACAGCTCTGAAGTCACCTGTTGATCTCAGGCACAGGGATATCTGATGGTGTAATTCCCTCGTGTTCATAAGCTCTGTGCAGTGCTCTGCTCTACAGGGTAAGCAGCAAGGGCTGTGTAAACGGAGAGAAGGTGTTGGCAGTGCTCTGAAAAGATGTCTGCAGCTGCAGCACAGACACTGAGTCAAAGTAATGTCCAACAGCGAAGAGCAGCTGAGCTCATGTAAGCAAGTCATGAAAGGAAAGAAAAAACAGTAAGGCAAAATGCAGAAAACATTCAGAGGTAGTAGAATAAATTGGTAAGATTTATAAAATGCTGTGGACAATGTACTAAAAAATATTTTTACTTGCAACAGAGATAGCAATAATAGGCAATTAGGTTTAATTGCATTTAATCGCCTGTAGTCTGTAGAGGGTGGGGGGGAGGGAGAAATTAGAGTCCTTGTATTCAAGGACTGATTTTTTACTGATTACTGATAAAAAAATTAAAAGAAGGTTAGTAAGGTACTAGAAATGGTGCAGATGGTGCCCCACATCAAGCAAGATCAGTTACGGCTTAAGCTGATTTTAATGCCCAGTTGGAAATAAGCTTTGATGTGGAAGAAAAGTTCATGGGTTGACTCAGAACAGTTTAAGAAAGTGACTAGTGAAGGCTAGATCTGTGCAGATGTTTTTACACTTTAAGCAGCTCTAACAAAATGCAAACTTCTTGCTAGTCCTGATATGAAATATCTAGGTTCTCACTTATCACACTGCAGAAGTAAAAAATGTTTTCCCTGGTGTGGAGAGAGAAGGAAAACACCAAAGAATCCTACGCTAGGTGTCACTGCTGAAAACTAAGTCTTCTAATTTTAACAAGTTCATAAAAATAAGATTTTAATAATTTAACTCAGAAAATGCAATAGCCCATCTCTGCTTCAAGTAATGCATTTGACTGAACAAGAGTCTGGAAAAATTACAGGCTTGTCTGTTGCACCTGTTTATGGAGCATATGAAAGTGATTTAAAGAAGGGAAGAAAACATTTCTAGGGACATATTTTAAGAAAAACAAAAAGTAAACTCTGAGAGTGTTTAAAAAAATGAATTCAGAGCAAAAAATCCCCAAACCTTTAGGATCATAAAAATATCTTCGCACTATTGTGCTATATTATGATTAGTCGCAATTTCCTAAATAAATAGTGAATGCTTTGGCAAAAATACCAAGCAAAAACCAAACCAAATCAATATAAACATGTGCACTGTTAATCTGTTTAATTATAGATAATATCAACAATTTTATTACTGTTTTACTGTTTATAGTTTCTCAAACTTTTCCAGCAGTTCTGGTAAATGTGGCATAACTGTTTCTTAATTTTACTCTGTTCAAAGGTAAAATACTTCTTATGATATCAGGCTTTGTTAAAGAATGCAACACTCCTGTAAGTAATTTTATGGTTTTGCTCTCAGTTTAGATAATAACAACTCAAATACCCCACACTGTATAAGAAAACAAAAAGCTATTACTATACCTGTATACTTCAGTGAAAATAAATATACAAAATACAGGTATTTTGAACTTGTTGTGCTAAAGTATGTTCAAATTCCATATATGCACTCAGGGGTTGAAAACAGATTCTTCAATGTGGCTTTTTTTCCAGAACAAATAAATCTGTTGGGAAAAAGACCAACAACTACTCTGAGATAAACAAAGAACCAAATAAAAGAGAGGATGAAAATACAATTTTGTTCTTGATGTTTCTAGTTGGTCAGTCCCTTGATGACTGTATCTATTCTTCTGAAGAGATTCTTACTGAGTAGTGAAAATGCTTTAGCATTTAAGCATTTTTTTTCCATCAGGCTATATCAGGGAAAATTAAATTCAGTTTGGTGCTAGCAATTATTCCTTCCTATCTATGACATTGCCATGTATTGTATTATTGTAAACAGACCAGAAAAGATTATCCAAAGCAGCATCCTAAGGAACATGTGGTTATCCCCCATACTGTTTTTTTTACAGTATCATTTTGTGTGGTACATCATGCTTCTGTGTACCTATTCAGTTTTTTTGTACAGAATGTTAAAAAACCACAAAGATTTCTATAAATTCACATGGCATGTAAAGGATAAGGAAGCGAATGTACACTGGCTGCTTAACGTACCCAAGAAAAGGGTAGGCATATGGTAGCAAGGCAATAGGTGGTTTCAAAAAGAAAGTATTTCAGGCAGAAGAAATTACTTATGCTGTGAGGTTAAGGAAGTGACTATACTGATGTTAGAACTGTGGAAACATTAAATATGAATGAAATGCAGAAATAGCTTAAGGAAAGGTAGTAACAGGCTAGAAGCAAAGGATGTGACAGAAAAGAGCTCTGGGAATGAAGAACAGCAGTAATAAAAGAGACAAAGAGGTAAACTGTCAAAGAGGAACATTTAGGATTTGTAAATGAGCTCTGCCAAAAGAGAAAAGAAATGTTCATTGGAGTGGAGGCAGTGAGTGACAGGCAGAAGAGAAAACTTTGTGGAAAGGGCAGTATAGAAATCTACAAAAAATGAGGCTTAAAGGATTCTAGAATCAAAACCTTTTTGTCTCCTCAAGTCTAGATTACACATTTTAGAAAATTAAGAAAGAAGATGCAAAATAGAGAGAGAATAGGACTGAGTCAGAAGAAAAGAAGGACATGGAATGAAATCAGAACATTACGTCAATGTTTACAGTAATTTCCTCCTGTCAAAATAAGAATTTGGGTGCCTGAGGAAGAAGTATGCAGTTACAAAAATTGGTTTTATCCTGCAGAATATAAAAGGACAGTAATCTTGACAAAAATTGCTCTCATTTTCCAGGACAGCAGAAACACAAAAGCAACCGGTGTGCTGAAAGACATAGGATAAAAATTCCAGAGGACAAAAATTATGGGCCATGTCCTGTGGTTAAATCAAGGTGAAATTGGACCCCCAGCTGGAAGTCCTGGTTTGGTCCACTAGAGGACTCTTAGCAGTCTTAGGCACTTGTTTTTCATACTGGCCCTCCCCCCATGATACTTACATTAATTAAAAAGCNATGTTCCTATATTAAATGTCCTTGCTTACAAAGAGACAAATTGTACAGCTCAGATGCACAGAGAGATTCCATTAGATTTTTCATACACTATGGAGTATTGTGAGGATGAGACCATTTTTATATGCAGCAAATAGCATACCTTCTATCATTTTCTTCAACATGGAAATTATTTGATTTTACCATTTTAGATTTAGTCTTGCATTTTTGGACAGTTACGATCATAAATTATCTTAAAAATGTGTAATAGTGTATTTAAGCTCAATCACTATGAGACCAGAAAGCCATGTAAAATGCTTAAAATAGGTAATTGAAAAGGACTTGTTTTTCTGATGTAAAACAAGCTGAGTGAGTTTAAATAGTCTAAATAGTCATTACAGTCTGACTGTGATGTGTTCTTTCCTCCACACTTGCTGCAGCATTTCTTGTATTATTATAATGGTTTCTAGAGCAATAAATTACAGACACAGAACCAACTGCTGAAAAGTGTAGGCGGCTCACACAGCATGATGCAAATCACGCTGTTGGATACTCTTCCTTTGTAAAAACTATTCCACTACAGCACGCGTGATTCTGCCCCCCAGAATACAATTGCGCTACGCAGCAGTTTATGTTGGAGCAATGGAAATGGAATTTTCCACTGCCAAGCCCTGAACTCCGCCAGGTTATTTTGGGGCTTGAACTTTGCATGCCTGTGTAGTATTCTAGTAACTGCATATACATGAAAAAAGCAAATACATAGTCACAACCAGTTAACAAAAGAAATGGTCACCTGAGGGCTATTTACCAGATTATGATAGATAAATTGGTGATTTTTCAGCCTAATTCCTTGTGAAGTGATCAAAATACCACAAACCCCCTGCTAATAAGCAAAACTTAGCAAGCAGGAGACAGTCCGGGTCATTGAATGAAGTAAGGGATAGCAGTAAATGGTTGTCCCCTAAACCAGATGAATTAAATGATGAGAAATTATTGATTCCAAAGTGCTACTCTGCCTATCCAAGAAAGATAGATCTTCATATTAGTAAGTTATTGTACACTAAGTATATTTACATCTTCCTTTGATCCAAATGTAATAAAATATAAAAGGTAAAGATATCCTTTTACAAGCGCCATTTAACTATAATAAAAATATGCTTAGAAAGTGGGAATAAGATTTTGTTTTTGCACCACTAAAAGATAATATTGCTAAGATTCATACGAAACAGAATTAGAGATGTGACAAAAATGAATGATTAATACCATGCAAAATTTGGCAACTACATATAAATTTTGAAAAAAAGGTCAAACTGCCTTCACCAGTTCATCTGGAAAAGATTTTTATTTAAGAACATATGGCTTACAACTGTCCATACAGCTCTTATTTTGCACTGGAGAAGGCAACATTTATAACATCCATCCTGTGTACATTTAAACAGGAGAGGCACACTTAACAACATGTGGATGTTGTTACATCAGGCTGTGGGAGAAATCAAAGACCAATTGGAAGAAAGGGACATGGAATGGTTATTGTCCATGTTCCTGCACTGTTTGACACCAAGTTGCACCTACTGCAGTGTACAGGTGGTTTTCTGAGGTGATAACCAGAATTCTAGTATTCACACTTCCTTCTATGAAACCAAACCCTTTTCTCCTCCCATTCTTCAGAAATCAATTGACAGCTTGTGCTTCTGATTTTAGGTTCTTTGTTGATGGTTATTTAGTAAATTTTGAGCATTATACCTAAGGGCTATATTCCCATCCATCACTGATCCATCAATTTAGACTGAATACCAGGGAAACACAGTTGAAAATATGGCTTTGTGGCATATTATTGTTCTTTTTCTTTGCTGACAGAATAATAAGATTTTACAATAATACAACTAACATTCTATTCATCACTGAACTGATTTTGATCTTAGCAACTCCATAGTGCTGTAGCACTTTGTAGAAGTATCCTCCACAGTACCTACAAATAGTTCATCACTCTGCTGGTGGAAGAAAAAGGAAGGTGGTATTTTAAAAAGAAAAATGGGGCAAAAGATGTAGTAATGCATATTCTGGGAAAGACTACAGGCTGAGCCTACATGTTATTTGCAGTTATTCGCAGATACCCTGGTACCTCTCTTTTCTAAGTGCTAATTTTATCCAGTATAATTGCCTGTTACATTGTTCTATTTACTGATCCTGTCACAGCTGCCATATTCTTTTTCTTTTTAGTAGACACTCCTGAAAGGTACAAACTTCCCCTAAAAATGTCTGGTGCATCTTCCTTTGCACCTGCTTTTGAAATTTCTGTATTACACTCAGAGGCTTACACTTTACCACACTGAAGGTACTTGTTAGAACTGTCGAAAATAAAAGTGTCAAGTTTATATTCTAAATCATATTGACTACACCTTGTGACATATAAATGGTTTTTTTTATGTTTGTTGCTTATTTTTTCAGCTCACTTAGAAATTATCATGCAGTTCACCTTATCTTCTGTTAAGGACTTTGATGCAAAGCCATAAATATACCTAGAAGAATTTACTTTCAGAAGGAAACGATAAATTTCTATAATGGACTTTGTAGTAGTACTAAGCAATATCTAGTTGTGTTGTAACTAGATATGCAGTGCCCAAGACTTTGACGTATTTCAGCTTAAGCTTAGCTTGCTTTTGTAATATTATGTAGAATAGACATCTGACATGAAAGAAAAAATTCACAGAAACCTCTTGAAAAATCCTTCAAAGTGTACTTCTGTGGAATCCTTGCAATTTATAACACACGTAGAGTATAAATTTAATCATTATCTACAACTGGTTTGTGTTATCAGAATAATTTTAAAATAATCCTTAAAATTACAGGGTTTACTAAAGTTTCTGAAAGCTAAAAACCTTCATCTGTGTCTAAGGAACATGGATATGAGTAATTGTGATCTTAGCATTTCTCCAGTACTCATCCTGCTGTGGATCTCACAGTATAATTTATGGCAGGCTGCAGGTAATTCAGTTTGCGCTGGTTGCTAACAGATTTAATAGGTTGGTGCATTATCCACTGATCAGAAGGATATAAGAAATCTTTGTTTTAACTTCAGCTTTTGCCGGGCTTTAGAAAAGTCTTAAAAATGTCTTCAGTGTTTTAATTAGCCCCTGATAAATTTGGGGCATGGGGCGGGGCCTGGGGAAGGGAAAAGGAGGCACTTGGTGGAAAGGAGGCTTTCCCATTTGAGCAGGGTACACTGTCACACAATAGCCCACCTGCACAGTACAACAGGAAAGGCTGCTGCTTCCAACACAACACTTCTACGGTGACAAAAGAAGCGAGGCAGCTACTCTCCTGGGTTAGCTGTTCTGGTTTCACAGCCACAGTCTACAAATGATGAGGCTTGATGCATTAACTCGACCCTTGTGCTACTTCTGAGGGTTAGAACGCTGGAAGTGTAAACAATGAAAAAGAAATCAAAAAAGCAGGTACCTATGCAAACACATTTAATTAATTTTTGAATGTCAAAAAGCAAATAAAATGACACATAAATCTCTATTATTATGAATTACTCCCACAGATATTTTCTTATGGTTTCTTGATTTGGTTAAGCAAAAAATGCCTGTCTGTATTTAAAAATCAATCTTTTATAAATAAGAAAGAGAAAGGTAATTAATAAATTAAAGTGAGAATAACAAAAAACCCCATTTATAGGGCAATGCTTAATGCATTCTAATATCACAAAGGCCTTTACCAAAGTTCTATTATGTTTTGGAATCCTTGAAAAGAGCAGTAAGGCAATTTAGAGATGATGAATTCTGACAAATTTATTTAAAGCAGGAAAGCAGAACTGCTTGATTCTTTGGCATCACAAATTAAGATAATGATAAGATACTGAAATACTAAAAATAATTATTTTGTTTGAATAAAAAAAATTACTAAAATATTACTGTCAAAACCAAGGGAGTCTAAACTGTGAAGAGCCAGTGCTATTTATAAATGAGAAATGTTTAAATTTGTGAAATAAATATAGATTCCGATGTGCAGGTTTTTTCTCTCTCAATCATCCAACATCTAGCAATAACAAAAACAAATTTTAAAGAAAAATATAGCTGCAGATATTATTTTTTCATTGTTTTGAAATATTAATGTTAATTAATTAACACCGTGCAACTCAAATAAAAATAAATGGAACAATAACACAGTAGCTGCCAGTGCTGCAGAAAGAGGAAAAGCAAAAGAAACAAAATTTTAAATTGAAACGCAATTTCAATTTTTTATGTGCTCCAAGGGATCTATGCAATTGTTACAAAAAGATATTAGAAAGACAGGAGGTGAGATGTTGACTTCCAGATGGAAATTCACAAGAAAATATTTGGGAGTGCTCAGCACTGACGTACAACAATCTAGAAATGGATTAACTCACTGAGACCATATGGGCAGAAAATAACTTGAGTTCTGTACGCCAACATGAGTGTAGTTGGGTGACAAGAGAAACAGAAGGGCAAAGAGCTACTGAAAATAACTTTGACAGAGAGGTTTATAAAGCATGAGAATAACAAAAGGTCATTGTCATGTAAGTGAAGCCAGTAAAGTTTTGCAATCTGTGCAGCAGGTATGTTTGCCTGCCAAAATTTCCTGCAGCAGACAGGGTTCTTACTACTAGTGATGAAAAATCCTGTATTCTCACAATGATCACTGATCAACAAAAAAGCCAGAAGAGACTAAGAAAGCTGCAAGTTAAATAATGTATCGTAATGCTTAGACAACTGGTCTGCAATGTGGAATTCAGGCCTCCTTAAAAGAAAGCTTCTGATGCAGAATGTGAGGTTTGAGTCTTAAAGCACAAGACAAATAGACTGAGCTGGGGGTCACTTAGGGGTCTATCTGCAGGTATTTATAGATAGAGAATGGACAATATCTGAAACAAGCTGTTTAAAATGTCTGAGACCTAAAATCTCAGAGCATAGGAATATAATGAGGCTCCTCCTTTAACCTGACATCTTATCTCTGAGAACAGCTTTAAAACTTGAGGCTACAAGCCATTTTTTATCCCAAAATTGAGCAAAAGGACAGTATTTTTTTTTCCCTTTATGGTACTATTTCAGGAGGATACACTTCTCTTCTATTTAATGCGTGTTCTATTAAGAAAAAAGTGTGTCTGTTTATTCAAGAGAATTGCCCGGGGGAGAGGCAGGAAGCAGGGAATGTAAAGGTGCTGACATGTAGAACGTTAACATGGTTATTTCATAGAAAAACTAGAGTGGTAAATGCCAAGCCTATTTTATTTTTCCAGCTGTACTGTTTTTGTTTTGAGGCCAGAAATTTAAGATTGGTGCGTTTTTTTTGCCGTTTCGCAGACCCTAGAAACTTTGAATTCTATTCTGCATAGCACATAATTTTAGGAGGAGCAGAAGAATTTCTAATAACGCATCTGAATCCAGAAATAGCATGTAACATCAAGTATCTTCTTTAAGAAGGCAGATGTAACCCAAGAAGCTTTGCGGGACTTCTTGGCCTTCTTGGCCTTGGAAAAAACCACAGGATTCCTTAAAATACCTAGGAATTAACTAGATGTAACATTACGTTGCCAAGATCAAGGCATTTTTTCTTGCAAAGAAATATAGGTTATTGTTATTTTACATCAAAACCCCAGGGTTTTTGGACCTGGTTAAAGCCCCTCCAAAGTCAAGCAGTAACTAAGAGAGGAATTTCTGATATAGGTATTAGACACAGAAACCTATTTTTTTTTGTAAGGAATAATTTGGGTCCCTTTTTCTTATTAGACCTTGGTCTAATACTTGAAGATGCTATAGTTTGAGAAATATGTCTCAGGAAATGTTAGACAAAATTATTTATTCACCTATTTCTGTTAAATCCAGCTAAAATAGCAGTTAAGCCTGTCAAAGGGCTCAGATTAAGCTTGCATAAATTTCTGAGATCATAATGTTACTGGGTACTGAGCACCAGGCATCTAAAAACTTATAATCTCATTTCCTTAGGAAACAGATACTTCCATGAACAGCACCTTTATAAAAGGATTTATGTAATTTCATTCTAAATGTCTAATATCTAAGGAATTACAATAATATAGTTAAATTCATTTTACTCCTTCTACAGAACTGAGACATTTTGGACCTCTCCCCACTACTCAAACATCTATTTTCAGGAGACTTTCAAGAAAATTACTTCAGATTCCTATGCCTCTGCTTTATTTTTCTAAAATTGATCAACAGTTTTGATGCATTCTAAGCATGATGTAAAAAGCAGAAGTTATTTAATATCAGTTGTTGGAGGAAACTTCATGAGCTTTCAGTCCATAAAGTGGCAGCATGTTGTCCACAATCTTACTTTTTGTGTGTGTGCGTGTGTCTCCTGTGCGTATCAATTAACAGTTCACTGTTAACAGAAGTGTGAAAACACACAAAGCAAAGATAATTTCAGGTGACAGATTTCTCGCTTCAGGGCTGTGCATGAAAAATTTAACAATTCTTAGGTAAGCATTTATCCTAAAAAGCACTTTCCTGTGTAAAGGCTATGCCTTGAAAGGAATTTTAAATTCATACGATGCTTTTTGTATTTTATAACCTTCATCATTTTATATTTGATATCATTTATCATTCTTATTTGTGCCTAAAGTTTGTATCTTCTTAAATATATCATAAAATGTTCCATATTTATATTTTTTCTTTTTTTGCATTAAATATTTCCATTACTCACCTTAGCCCCAAATATTTCCTCTGTTATTAAATATTTTAAACTTTGAACCAGATTTAAAAAAAATCATATACAGATAAGAAGAATAAACATATTCTGTTTCCTCTCATTATCTTAAAAACAGTATTTATTCCACTTCTGAATATGCCAAATTTCATTTCAAATTTAGTTTGTGATTGAAAAGAAGTGTAAACAGAGGATTGGTCCTTTAACCATACATTTGCAAGGGCATACACAGCCCATAGGATGGGTATCTTCTGGTGAAGGAAAACTTAGTTTTTCAATTTTCTTTACTGATTACAGGGAACATATGCCTGGTGTGTTTCTTTCTAACAATTAGTTATCCATGCAAGGACCTTCCTTATGTCACGGCTGCTTGATTTCCCTAAAAGCCTTTGACAAGGGGTTTTTGTTGAAAGCCTTTTGGAAATCCACATATACACTATTCACCAGATGATGCTTACCTAATCAAAAGACATTTATCCATATAGTTGGATTTTTAAAATTTACATTTAATTAAAAAAAATAGACTTGTCTAGAAAATAGGCTGTTAGCTGATAAAACTATCATGCTTTGTAGTAATGATCCATAAAATCTGTGCTTTAAATTTACAGGCATCATATATCAAGAAAAAAGTATTTGGTTGCACTATCAGCTCTAATAGAGGTGTGAATTTAAAAATGATACAGAAGTCATCACCTAGAAGTGACTATAAGCAGCTTTTAAACTAATGCTAACTTTTCTATAGTGTGGGAAATCTCATCATCATTTTGGTTAGGGAAGAATAATCTTTTAGTATGCAAATTTGTAAGAAAAACATTTTGAAGAATTGCATCAGGTTAGAGATGTAAATGAGGCCTAAAATGTCTCATTAGGTTTTGAATTTCCCTTATCTTTTGTTGTCATTTTTTTTCTTTTTGTTTTCTAAGCATTATGAATCTTGTGGGCTTTGGGGGTAATTTTCTTGCTTGACTAAACCAGCAAGGGCTTTTCCAACAATGTACTATGAAATGTTTCTCCAAACTCAATTCTGCATGGAAATATGTATCAAGTAGAATAGAACTATGTAGTTTTATTTATTGAGTATTTCTCAGGTTTTTTGCCTAAAACTTTTGATTTTATTTCAAATGACAGAAGCAAATTCGGTAATACATTTGGTGTGATTAATAATTAATGTTTAAATTGAATCCAGATATATAAAGCTTAATTCAATGAAATATACATACAATCTATCTCTATTGAGAAAGAGACATCTGAAAATTTAAAATGTGAGACTTCTTTGTCATAAAATGCTCCTGTCTTAAACAGAAAACCTTAAAAAGCTTACTAAATATATCAGTTCACTTATATTGTGACTTACTGTACATAATCCTTTTCTCTGTTAACTTTTTACAGAAATAGAATATTTCATTGCCATGTCCTAATGTTGTTGTGAATATACTTTGGTGTATTTCCAATTATTATGTTGACTTCTACTTTATTAACTTGTAATTTTGAAAAGTCTACATTATTGAAATGATATCCTGAGGTATTTATTACTTATCCTTATTACTCAAATTAACTACACTTAGGACAGTTTATAAACAGAGGAAGGCATATGCAGTTGTTTCCACAATTAATAATCTCCTAGACAAACTAAATAATCTACCAGACAAATTGAACTACTTTGAACTAAATGCAGGATGATATCACAATAGGAAAGGGCTTATTACATTTCCTATATTTTGTGTTCTAGGGTTCTATAAAATAGTGTTTACAAAACAGCTCCAGATAATTTAGACAACATGAATGCAATATGGCAAATTACTTGATGCATTTCTTTTTGGAAATAAGAGATCACCCATATTATTACAACCAGCAGAAGGAAAGCTTAAGACATTACCTAAACTGAATTAGACTGAGTTTTGCTTCAAATGAGAGCTTCATAAGCCAGTTGCACAAAAAAACTGTCACTACAGAGTTCCAATGGATCTAATTAGTCGTAGCGTTGTATTTATGTTATGTATTTATGTTATGTATACACATATGTGCGTTTTCCACTGACAAACATACACACACATGTAATACATATATTTAACTCTCACCCATCATCTTCTTAAATGAAATCAGTTCACTCTGTGAGCAGTTCAGATGTTAAATATAAATATTATTCTTTATTTAGATAGCAGTGGCCAGTGAATTAGCAGAAAGGTTGGATTTTGGTGGTACAAATCCTGCTTCTTCAGCAAGCAGAAGCTTTCTCATTGATATAAGATACTCAGTGGATTTAATTTCCCTCATTTTTTCTTCTCTTCATGCCTAGCAAATAACTTGGAGACTTGAATAAAAAATAGATATGAGAGATTACAGTAACTTCTATGACTCTGGCTAAGTGACAAGAAATTGATTCTTTTTTCTTTAGCTGATTTCCCCCTTCAAGGAAGATTCTTTCTGCCATGAAATCTTTGCCTTAGGACCATGGTATAGTGGGAATCTAAGAAATGTACATACTTCTAAGTCAACTATATTGAGAATGTCTGAGTGATTTTTGAAGAGTAAAATCATATGATGGTATAAAATTTGCAGTTTATTGCTTGAAATATGCTGTACCACTCTTAGATACTACTTCTAGAGAGCCTGTGCTTGTTGCTTGGCTATAATGGAAAATTAAATTTTATATATTAATCCTTTAATGGTGTTGGAGGTAGATCAGCTAATGTGAAAACAATCAATACATACTCTCTGAGCTACAAGATTACAGCTCTGCACTTTCTAACATTTGCTTCTGTTCATAATCATATTCTATTGCAGAGATAAAAAAAGAAAGAGGGAAATCTTGTAATGTGTGTTTAAAAATGGTCCTTTGAAAACTTTTTAATACTGTTTAAAATAAATTCCTACATATTCCTACTAATCTTTCAGTTCTCTCTATCCTGTTGTGGGGGAAGAGCAAGCAGCTGAATGGTGCTTAGTTGCTAGCTGGGGTTAAACCATGGCACTAAAACATATATTCATAGAATTACATACAAGTACGTAGATATAATAAGTATATCTTCTAATCACAAAAATGAAATACACTTGTAATGAGCCTTTTGAAGTATTCAGTATAGACATATCTTCTGCAGATGGAGACCTTCATCTTTCTGTTGCAAAATCAGCTGCTGTTGCTCAAAAATTGCTAAATATATCAATTTTTGACACAACCCATCACTTGGTATTCTAATTTATCTTACCAAGAATGTTGTAGGAGCCTTTTGTTGGTTAGTGTTCAATCTTATTTCTAAATTTTGTTTTCTCTTCATGAGACTGAGGTCCTACTTCTTACTTAGAGAAAATATGTGTCTCAAAATACCACTGACTACAATGAAAGCTGATTTTTTGCAGTATGCCTGAGTAAGCATATTTCAAAATAAAAGTTGAAAACCACCATGCTTTGCAGTGCTTCCCATGCTTGCCTCTATTGCATCCTTTTATAAATTAAAACTGAGCTTAATAATATTATTATTATATATTTTTAACAACTGAAATAAAAATATGATGCTTTCACAATTCTCCTCCAAACCTATTGATAATTATTTCAATATTTCAGCTTGACACATGAAACAGCATAGAAATCAGGAAGTGAAATTCCATTTTGCCATATTTATTGACTATATTTATGACTACACTTACACCTATCTTTTTCAAGAACACTCAGATTTTCACAAAGAGGACAGTGACTTAAGGACTATGATTCCATAGCCACAGACCACAATATGCTTTGGACCAGAAAGTGCACACAAAGATCTGTAACTTCTTAGGTAAGGATGTGAAAATCTGAAGGAGACATGTTAGCCTGCCAAACACCACTGGCATGGCAAGTGGTAGCTGTACCTCAAGCCATATACAGGATGCTTTCCTCTGCTTTTTCCCCAGATTTCCCACTGAATGCCATTCCTGCTTCTGGAAAGGACAGGGTTAATTATTACAATTGCTGCAAAGGGGCATGGCTAGGACCAGAGGTTATTCTATACCACCTCATATCATTGCTGGGGGTGGGGGAAAGGAACTCTCTCCTGAGGAGAAGGGCTTCTTGGCCACTTGAGTAAATGTGGAGGAGGGAGCTCTCTAGTCTTGTGTATTGTCCTGGGCTTCCCATGTGGATCTCTTCCTTCTTGTTCCCTTTGCCATTACCCTTGTTGCTGTTACTGTGTGTTTTCTTGTTTCATTGCTATTCCCAAAAAATTGTCCTTATCTCAACCTGTGATCTGTACCTTAAGGACCTCCAGATCTCCTTTCCAGCTTGCCACAGCAGGAGGGGTCAAGGGAAAGCAGGGAGTGACAGAGAAGCATATGATTTGGAGAATCTCACAGGGGGACAGGATTGGGAAACGTCATTCCTAAACCACAATAATGCTAACTATGTGTTGGAAAGAGAAAGACACCTACTCCTGTAATCAAAGGAAAATATTCTTTACTGCCACTAAAGTTTACACACCTCAAAAATAGAAATAGGACAGATTAGAGGAACACAAGCAGTGGTGAGATTGTGTTCTCTTTGTCAAGGTTAATGATGACAACTTCAGTTCTGGGGTTAGTGATACATTATTCTCAGCTACGGATTCTTACGCCTAAACTTTATGTAGCCTGTACTTCCACCAAAGCCTAAATACTGAGAACTTCAGATTGTATTAAACATTGACTTGTCTCATCTGTTTTTTTGGGGGTGAATAAGACAACACTAGGTATTAATTTCAGATTAGGGAAAGACTTCAGGACTCCTGAAATTTTTGACCAACAGAAATGTTCCTGTAGAGACAACACACTAATTAATTCAGAAGTGGAGCTCACTGTGCATCTGTAGGAAATGAATCACTTAATCACAGAAAATATAGCGAGTATGCTCTATTTTGGCTAATAAGAAGCAGAGATACAGATGAAGGATCCTTCAGGTTGATATGTTTATTATACTGAACATTCCTTGATGCCTGCTGTTTTCAGTATTGCTACAGAAGCTTGTGAACCTGTTCACAACAATCACACTTCACAGCCTTTGTTTTTGATAATCATCAAGGTCTGCCATGTTAAGTCATGATTATGCTTGTCACAAGAAATCTACTCATAGGAAGCCTTAGACCCACATTCTTATTAGAATTGCTGCCTGACTGGTTCAAATCCATTTTTTTCTATGTTCTTACTAGTACTAATCATTTTCAAGCCATCAGGTAGAAGCAAGAGACTTTACTTCTCTCTTACTCAAAAATTCATTATATCTTAATCTTCCAACTAAACCAAATAATATTTAACTTTTACTATCCTCATCTGTGTGTCTTTTAAATTATTTTAAAATCCAAGTTTTAGGCATATTGACAGTGCCCCCCTTTGTGTCTTAAAAGCCAAAAGCTTTATAATTTTCCTTATTTTTAAAGGACCATTTACTGTGGTCACTGATGAGTCTCTATTAACTTAGATATTCAAAGTCCCGTCCTGATTGTTCCAACTGACTACATTTACCTAAAGTGGTATCTCAGCCTGCCAAAATCAGGACAGAAGTACTGCCACAGAAATATGTATATCTGTGCATACCAGTACATCAGACATAAGCATACATTTTTCTCTTGCTTATAAATTTAGACAAATGTGTAACATCTGTAATACTGTAAGGAAACACCATTCCCTGTATTTTTGTGTTAAATCAGACAATAAATCTGGTTCCTATTTAACAAATGCAGTCTAAGTATAGGAATCAGGATCACGAGAAAGATTTTTTAAAAATGCTGAATACAATTGGAAAAGTGTCTTTTGAGATAAACACTCCAGCTGAAATCACTGTTATCATTCAAGGTAGCTTAAAGAAGGCAGACGAATTCTCAGAGACAGCAACAAGAGGACATATGCTGTTAGATAAGAGACAATTGTGGTGAAGGGTTGTGCTGAACAGGTGTTAATTTGGTAACATACAGGTGAATCATCATGGGTTTTCATCTATGCCCACAGTGGATTTTATTCTTTTATCTGTTAGATTCAGCTATTGTAAGAGCAAATGCTAGTAAAATTTTTATCGGTTTTATCGGTTAGATTTTGCTAAAAGAAGATGTTCTTATAAAACACGAGAAAAAACTCCATTTATTAAAAAAAACCAAACTGAATTGAAACAAAAGCCCTACAAAATCCAAAGCCAAACTAATCTGTATGCTTTAAGGACCTATGAGCTACAAGCAGTGGGATTTATTCCCTTTTGCCTTCCCCTCTGTCTTTTTCTCAGTAGCTGTACATTACCTATGCTCCAAGAACCAGCAGGAATTTTAAGTTCAACTACAATTTTGCCCTCACAACACGACAAAAATGCTACCTGAACCAGATCCATAACATCCCACATAAGGTCAAGGATATTCATACATAACAAGCTTTCTTGGAGGTGGCTAGTTTGATGTTGTCTAATGTACCTGCTCAAAACAGAGGTTCTGAAACAAGATATCAAATTGATCACTAAGTCAGTAGAAGCTGGACCTTGTAAAGCAAAAGCACAGTCTCTCAGGAAAAGAGTTTGACTGTTGCATTCGTAAGCACCCCTTTGCTGGATACAGCCAGTCAAGAACTTGTCACTAGCTGTAAATGTGCTATGCTTTTACTGACACCATCTCCAGCTGGGGAAAAAATATACTGATGGACATTCTCAAAGGATAAGATGTTTTAAAACTGTTTATGAAAATAAACAAAGAATACTACTAACTTTCTGATTTAAAGTGCCAAGGGTTTCAAAAGTGAATGCAGTTTCAGATCATATTGCTACAGTTTCTTTTCGTAAAATGTTGACAGACTCTTAAAAACTTAGGAACAAAACTCATAATAAGATTTATCATAAACAACAGGTTCCAAAGTAACAACAGAGAAAGTAGCAACACCATACAAAAATAGGAAATAGGGAAATACATGAGATTCTGATCCCATTAACTGACTAGCTGAGAAACCGAGACAAATATTGGGTAAAATGAAGTGTTCAGGTAGGATTTAAATATTCAGAGCCAAGAGAGCTGTGTGTAAGCATCATATCTCATTCCACAGACTGTTCAGAAACAGCAGGCACCTACATTTTTGCTGCCCTCTGTGACCTTAGGAACTACTAACCCACCAGAGTGGAGCATCCCAGTTCACATTTCTGAGGCCACTACAAGTAGCCTGAGCCTTCACTGCAAAATGGTTATGCTTTCTGCATATAAAATAAAAAGAGAAAAGAAAAACGTACCCGAAGAATGATTTCAGTGTTTTTCGCATAAATATTCCTGGATACTGTGGTATTGTCAGCATAGCACTGGGCTCAAGCAACGTTCCATTCCAATATTTTTTATAAGTAGCTGTTAGATCAAAGTATTTCTCTGGCCCAGTTTTTTCAATTTTCCTTATCATGAGAAATGGAATTTATTTATTTGTTTTAAATCTGTGGTATATTTTTATGTTTATCCTTGAGATAAGTAGCATATATAATAAAACTATTCTCAAAAAGCAGCAGAATGTAAAAATTTGAGTACAAGAATGGCATTCATTTGTTTCCAAAAATCATACTTTTACATGCTTGGCAGTCCTGGTACATGCAAAACTGTTTCCTCACATTTAGAAAAAACAAAGTTTCACCTTTAGCAACAAAAGAACTCTAAAAATCCTTTATTGTAGAAGTTTGACAGTATACATGAATTTGAAGAGGGGAATAATATCTCCCTGTCCAAAAGTTAAAAAACCTTAAATACCTTGCATGATCATAGTTTCCTGTAGTTAAATAAAATGAATCTGTCTAGGAAAGTGTCATTTTGGCTTTGAATATCACCTCAGATAACTTTAGAAATTTAGGGTAACAGAGATAGTGAAAGATTTTGGTTGTTATTAATGACTTATCATTGCTGCTGGTTAGGCTGAAAGACAGTCTTCTTGTTAGCATGAGAAAAACAAGACCTCCAAAGTAGTGTCAGGACTTGACAAGCTTTACTGTTTCTACAGTATTAGGTAATAGGTAGGATTTTTTATGAAAACAGTGATCTTACTACAGCCCTTGGTTTGACTGGTGTTATCCAAGTATAACTATTATTCACACTGATTTAAGTACAAACATAAGGGTGGAAACTATGATAAACTTTGCTGTAATGTCCTTACAGCATGTGACATGGAATTCAATATAACTACTATGTCTACAACTAACTGCTACAATTTTATACTGTACAAAACTTGATGAATAAATTGAAGAACAGATGACTCAGTGATGATTCTTTTCCTAGCCTCTGGTTAAACTCTACATATGAACAGAAAAGGTACAATGCCAGGGAACATTTAATAAGACATGAGCACATTTGTACACATATTATCACACACACACAATATATAGCATAATACATATTTGTGTGTGTATACTTATCTATACATCAAGAAAAAGAGAGATAAACAGGCAATATTAGGACATTAATCTAAAAAAGCAGTTAGTCCACTACCCTGTAGGTCTTAAGTGTAACTTGAGAGCTTATAATGGTACACTTTGATGAGTAAGGTCCTTTTATAGCTATTTATCCACCTTACAGCACCAAATATCCATGTAACAGTGGTGTATTAGCTACAGTACTGGGGCACTATGCTACTATACATAATAAATAGACATTGAAATCAAAATAAAATTAAAACAGGACATAGCAGTATGATATAGCTGACCCTTGAGTCATTCTAACTCATATCAGTATACTCACTATACTATGTATCAGACACAAAGGTATCTCTATAAGTTGTAATTTTTAAGAATGTTTTTGTTTGTTTCTTGTTAGTGGAAGAGGGAGTCCAAGTACTGGTCTGATGATACAGTTTAGGTCGATGTATTTATTTTGCTCTTCATTTGACCTTATAGACAATGTTTTGACCACAAAGCCAGGGAAGAAGCATTCTGTAAAACCTCCCAACAGGCTATAGAAATTACAAATGGAATTGTTTTCCAAGTTTTAAAAAAACCCTTATATTCCTTTCCTAGGAAAGTATTGATGTTGAAACAAAATGATTTTAAAACTTTACTGCCAAGAGAAGATGAAATTGTTCAAGTAAAATAGGTTTAAATTATGTTTGATCAAGGGTTGGAAGCATGACTTCATGTGAACTGGTGAATTTTTCAGATTAGCTTGTTACTTTATAATCAACCAAAACCAAAGATAAAGAATTACTAAAATAATGTTATGAGTTTTTTGAGCTATACTTTGATTTACTCTACACTCTTAAAAGTAGGAGGAAATTTTCAACAGTATCAACTTTGAGATCACACTGTATTTTAGTTTAATAAAGAAAATATTTTGTATGAGGTTAATAGACTTTTAAGAGTATTTTTGATAGACTGTTACAATAACAAGCTTTATTATCTGTTATCTTCAGTATTTTGGCAGTAAGAGGTTGGAGACAGTTGATATTACAAAACTTTGAGTTCACAGCAAATATTAAAAAAACAGTACAAAAACAGATCATAAAACAAAATCTTGCTGTTTATAAACAACTAAATCTTCCAACTCTGCATAATATGACTACAAATGTTTCCTAAACAAATATGGAAGAATATCTAGGGGCTATATTTACGTGGAAAATTAAGTATGTATTGCTTCCTCAGGCAGTTATTCTTACCTGAATTTGCAAATAAGAAAAAAATGTCATGAAATCTTAAACTTACCACCTATAAGTTTTCAGTAAATCTCTGAGTTATGCTGCACCATCGGGTATGACAAAAAAAATACTCTCTCTGAAATTAGTTGTTGGCATTTGAAATAGAACTGTGCCTTCAATCTACAGTAACTAAATTTACAGCTTAGTTGAGTGATTGTAGCATTTTAACATAATTTTGCAGGTTTAAGAATTGCAGGTTTAAGAATTGGGTATTTTGATCACTAGCACACAAGCATGTAACAGACTTTGTGTTCAAGGGGAACCTTCATCCAGGATGCAAAGCTGGTGCTGAATTATAATCACCTTCAAAAAGATTGCAAGCCTGTGGGTATTAAGCTTTGCACTCACCAAGCTCAACCAGAAAGATTTATGCAATCTGCTCTGGGATCTGACACTTATTCATACAGTAGATCTGATAAGTGCATTCTGAGACCTTGAAGTTTATTCTTGCTACAAGTTTTGCATTTAAGGACTCAACCAGCAGACCTTTTTTAGTGCTGATCAAAAGCACTTCATTATGAGCTCAAACAAAATCACTGTACAACCACACAAAAAAAAAAAAAAAAAAAAAAAGGAAAAGGGAAAAAGGAAAAGGAAAGGGAAAACCCATATACATCTAAAAATAAAAGTGAATCTTTAAAGCCTAAGAATAATCTACAATATTTTAGGTAGCAGTCAAGTTTTTGTTGTCTTTGCTCTTGTTTGTCTGGAAGTAGTTTGTCAGTTATGTTTGCTTTCCATTTTCAGCCTATATGAATAACAGAAGACATCCTAATCAAAAGACAATAATTCATATTTTTCTAAACTTTATGGCATCCATTGTATCAGAAAGCTAAAAAAGCACAAACCAGAATTTGTCCAAACACAATAAAGATGAAAAAGTAATGAATTAAAAGATTTTACTACTCATTTGCAGTTAATCAATCATCCAGACCATGCTGAACTGAATTTGATTCAGTATTGACCATGGGATACACCTGGGTTTACTGACCTCTGAGACTTCAGCCACTGGCCACAACCCTCTGGCCCTGACCACTCACTCATTTTTAAGCTCACCTCACTGCTCATCCCACCCACACTTCTACAGCTTCTTTAGGAGAATATTCTGGGATTCAGTGTTAAAAGACTGACTGAAATCAAAACAGACAAAATCTACTCCTCCCTCTTCATCCACCTAGCCAGACACTCCATCATAGAAGGTTATCAGGCTGCTAATGTCTGATTCCCACTCATGAATTAATACTGACTTGCAATGACATCAGCTGCCTCCATCAGCTCTAACAGATGCATCCCACCACTGCTTATGGATTAATGTATGTCCAGATTATTCAAGTATTCCCTAGCTGATCCTCTTCCACTAAGGGTACACGTTTTCTGCTGCAGATTTACCCCTTGGTTCCCAGCAAGTACTTCTGAAGGCTTTTTTACAAATAAAGACTGAGCCAAAGAAGGTATTCAGTACTTCAACCTTCTCCATACTCTCTATTACCTCGGCCCAAGTCCCACTCATATCAAGCTCCTGATGTCTCTTGTCTTCCTTTTGCTGTTTATGTTCCTGTAGAAGCCCTTACAATGGCATTTGACATCCTTCACCAGATTCAACTCCAGCAAAACCAATAGCTGTGATGTTTCAGGTTTCATAAATCTAAATATTACAGACATGTCTTTCTAATCTAGAATTATAGATATTTTTTTCTTGGGGTGACAATAAACAAGATAAATTCTGTAGAACTGTGGACTGTTCTGATTCATCCGGCTTACACAGATGATCATATGTGCAAGTTCTCTTCTGTGCACTTTTTAGACAGATCTGAAAAATCTGCTCAAAAAGCAAAATAAATCTATCACTAAGCTATGAAATATATCATGGGAAGTTTTCACTGCTCTAAGCCATAAAATCAGAATGCTGATTTATTTTAAGTGAAGTCTTGAGCTTTTCCACTACCTCTTAAACGGCATTTTTTCCCAAAGCAAAAGTCATTTCTCACCCCTATCGTCATGAATTTGTGTTGCTTTTATGAGAGAAGAAAATCTGTGAGCAATATCAGCTAATTTTTAGAGAATAACAATTTTATGAGAGTCTGCCAAGAGAGTAGGACTTCAAAAAACTACAAAATCTCTATCGTATATAACAATGCAAGTCAGTAGCCATTAAGTTAGCTCAGTACTTTAATTCAGTCTTCAAGTTCAAATATTCGTTATTTCTGTCAAGTGCTTATTTTGAAAGATATGTTTTCCCCTCTTTGATCTAGAGTGCTTGTATTCTGGGCTTTATTTCTTTGATGTTCACCAAAGACTGATAATTGTCACTGAAGTATGGAGGATGGTCATTTTAAGGAAGCACGTTTTGATGAGTAACCTCTTGAATTAGTTCTATAGAGTAATACCTAGAGATTCATGCTACTGATTTACATTTCTTCTAAAAAAATCCTCATCCTTAGAAAAGTTGGGCGTAGGTAAAGAAAGCAACTAGGCACCTGGTCTATAGTACCTCATTTTGCATTGAAAACTGGCAAACTGGCTTGGTTTGTGCTTAGCTATTTTGGGTACCAAGCAAAATACATGTGTTTTAGTGGCAGCCCAAATGACTGTTTTGTCACCATGGTCTTGTACACCTGTATTAATAATTTTTTTTTTCCCACTGGAAGTTGAATCATTACAATGATAAACTATCCCCTTTACCATTATTCTTGATATGTGTCAGATGTATGATGTGACAATACCTTATTATTAGCAATTCCTTGAGAGCAGGATCACCTAACAGCAATTGAGTAATTTGTTACTAAATCCAAAAAGTTGCCTCAATTTTGAAAACGGACAACAAATTTTACACATATCAACTGCTAAACTTAAGAAAAACTATTAGCTGCAGAAATCCCTAGAACACATCATTACCAACCTGAAATTTAGTTTAACATAATAAGAAATAATCAGAACAAACACAAAGCCAAACAAGAACAGCCACCCCATAAAGAACTGAAAAACACACATATAAATGCAAAAATAAACAAGAAATCTCAAACACCTAAAGCACAGAGGATATGAGGAAAATTAAGCTAAACACATAACCTAAAAAAAAGAAAAATGCTCCATCAAAAGGTGAAAGACATGAACAAAACAAACCAAACTGCCAATATCCACTATGTAAAAAAAGAAAACCCTCTTAAAAAATGTTAATTTTAGTCATACCTGTGAACTAAATGCAATTTTGAGTTGTGTGTGTTTTGGGATTGTGCATTGCATGTTTGTGCAAATAAATTTGACTGCATCTCCTTCAATTTCCAGAAAGAGACCGTGTTGTATAAAAAGGAGGTGCTAAGTCATTATTTGTAGCTGATGACTTCTTCTATTTGATTATTTGATTACATTACCTTGTTTGTGACAACAAGAAAGTACATCTTGATTAGTATATATTAGGGATGAATGATTCACAGGTTAGAGAAAAGCTGCATTTTGCCAATCATCATTTTGAAGACATGATCATTTATGGAGATTAGGAAAACAAGACTTGCAGGGACAAGCAGTATTTTTATTCAGCTCACTGAGACAATAGCTGCAAAAACAGCTGCTCAACCAACTGAACAACTTCTGGTCATTAAAAATTGTTCCTGTATTCCACCCTCTTCAATGTGTGTTAGCACTGAGCTCCTCTGAAGGCAAGTAGCACTTACACACATGACAGAAAAACTCAACCTGGGTAATTTTGTGCCTGTTTAAAGTGGCTCAAAGAATCACAGAACTACTGTAGCTAATTAAAGAGCACAAGATTTCAGTATGGAAGCTGAGAAAGAAAAAGTAAGTGAGGGAGAAAAGACGAGAGGAAAATAATGCCCCATCTTTCTACTGAGACAGAGAACCTGCAGTTGGCAAAACACATGCACCTGCATCACGTGCACCATTCTAAAGTTCTGTCAAGCACATATTTAACTCATGTAGTGAAAACAATTATATTTAAGCAACATTAAGTTTTCAAATAAATCCAATATTGGAACAACTATATTTTTATAAGTGGCAGGCTACTAAGCGAGTCTCCAGAGAAAAATCTCCTGAATTTGAAGAGATACATGCAAAATCCAACCCTGAACTGTCATATTTTAAATCCAGAACTTCATCTTGAAAGGGCCAAAGTAAACTGCTCAAAATTAGTCACACCTTAGTATGGTTGAATACAGTCTGAGGGACTTTAACAGTAGTTTGTATACATGTTGAACAGAAGCCCCCTAGCCTACTTTTCTAAAAATGACTTTATTTTCTAGCTTCATTGGTTTATGCCAACCTGAAAGTGTTTGAATTTGGGAGACAAGAAGAATTATTTTAAACAGAGAACAGAGCACAGCCGAAAATGTAACGTATTGTCTTGGATTACAATTTTAGATCCTCATAAAAACACGATATAATTATTTAGGAGGTCAACTTACTGCAAAATGCAGTGATATATCTTTAAAGAATCCAAGATGAGTCATTCTCTTTCCTAATGAAAATGATAAAACTGTAATTGAGATCTTTGTCAGGAGATGAAATTCGTGAAGAGAGGGAAGGTGAAAGAATATCTTAAAGCTACTCATTGATCTCCACAGTGTGTAACAAGTTTTAAAAGATACTTTGATTAAAAAAAATCACTGTGCCATTGAAAAGGCACACTTCTGTACTCCTATGATTACCATTTCTACATAATCATATAGATCTGTGGAGTTTTTCTCTTTGCATATTCCATGTTTTTTTCCTCTTGTAATTAATTTGACACAACAAAGCATTATCTTTTTATGAAACATACAAAAATTAGTAGATGCATTTTTAAGAGTAAATTAATAAACCTACAAGAAATCCCAAAAACAGCTGAAATGAAAAGAAAAATAATTAAGTTATGAAAAGAAAAATAAGCTGAAATTGATGCTTGATAATCAGTCTTTTAAGAAGAATTAAGAAATATGACAAATGGCAACACTATCATTTTTTCTGCTGCTTTTTAAAGTGACTTTTGTATGACAAGGGTCTAATAAACAATAGTAGCATGTGTATATCTATATAATATATAGAGATATATATAGATAAAGATATACATATCTATTTACAATTCCCAGTGAAACCTTGAATGTCTGAAAACTGATAGAAATTATTCACAAATATTACAGAACACAGCTTCCAGAAGTCTGTAAATTACAAACATGGCAGTGGCTGAAATGTTATGGTTATACTTTTGCAGAAGTCTTATGATGAAATATTAAGCTGATCATGATTAAAGTTATTTATATGTCTTAGAGCAGAGGCAATGAGATCAAGCCGCTGATCAAATCCTTTGAATGAGGATATAGCACTTAGACAAGAATGACAACTGAATGACTTGGATTATTTTGTTAATTATTTTATAATTATGTAGAAAGGAATATGGGTTTACAGAGGATCATACATTCCTAATGTAATTCCTACATAGGTCAACATATGTTTTACTGCTATGAGAAAAGCCATTGGATTGGAAAGTGCAATAAAAGGTAACTTGCAATACATAGGAAATCAGTCTTCCCTTCTCTCTGTCACTGGCAAAACACCAGGTACTTACTAGGTCCAATTTTAGGAATGGAGCTTTGAGGAAACTCAAAAAATTGTAGGAAGCATGGATTTACAAAAACAAAAAGACTGCTATTGAACAAGGGGAAAAGAAATATTCTTTATATTCCTGTTGAACAGAGTAAGATTTGTTGAATTTAAATTATATCAAGAAAAACTCCAATTATGCATTATCAAAAAACCTGCCAAACTATGATTACAGAAAGGCATCATAAAAATTTGTCCAAAGAGGTCAGAGGTCTTTAGCAGCAGATTAAAAAACTGTTTGACAGGAATGACTTAAGCAGGGCAGATTTTGCCTTTGGCAGAAGATTAAATGACCTCTTGAGATACTTTCAAGCCCTGCTTTTTTAAGATTTAAATAGCACCTAGAAAGTGAATAGAAAGGTGTGAAGATCACCTCAGAAAAGTAAAGTAAAGGAAGCTAAAGACATGGAATCTTTATTAATAAGTAACGAAACAAAACAAACAAACAACCTCTGTTAAAAAATCCGGTGGAGGTATAAGAGTTACCTCAACAGTTGTTTGATTGTGCTTTCTGTGATGATAAATTGAGTTATACTATATTACTAGAATAGAACAGACATGAGCAGAAGAAAAACAACATTAGCATGTGGAATGGAAAATTATTTAACCAGTCACAAAAGACGTGGCATCTTGGAAGCAAAGTTTACTACAATTGTCATCTCCAGCTATGGCTCTTAAACCTCATGAAAAAGTTAGACTACTTTGATAAATCAGAAATACTGTAGCAGGATTGAAGCAGACATTGAACTCTGTCTTGTCAAGAAAGGGGGCATGAGAGAGAGAGAGACAAAGG
Organism: Cisticola juncidis; assembly: GCA_013400215.1. NCBI lineage: Eukaryota > Metazoa > Chordata > Aves > Passeriformes > Cisticolidae > Cisticola > Cisticola juncidis. The sequence continues at coordinate 1,731,955 of VXBR01012230.1, read as the reverse complement.
GAGTGAACACAGTTTAATTAATCTGGTTAAGGGACGACAGAGCAAAGACAATTAAAAAGTAAGTGCATACTTTGGCACAGCTACTGTATAGAAAACATGGTTTTCTGTTTTGCATTGCAACAGTGAATTGTTTTACAATTTTCTCTTGAGATAAAAGTTCCGTGGGGAGTTGTGGAGAATGTAGTCTAATTTATTTTAATGATCAGAGCAGTCAATTAAGTGCCTGCACTTACAAGAGAAGGACTTTTTATGTCTGGTCATTTTCTTCATAAAGATTTCTCTAAACATTGGATGACTGCATTTGGGAAATGTGAGTTGCCATTATTCTCTTAATGACTAGGAAATTCCATAGAAGTATTGCCATTATGCATTCTTCAAAAGAAGAATCCTTTTTGAATCCTATGATTTTTACAAAATCTCCATGTTTTATCACAGATTTTGCAATCTAGTCAATATAAACAAGTTCTTCTTAAGTAACTACTAGCTACAGTCTGTAGAAATAGGAAGACCTATTTCTGAAGATTGAAACAAAACAACAACAAAAACCTAACAAAACAAAATAAAACAAAATGTTAGTTTTCATCCCAATGCCTGGAATGGATCAATTTTTTAAGTTTGTTGACGTTTTTTTCAAAGTTTTAATAGAAAAACAGCACTCAGAATGGCATTGTTCTTTAAATGGTGTTCAATAAAACATCAAAGAAAATATAAAAATAATACCATTTTTTTGGAAATTAATGAGAAAAAGCCCTGTTGAGAATGATACTGAATTTAAGAAAGAGCTATATGTAAAGACTAATTCCAGTCAATAAGATGCTGGCACTGATATTGACAGACAGTCACCTATCACCTACCATGGCATTTGAGAATATTTACTTAACAAACCTCTTGCAGGAAAAGGAGCTGCAGGATTTAAAGTAGGAAATCAAGAGAACCTATGAGCCCTCAACTGCAACAGATTTCACCAGCATTAAACAACTAGGAGCAGCTTTCAACTGGCAGAAAACACATCTAGTAAAAATTATTTTTGGAAATATTCAATATTACTGATTGAGACATTATAATGTAAAGACTCTCTTTCTGGGCATTTTCAAATGAGTACTTAGACTGAACAGACCTTCTATGAGCTCCTGTTTTGTTACTGTGCTGTGTAAGAGGAACTTGTGTTTTAGTACAGTTGAGCAGATCCCTCTGCCTCATCAGTCTCAGAAAATAGATGCTGCAAGATAAGGAATACGTAGGTGTTATAGAGATGCCTTCTCCTTATTTTCTTTCTCATGCCACTTGCCTCCACACTTTTTGTTTTGTGATGTTTTGCTACGTCATGTCATATTCTGCTTCTCCCTATAGCTCTTACCATGAGGTGGTTCTCAAGGCTCACTCTGCTGTTTTTTTCTCTTGTTCCTATTAATGTACCTCAGCCTTTATATCCATTTAATCTGTTTGTTCACTCTCTAAGTAAAATTAGTAGCTGGATATATAAGTAGATATATTAGTGAAAAATAGACTAGAATTATCAAGATATTTTACAGTTCTCTTATTACCTGTTCTCATCTTTCTTCATAAAGCTACCCTGCTTTTATCTTGCTATATATTTTGTATTGCCCAATCCCATAATATCTTATGAAGCCACTATAACATGTTATATCACAAAAATAGAAAACAAATGAAAGATTCATCTGACTTAATCACAGTCAAAGCTCTCGCAACTGCCAATGCCAAAAAATTAAGACTAATGTGTAAATACTTATTCCTGCATTTAAACCAAGGATAAAACCTAATATCTTTTATATGATAGGATAATACATCATTCAGAGAACAGACTGTAAAATAGTCTATTCTATATATAGAATATTCAATAAAATGTGATGTCTTTATCAAATATTTATTATCTATCTTTTAATTTAAATAGATTGCACTAAAAAACTTGTGGCTAAATAGTTTAAATTACCACAAATTACAAGAAAATTAAACTAAAGCAAGTGAAGACACTTAAGCTTAATGCTATCTGGTCTACCTATAACTAAAAACTTGTCTTAACAGTAACAGATGCAAATCTGAAACAGAGCCTTAATGTGTTTCCCTCCCTTATGACTCTTAGAAACAGTACCCCTTACAATGAAAAAAGAAATATCTGGGAAATTAATGGACTTCAGCTGCAGATTGAAATATTCCTCTTTTCTAGATGGTGTAAAAGCTTTCTTTTGCTCATGTCCTTGGTCTCAATTGCAGAATGCATTGCTTCAATGACAGGGGTGTAGTTCTATCAAAATAAAGAGATATCTGTATTTTATAGATAGACATGTGTCATATATTCATATATAACACACACATGCACACTATGTATATATATATATATATATATATANNGGGAAGCAGTCCAACAGTTTTAAAAATACTTCAAAATATAATTAATATATTAAAATTTTTGAAATATATTAAATATATTAAATATAAATTAAATTAAATTAATATATTAAAAACAAGGAAAGATTCCTTAAATTTCATTAAAGTAGTCTTCTAATACACACTAAATAGTATCTGATGTAGGAGCAATAATAAATTTAAACCTAAACATGCCCATTACAAAGGCACTCAGTCTCCATAAAAGAAAAATTGTACTTTAGAAAATGGATCTTAATCATCAGTGAAATTTTACTCATTAACATTTACCCTGCAAAGCGATAATAAATCAGAATGTTTGTTTTTCTTAAGGAGACATTTAACTGAACTAAAATATTGCAAAGCAACACTTTCATATTGCACCACGAAGGAGGAGGGAATCTAATTTTTTTAAAAAATACAATGATTCCATTTCTTTTTTTAATTTCGACATTCCTTATATGAAACATTATTCAACTATATTAACAGTAATCTAATTAATTTTTAATTGGTCAGATTCTGGGTTGTCAGACAATTTTAACTGCCTGAAGTCAATGGGATTCTCAGGGTATTACTATGCAGAAGTGTATTTGTTGCATATTTGGTCATAATTATTACAATTGTTTACCGGCAAATGTACTACTAATAAATAAAAATATAGAAAGATGACTGCTTTCATTGCCATTTAAATATGCTCATGAAAATTTAAATTTTTTATGAAAAAAATAACAGAACCAAAAATCATGGTAGTAGTTTTGTCAGGTCTCTTGGACGTTGCTGAAAAATGTACTTTATTTCATATGCATAAAGGCAACACAAAGAGCAACTAGTTATGATAGTACTGATGATGAACTTCTAGACATAAATCAGGCACAAGCTGCCTGCAAGAACTTTATAATGTGGACTCTGTGCTGGCAGACGAACTTGAAACGGCAAAGAAATTAAAGTTAGGAAAGAAACACAGATAACAAAGGAGTATTTACATAGACCACATCCTTTAACAAAAGCCAACTACCGTTATCAAAAAAGGTACAAAAAGGTGTATTCCAAAAGAAATGCAGGGGGAATGGGCTCCATTTGGACAGACAAAGAGCAAGGGAAGCACAATGAAAGCTAAGATGAAATAGGGAAAGTAACTCATTAAATGGAAGGAGGATTTCTGAAAAAGAGCTTTTGTTTCAGTTTCGACTGAATATCATAATGGAAAATAGTCTATTAATTGTAGAAATGGAGTGATGAGAAAACCTTGGAAATGACAGTAGATTACAGATTTTGTACCACTAAAATATATTAAAATAGCAGAACCAATAAATTCAACCTATTATGCTAAAAAGCTTTAGCAGTATCCTAATGTTTAGCAGTTCATGAAGTATCAGAAAAGTAAATGGTACATGAATGTATGTACTGGTAGGGAAACACCAGCAAAAAACTACTTAGGAATAGCAGATCTTCTTCCAATGCCTAGGAAATTGCTAGAATAATGAAATCTTTTAAAGATTAACCTAGACACAAGTAAAATTATTAAATTTTATTGATTTCTATAAAACAGATTATGTAAAACTAATTAAATTTCTTTTTCAAGAAAATTTTTAGAAAAATAAATATAGAGTGGCTAAAAATTTGATGTTGGTGATGCATCTAAAATAATCTTCTCCATGGAATTACATAAGACCAAAATCAAAACCATGTGGCATAATGATGTCACTTTGCAGATCTGTCACAGAAATAGGAATGTAATAAAGATGATAGGCTAAAATACACACAGATGACAGATTAAACCCATGGTTTCTAGCTAAAAAATGTGAAGTTCATGAAACTCCTGTTGAACAGCTCTGTGCGTGCTTTAATCTTTTCCAGCAGACTGTTTGGTTCTTTCCAAGTGAAAGGTGCACACACTACAACAGCTAAACTTCTGCACAATTTCAAGCTGAAAGGGATTACAGCTTCCTGGAAGAAAACAGCCCAATGTCGGGGAAAGTGTTAAAAAGCGACAAAAGAACCTGTTGTAAGTAGGAATATTCCTATTGCAATCATATCTAACAATATGTTGATCAGCATGAGCCTTTTTTATCACTAACAAATATCCAAAAGATTTGAAGTAAATAAATTGGTTTGATTCCACTACAAACTTACATCAGATCTGACTCTTTTTATTAGAAGTACAGTATAGGTGCTCTGTTTTTACTACATAACATTCTTTTGAGCATTTTCTTTAATCTCTACAATGACAGCACATTAAACTTTGGTAAAGTGAAGAAGTCTAGGAGCCTCAAGTAGGATGAGGGTTGAAGTGTGTGCATTTTAGTTCTAGAATTCCTGTAAAAATATCCTGAGACGCCATGAATAAACAAAAATGCCAAAATGCTACTGAATGCAAATATGTGGTGTGCATTTTTTTTAATACACACCTAGAACATGGGTAAACTTTATGACATGTTGTGTACCAAAGGTCATCCCTGCTAACATAAAGTCCAGGAAATAGCCAAATGCAATTTGAACAATATTACCCAGATTTTTTTAGAAAAAAATAGTTTTATGTTGAAATTTGATTTAATGAGATATTCCTGGAGGGATTTTTATTCTTGAAAATACTATTTTCCTAGAATGTAACATTAGGTGGAGGTGGATCTATGGATTGAAATCTGTCAGTTTTAATGCACTGATGAGCAAATTCCGGTCCATCTGCTCTCCATTTCAGTGGTTGCATTTTCAAAGTTGGGATGATAGGCTGTTCCACTGTAGTTGTTATTTCATGCTTTCTGGATAGAAATTAATTTTTGTTCTTGACTGTTATGGTTTCTAGGGAAAATCTGACTTGGGATCTTGTCAATGGCTGAAGCAAAAGCAATTCTCAGTCAGGAAATTAAAAAAACCCCACAGTAGAACACTGGCAAAAGGTTTATATGGTGAGCATTTTTAGCAGCAAAACCAGACCTCAGGCAAAAAATGAGTTGTCGGAATTTTGATGTTACCAAGTACACAGGTTCTGTTTAGTAGCAGAAATGAAATTTTTTTTAAAAATTACAAATTTAGCTTAGTGACTATAGCTTACTGACTATAAGTAGATTATTTTGAAATGCAATTTATTCTTTTAGTTTCAATCATAAATTTACACCTATAGCTCTTTTTGTGTCTTTGCAATGGAAACACCATGAGTCTTATAGCATAAAAATACCTGATTCCAAATGCATCTAAATAATAATGAAATAAAATAAAATAATAAAAAATATCTAGGAAATAAAAAAAGGAGTTGTGGTAATGTGAAAAGGAAGTTAGAACACATTTGTTTACAGAAAAGCCCAAATGGTTTCATTTCACATAATCATGTTTTATAATCCTTTCCTATTTTGTAAGTCTCCAGTTGTGGCAATGCACAGGGTAACAAACAGCTCCAGTTGCTTCTCTCATTGTGAATTTCAATTTAAGTGGCTATTAAGTATTCCTCTTTAAGAATTAATGCAATATGAACACACTTGAGAACTCTTCATTTCCCTTCTGAGACTGTTCTTGCTCTTTCTGTGGTCTTCTTGGTTGTGTAAATTCTGTGACACCAAATCTTGAACTTGAAATGCAGACCTGGAGTGAATATCTTCCTTCACCTCTCCTCACTCCCTTCCCTCTTCCATGGATTTTTACCTCCTAATGGCTAATTCAAATTCTACTCCCCCTTCAGTCAATCTCAGTGACAAAAAACACCACCACTACAAGGACTTGTTTTTACTTGAATAAAATGTAAATATGGTCATTATCTTAGTATATAATACAAACCAGGGCAGACAGCAGAAGGGGGAAACATCACTGGCCTGCTGTTTGCCAGGGTGCATAACAAAGGTAAGAATCCTTTTCCTGTGCTTACATGTAATGTGAGAAGACAAAAGATTAGAATTCTTGGAGCACTGCTTGTTGTGGGCATCTTTTCTCTCTTAGGCAGAGAGAGAAATTGTCTGCTTTGTGCCCAAAGCCCAAAAAAGTGGACTGTACAACATGACCAATGTGAAACCTAAATGTAGGCCACATGGCAAGCCTCTGGTTGATCTTATTTGCAGGAGAGATGTTTAATGTTCTTAAATTCCATATGAACTTGCTAATAGACTTCCTCTTTCTATTACAATTTTATCCTTACAAACAACAACTATTTAGAACAACACAGTTAAAATAAGCTTTTGATTACTCTTTTGGAACAACTTTCACACATGGCTTATCAAACTAAAATAAAACTCCTAGTATAAACAACTTTTAAAATGTCATTGAAATGTCTTAGATAAATACAGTGATAGTGCAGACTTCAGTAATTTCAAAAAGATCCAGTCATTCCAAGGCCATCTTCTCACTATGACATGATGCATGATATTTCTGAAGCAGCAGAAAAAAAAGGAAAGTATTGCCTGAGGAAGTAAAACTGAGTCACTTTTCACACAGGTATGCTATTTCATGACTGTCAGGTGGAAACTCTTCAGGATTAATGCTTTATAATTCTCATATGGCTGATGCTTTAGAACTTCAAAGTGTAGTAGAACATTTCAAATTTTCTTCAGCCCATGAGGAAAAACCTTTTCATTGAAAGTTGCTGTCAAATGAAATCTTGAATTTAATATCATACAACTGTTACACATTTTATGAAGATTAAATTTATGCACAACGTATATGGTTATCTTGGTAATGTGAGTTTGTTTCAGTGTAGTAAACTGTCTCGTCTTAGAGCAGAAAATTACAAAATGTTATTTCTCACATCTCTTACTATTTCATGAGAAAGCTTTACTAAGCTATTCTTAGTTTAAAACCAGTATATACTTAAGTATAACTATGTCTTTTACCAATAAACAGAAAGATATCATTGCCTAAAAAGGTAAGTAATCTGAGCATGTTGTGAAGAAAATGACATTAAAATCAATATATGGTTCCCAAGGAAGAGAGTTAAGCAGTTTAAATTTGAATTCTAATAGTGGCAAGTCATGAATATAGAATTTGCCTCTCTAAAAAATAATCTGTTTTCTATAAAGCCATCCCTAGTTATCTAATACTCCAAGATACAGTGCATTAGCACCCTCTCTGAATCTGTGTGAAGCTGGCTCCCTTTGGCAACTAAAAGAGCTCTTTGAACCATAGAACAGATGTAATGAAAATTGGTTCCATTAAATGCATCTGGCAAATTACAAGCTGAAAAATTAATGCACCATACCAAGACTCTGGGGGCTATAATGCATCAAGGTGTGGTTGCTGGATGCTAACAGTTTTTCTTACTCCCCTTTTACTTCAAAATAGAAAGTACAGTATCTTATAAATGTGCACTAAAACAGGAACTGAAACTGTAACTACAACACAAATACTACAAGTAGGCCAATAAAAAAAAGTGAAATTGGAAGTAACCTCCACTGCTACTCTCCAAATGTGCATTACACAGCATGGAAAATACTATACAATCTTCCATGGGCTGTGTAATAGAAGAAAAATCAATGAAGGACTAGTAAATTCAAACATACAACTTCTAGCTCTAAATTTTCTGTAAGCTGTAGATTTCTGGAAGCTGAGGAAAGTCGTTCTGTTCTTGTCCTCTTTTTCTATATATCTGTGGCTGAACGCAATAAGAACACGTTTGTTTGATAGATTCCATGAATAGACAATCCTGCCTTTGTTCAAAACCTGAATGAACGTAAAGGAAAGGGTGGGTGTTCTCAGTGCTGGTGTTTTTGCAAAATACTTGAAAGAAATACTGCCTTGAGAATAGAAAAACATTCAGGCACCCAATCACTATTCCTTTGTATGTGAATATGTTCAAATTGATTTATGAAACATCCTGAGAGGCCAGTAGTACAGAGATTGCAACAGAGGGGACTGAAAGGAAAAATGCCATCACTTACATGCATATCATACACACATGGCAATAAAAATCTACAAATTTGGTTCTGTTACAGTCTGAAGCATTGGTCAGTCTACCAGCACTGATATTTCCTAACAATTCCAGCCTGCTTCAGTATTATTGTTGAATTTCAAGACATTTTTAAATGCAATGAAGTTGAAATATTTTTAAATAGTACCTTACTGCAACTGGTACATCTACATGTCTATGTTTGTAGATACTGTATTATTGTATGAGCATGATAAGGAGTAAAAATGCCTCTGAAATTAAAGGTTAGTAAAAACGAAGGCCAACGGAATCAAATTACTAGATGACTTTCAAAAATTAGTATATGAAAGCTAGTGGGTAAAATGATGAAGTTAGGTGTAATCAGACTGAAATACCCCTTATCCAGAAGCACACTAAGAATGCTCACAGTATGTGGACTTCTGCAGTCCATTTGATTTCCTGATTTCTTGGTGAATTCTGTTCTTCAGTGTGCATATGAGCACAAGTACTCATCTGCTAGTGTTCATAAACTGGTACTTCTATTTCAATGAATTTTCAGTGTGCCATTGGTTTCCTTGATGGTTTCTGTCTTTTCAAACAAAGCATGCTGCATTTCAAATGTCTCAGATATTGCATCTGCCATGCCTAGAAACTACCTAGCCTCAGAGCATGGCAAAGTATTTTTGTAAATCATCCGACGTTTTTGGTTTTGTTTGTTTGTTTTCACTCCCTTTCTTGCTTCTTAATGCAATTGTTTATGGTTTTTCTTACTCTGACTTTATTACTTGTAATTAATTTTTTTAGGCTACCTCATTTTTTTTTCTTGCAGAGATCACAAAGCCTTTTAAACACCAATACATATCAGCTGTTGCAAATGGCTATCTAGTCAATCTGAATTCACTGCCTGACTAAATGGTGAAGCTGATTCCTTTAAACAATGATTTTTTTGAATATAATACCTCATAATGTGCTAACAATTTTCCCTTGGAGGCCACCATATTCAGTTTCAGTCACAATGAATTACAAGTATTAGTCAAAATTAGACACTTCGTCAGGCATACTTGCTGAAGTATAGGTAGGTAAGAAATATATGGGTCAGTAGATGGAGACATTTAAAAGCTACAAGCATTCAGTTTAGCATGAAGTTTAACCTGCTGTTAAGTCAAAATGAAGTACAGAAGTTGAAATAAGTTTGGCAAACTAATTTTTGTGTCTTCAAAAAGCAGACTACAAGGCTATTTTCTGAATGAATTAGAAGTGAACATGCACTTTAGTAAGAGAAGAGGGAAATGAGCAGAGTGGATTCAAGCGGAAGGATTCTTTAAGTGCCTATATTCCAAACAAGAGAGCCCTTACTCTCAGTCTGTAACTGGAAATGAAAAATGTGCACAAAGACTAAATTCCTGGCAACTGAATCAGGAGGGAGTACCCAGCAAGTATCTCCACAGCCATGAGGACCGAAGAGACTCCAATTTGCTACTCAGACAACTAGATTAATTACAGTTTTATCTATCTTATCTATTTTGCAAAAACATTTTAATTGCATCCTTCACTCAGATCACTGTAAATTAATGTACCATACACTTTTAATTTTGATTTGAATGTAATTGCACTTATCCAATGTTATCATAACCTTAAACCCCAAAGTTACAGTATTCTTTTGGCAACAGCCTGGATCCCAAATATTCATCCCAAACTTTTCAGATGACATGGAGCAGCCTAAAGATGTTTGCAATATGTGTGCAATGAAGGATGCACTCACAATCTAACTCAACAATATTAAGTCAAGACTACTGAGGAAAGAGTATTCATTAATATAAATGAAGTAAACATCTATAAATGTGGGAACTCCAATAGAAGGCACCAGCTTTTTCTTTACTGCCTTATTCTGACTATCAAGATCACAGATTGGCTGTGGTTGGAAGGGACATCTGAAGGTCACCTTGTCCTAGTCCCTGGCTCAAGACAAGGCATGACAATCCAGTGCACAGAGACCATAGACAGAATTGAAATAAACTCATAATGCATGTGATTCGAGAAGAGGGATGTATCAAACAGAATGGGGTTCATAAATAGTATTGAAATAGTGTTTTAGCAGAGATTGCTAAAAGAATAGTTTCCCTTGAATGGCAATTTATGTGATATTAATTAATGAAATCCAAGCTCTCTGTGCTTTTTATTCAGTCTGAATGGGGTTGATAACAGAGAATATGCAATAAATGAAACTTCTTGAAAATGCTCCCTGGGGATTCTTTTTTAAAAAGGTAAGGAAATTAAAACTTCCTTAATTAATTAAAAGGGATTGAATGTTCCAAAATGCCCGAGACAAACCTGCAGCATTTGTTGGAAAGCATAAACTCACTCTACATTTGCAGTTTAGCTGTTTTTTTCTGCTGAATTTCAGACTTCTAGCGAAAATCCAGCGAACCCATATGTTCTGTTCATACTGCTTAATAATAATAAATATTAACAACAACAATTAAAATTAGCTATGAATAAAAAAATTTATGTTTCTAGAGAAAGCTATGGCTAATGTGGTATTGCATGTCTGATTTTTGATACACTCATGGTCAGTAGTTGCATTCTTCTATAAGCTTCAAATTAGATGGAAAGAAATCATTCATTTCTGTTCTCTTAACCTCTATCTCTAACTGACAAGAAAAAAAGGAATTTCCAGATAAATTTTAGAGACTCATCTCCTTCATTCCTTTAATACTACTCAAAAGTAGCTTCACTTGTAACAGTAAAAGAATTCACACACACTTGAATATTTTACTAAAAATCTAACATTATGTGACTCTCTCAACCCTCATATTTTTAAAAACATTAACTTGACAATTAACAAACTTTTTCATATTTTGCTAGGAGTAGCAAATCATAATGTCATTTGGTATGTTTAGCAAAATCCAGTCCATAGCATTTCCTGATTCCCAAGTGAAAAAGAATACTGTAGAAAGTGGATTCAACAATTCTTCCATAAAAATAATTTGGACAATTAAAACGTTTTCTGCTAAAAAGTAAATTTAAAATAACCAGTAAGTTTATTTATGTTTTGAGTGGATGGAAATTAAAGTCATACATAAGCAGGCAAAAGAATACAGGGCAACACTTTAGAAACCATGTATAACTGTTACAGAAAACTATGTAGAGAGCAGGAACATAAAACCAAACTAAAATAAAATGAAAGTAAGAAAAAAACCACTGCTTTTAGCAAAGAAAACTTATTCTTTGGTTCAGAAGTGCACTGCAGCTCTTTTCTGTTGTTTAAACCACTAATTAGTTTGAAGAAATAATAATGCAGTAGTACTGACAAAATTTTCTAAAATGCAGTACCAAAAGGGAACAAAGTACACATTTTCTGGTGGTTCTATAAATGGTCTTCAAATGAGCAGCTCTTTCTCAAAAAATAAGTTGATAGGAAGTACTGAATTCTGAAATACATCTACTGTCACTAAATCTGCACACTATTTTTTGAGTAAAATGACACTGACATTCTCTTTACAGAATCAGTAGGCCTACTGATAACTGTTTGATGGGGAATTAATGATCTTGTATTAAAAATTTCTAGAACCAAGGTTTATTTACAGATAGTATGTATATATAAGTATAGTAAGACAGTAATCATGCTGAGTTTTTAGGAGTTGGCTCCTATACTTAGGCATTTAGTTCCTATATTCATGTTCTTTAGTGCCATTAATATATATTTATGCATCCAAATTTTGAAGGCATGATGAAACAAACTTAATGGGGTACTGCAATTACTACAACCACATCAAATATAGGTTATAAAAAACGTCCAATTTCATTGTCTTCCTGTCAAACCTAATCAACCAAAAAATTCCACTCTTCATTTTCATGTAACCCTCTGAACATGAATGTTGGGGGTTACAATACATGGGAAGAAAGGTAAAATAGTGATAATAGCAGTGTTGCTTAATAAGTAGCAACTAGGTATTTCATGAGGCAGTAAACACTTCCTTCAAGACCACTCATTACATTTCTTACAGGTTTTGTCTTAACAAAATGAACCATAAAACTCTTGAAAATGAAAGTTAAAAGAGCTATAAACTGCACTTGCTGTGATTCGTACTGCATCATCTTGCACCATTACTTTTTTATACTGGGTCATCTTTCTGCCATTATTATGAGAACAAGGAATTGATATGAAACTTATGCAGAAGACAGGAACCACTCTGGATGCTGGGAATTTCAGTGTAGGTACAGTGCAAGAGCATTTTGGAGAAACAAAATCAAAGTCTGCTCCTTGGGCAGACAGAAAAGACAGACAATTTTCTCTCAAGCTATGGATCACATGTAGAGCTTTCTTATATCTGTCTCAGCAGACTAAAAGCAGTTCCTCTCTTAAGAGGACAGTGGGAATATATGCAAAGAAGGGGATAATGTGTTTTCTTTTAAGCCAATCCCTTGCCTTTACCACTACTGAAATTCCAAATAAAAGTTCTCATATATCTGTAGGACATTGGACAGATTTACATTGAACAGTTTCATTTTGGATTGCTCCGTTTCTTTCAGTCCATAAACCAACTTGAGGACCAGAATTATTTTAGTAAGGTTAAAGAACTCAGATGATATAAATAAAAAATAACTGATTAATGGATTACTTTGATCTTTCTTTAGATAAGACTTTTGTGCTAAATCAGAGCACATTACTGAAAATTATGATGGTCCATCAATTCCAGTTGTCACCTTGCTTCAGGCGGTGACCTTTAACTGGAATCTCCTAAGAGAAAAGCCTAACATATACTGCTGTACCATGATAATGGAACAATCTCCAGAGACAATTATTTCGTATCCTGAAGCAAAATGATCAATATATCTCCCATAACTTTTGCAAAAACAATTTTACACAAATCTAAATATTTATATTTAATTCTTGTGGAACTACTCCTGTTTTTACCTCATGGATGGAGGCAGAAGCCTATTAATACAAGCCTTAAGTACTAAAAATTTCCTGATATTTAATTTAGGAGTGTTTTCTTCTTTTCAGTACTACAGGTCAGTTAGAAAAAATATTGAATATATTGAAATCCTATTGACGTGGCCATTAAGTTTACATTCTCAGTAATGGTTCTGGTATTGGTCAAAAGCAATAATTTTTTTTCTGAGTATATACTTTTGGGGAAAAAAGACACAAAGTGACTAGAAAAGACAATTCAGAATTTTAATTAAAAACACTACAAGTGAATACAAGGAAATATATATATTTATGTGTTACAATGGTATCATCTCTATTTTTGAAATTTTTATTGAAAAGTTATAGCTTTCTTTAAATAACTAATCAACTCTTGCTTGACAGGAATTCTCTCCACAAGAACAGCCATTGCTATTGTAAATTTTCCATTCTTTTCCTAGTTTATTTTTTTTTTTCTTATAATATTATTTGGTATTCGTACATAAAATAAGAAGTATAATGTCTACCTTTAAAAAAAGATCTATGCTTTTATGATTATTCTGGGTTTTTTGAAAACTACCATTTTAAAAAGGATTGCATTGCAATGTAGAGTGATCATGTTTTAATTGTTGGTAGCCTTCTGAAATATACAAACAGTACATTTCAGAAGGATAAACAGTAGGATAGCAATACAGCAGCTTTCACTTCATGAACAATAATGTAATCATTAATTAATTGAACTGATTTACAGAGATGTGTTACATTAACAAACACGTGAGAGCTAATGAGGAAAAGACAGGCTTTTAAAAAGGAATATTGAATGACAGAAAACAAATTGGACAGATAATGACCACAAGAAATTGCCTTGAATCAAATAACAGAAAATAAAGGTACAGTGAGTGATTTAGATTTCAGGGAGAAGATTTGTGACAGTGTTGGGGTATAGTATCTGAATAGAGAAAAGGAAAATCAAGAGTGCAGGGGAAAGAAAGCTCTCATTAGAGTTAGTATTCCTACCTTCCCCATTTCTAAACATTATTTTATCTTTAAGTGATGTTTTATGGTCAAATTTGTTACGAATCTATTAAAAAAGCTAGATTCAGCAACATCCAGAGGACAAGCAGCCTAACAATAAGGAGAAAGGAAAGAAAATTCAAATGAAATATTGATTACCAGACATTAAGGAGAATGCTAGAAGAAAGTAAAATAATTTCATTCAATTGCACACTACCTGGTGCCAGGTATGAAAAAAATGGACAATGAGAAAACACTTTTTCCTTAGGGAAATATACAAAACTGGTGTATTAAAGGAGGAGGAGTGGAGTGGTAAACAAGTAGAGACAGAGAAGTAGGAAGAAGAAATATCTTGGGCAAAGCCACCAAGCTTAAGTTAACAGGACATTTGAGGTTAATTAAGGTTAGAGAACAATGGCACACTGCCAGAACAAATTTTAATCTTTTTATGTCTGTCACCTAACAGACTGCAGAACAGCAACAGACTTAGCAAACGTCTGAATCTAAGATACACTTCTGTGAAATTCAGAAGTAACCAGAGCAGCCTCATGTGCTCCTGTAGAGTTAAGATCATAAGCATTGGGACAAAAGAAAGGGTTTTACACTAACCCAGGAGCCCCTGGCAGGTGGGAAATTTGCTTTTTATGAAGTACATACCTAAATTCCTAGGGTTCACAGAAAATTCATGTCATACCTATAGTTAGTAATAAAATGTAGTATTCATATAAAGAAAAAGATATGTAAAGTTTTCAGCATCTTTACTTGAATGTGAAAATGCAACAGATTAACTGGTAAATTAAAACCTACTAGGAGCTAAGTTAAAATTACTAGAAAAAATCTAGCTTCTGTAACTAGGTCCTAATTAAAACAGATTATTAAAACAAGCTGTAAAGCCGTTGCTTCATTACACCTTATTTCAGGCAAAAAATGTTTTCCTTCATCAACAAAAGAAGCATTAGGAAGCAAACCAGGAAAAAAAAAAGATCCCAAAAAGTGACAAGGAGCAACTGCAGACCACTGCCAGTGTCATAAGTCTTCTCCCAAAAGGCAAACAATATTTACTTGGTTGGTCTAATAGACAGAATCACTAACTGCATATGCACACGTGCACATAGGGAGAGGAGGATGTCAGTCACACAGAACATAACAATCCATTGGGAAACAAGGTCACTTCAAGCAGTGTAACAAAAGCAATCATTCCAATCAGGTTGTTTTGAAGTGAAATAGCTTGTGGTCTAGTGGAGCCCAGTCAGTTTCACAACAGTGGCCAAGTAACAAATTCAACAAAATGTCATGAAAAATTATATTTCCAAATTCCTTTTTCTTCCTCACTTCTGCTACTTAGTGATTATCCTCTGCTGTTGAGGAAACTTGGCAATGAGCCAAAAATAAATGGAATACCAGTCACTGCTGTCCTCATATATATTAAACATTTGTATACATTAACATGGAACTGGAGGGATGTCTTACATTATGACATTTCTGGATTTTCATTTATCTTAAAAATTCTTCTCTCATTTAATCCAGCATTGCTTTAAAAACTATGTAATGCTATTGTGTTGATACACATACATTTTCCATGTAGTCATAGAAAGACAAAATGCAAGGCAGAAAGTCAAATTATACAAAATATAGGTACAGTCTTGTAAGAACAGAGTACTAAAGTGAAGAAAAAACTGCTCTTCCTAGCAAAAAAGTTATGTAGAGTAACATTTTGGCATGAGAAAAGTCTGTGAAATAAAGCATTTATATAACTATGACTCACAGAACAGTAAGACTAACAACTGAAGGAATTTAATTTTTTTATATTCTGTGTATATTTGAAAAGATTCCTACAGAAAAGTTAAATAAATTAGCATTTTTTTAAAATGCTCCTTTATTTTTGTTTCTAGTCTTTATTTGTAAACATTCCTCAATTCCACTTGGTAGAAAACCAGGAATTCTCTTGAATATATTTTATTCATATATCTGCAGGTGTGTGCATGTATATGCATATGTGATTTGTCATAGGCTGTGGAACAATGAGGGAGATGCAGCTATTGAAAGTGGAGGATTTGATGGAAAAAGAAGGAATTATGCTGACTAGTCTATGGTCCTTTAAGACACAGAATGAGACAGATAGAATATTGTGTTGGTACTTCAGTTTAGTGGAATCCAGAAAAGCAGCAAGACATTATCACCAACAAAATATCACTACAATCTAAAAAAACAATTCATGCCAAAAAGAAAGTAAAAGAAAATTAAGGGATATAAATTCTTGTAATTAAAAGTCATGGGATACTTCAATCCAATACAAATAGGAGACAGGAAAGAAAAACATAATGCTGGTAAACTGCCTTTAAGTAAGAAGAGTAGTTGAAACTTCTTGGCAGATCAATCAGTAACAATCATTATCACACTTAACTCATCCTGGAAGATAGTGTGGCCCAGGATATGATACTCCTCATAGGCAGTCCTAGGGCTGTGTACTTGGGGTAACAATTCTTTTATGTGTTATTAGTAGTGGGGTCTGGATTTCTCTGTTTTCTGATGCCTGTGTGATACACAGAGAATAGAAAAATGCTCATACCATTATGAAACTGGATTGCTCTTTGCATCTGAAAGAAGTCTTGGAAACCTTTGATAACCCAATTGATTTAGCAACTTATTCTCACTTCTTGCTCTCTTTATTTTCCTGTAAGTCAGGGAGGTAGAGATTGTTTCTAGGTACCTGTGCACAGTCTACATGAGATTGTCGTCATGATAAAGCACTGCTTTAGGATTTAATAAAATATCCTGTTTTCCTATCTATCAAAAGGCTTTGCAAGAAAAGAGTGTTACTAACCAGCTAGGAATATCTCTGATGAAGACCAGATAAACCTTGACAGAAGGATCTTTTTGTAGATAAGAACATTCCTACCATTCTCTTTTGTGGGAAGAATGTGCCTAATAATTAGGTTGGGAAACCCAAATTTTCATGCATATCAGAACAAATCCGACCTCTGTGATTACACACATGAAGTTTGAAACCAGACCACACACATGGTGGCATGGTGGAAAAATTGTTTTAAATTTAAAATTGAAACTGATTACAAGAACAGTGTTGTCATACCAGTGGAAAAATTCAGAAAGTTAAGAATGGATAAACTGTCTGGTACAGCTTGTATGGTAATCAACAATGCATGAATTTAATGAGATGAAAGATTTGAAAGGGTTATTTGCAAACTGTCTAATAATAAGTAATTTTAGATGTCTCAAGGCCAGTCATAGGGAGAATGCAGTTTATAGTTTTATAATCTTTGTGACATGATGCCCTCCAGCAAGCACAGAATGGGTCCTATTTCAGTTGTTTTAAAAGACCTGCATGTATCAGAATAAAGTTGGTCTCAGCATGTTCAAACAGCATGAAATACATTCCCTTGCAAATTGTTTACAGAAAAAATGTGTTTATGGAAATGTATCACTGATTAAAATTACCAAAGGTAAAAGACTCTCTCTGAATCTTTTAATTGTATTTCTTCCTAGAGAGTAGCTAGTAAGGATAGTAAGTAAGCTATTCTAAACTCCCACGATGAAAAAAAAGAGTGTTCTTTTCCTTTGAACTACTATTTTCCATAACTATTTTGAAAATTTTATTTTTTTAAAAGCTAACAGCTCCCTTGAACAAAATCAAACTCCACTCCTGGAATTTTGGTCTTGTTAACAGGCACAGATCTTTTGTAGGTTGAAAAGAGAGCCTGTCAGAATTTTTTCTTGAAAAACATCTTTGTAAAACAGCTAATTTGATTCTGAATATGATTGTTGTGCTTGTTCTCTATTGAGTCTGAACACAGAAACCCAAGTAATTAAATCAACAGACCAGAATTTAAGGAAAATTCATAAAGAAAGTAAATTGAGATCTCAAATATATTCCTATTCCAGCTAGTCAAAAAGTGGTAAGTTACAAAAAAAAAGTGGTTTTGCTTCAAACAAGAACTTTTTACAGAAAGTGAAATACCTTACTTAATGTGTAGATTTCTTGTTTTCTCAATTTAAGCAGCCATAAGTAACAGTAATCTAATACAGTTACTTAGAAATTCAAAGATTAGAATAGTGTAACTAGTGCCATTACTTTTCTGGATTTCATCTGGGAACTGAAACACAGGGTTATTCACTGTATCTTAAACACCACTTTTTTTTTTTTTTTTTAGTTTTTAATCTACAGTGTTATCAAAACAATAGCAGAAGTAGGCTTTGCAACAGTTCTCATTAGAGTTTAGTTGAAAACAAGTCGAGGTATGAAAAGGGGTTTGTGTCCTGTGTCACAATGCAGTTACATTGCAAAGTTCTTCTCGTATGTTTGCATGCATTCTACAGTTCAGTCATATCACGGGAGAGATATGTGAAACACCTTTCTGCAAAAACCTTGTGAGTAAAAACAGTATAGAAAACATTAACAACAGTACTCACACTGAACTGACTGAACTATGATCCTTTGTCATTAGAAATATGTGATGTTCATATTTTTAAATGGAAGCCCTATTTTCGTCAAAATAAACATTCTTTACTCAATCAGATTTCACTCAGATATTAAAATTTTGGAAAGATGAGTTTCAAATTATTTTAACTTAATTTTCAGTTGGAAAAAAAAAGAGCCATAAAACTTACTTTCCCAACTGTATGGACAGACTGTCTTCTAAAGCTGTTTGTATTCTTCACATTTAGATTTTCTTAACTGTCTGAATCTTTTGTGGAGAACAGGACTGGGTATCGGGCATGGGGGATGGGGTATGGGGTATGGGGTATGGGGTATGGGGTATGGGGTATGGGGAGGTTATACAGTGTGATTGTTAAAGAGAATAAAAGTTTTGCTCTGATGTAAAAAAATAAATAATGCTGCCGGTCAGAATTCCTTAGCATTTTCTGACACACACAAAATTGCTCATCTGAATTTGGAGGAGCATTATTGCAAACTGAAGCTAATTGATACACCTTACATTCTCAGTACTAAGACATTTACAAGTAAACTACTAAATATACAAGATTACAAGTTCGCTGAATCAGAAGAACCTCAGCTTTTGGTATGATTAAGTTTTAATTGTATTTTTCCTTAGGGATCACTAGTAGCTAATAAGCTCATGAAAATTGGACTTTAAATAGCAGGAGTAGTAAAAGTCACTCCATGCACCATATTTTGATATGCTTGGCTGCCTAAGGCATCCTATTGCCTACAGTTCTGAGAATTTGGTTTTCAACAAAAAATCTATTAAAAATCCATAGGAATTTTTTATTTTTTAAAGGACAGCTGGCTCGGACCTTTTGTATGTACCTTCTGTGGATTTCAGAGATGCTGGTACCATGCCTTCTTACTATTACTGTGGTTTATTTGTTAGAAACACTTTGTGACTTACAAATTCTGAATCACACACTTCTCAAATTTAATTATATGCATCTCACTCTGATAACAGTGATTGCGGTGGTAACAGTGAACAGGGATTGCAGCCATAAGCATTAAAAGTAACTTTTAACCTTATCAATAGTCTGTTGCTTCATTTTTGAGACTATTTGGTCTTTCTGCAAATGAGCACAATTTTTTTCCCACCCTTTCCTTAACCGTATCAGGCAACTGAACTGTAGAACGAGTTTCTTCCAGAATAATGATCAAGGGGAGCTCCTATAGGTGTACCCGTCTACAAAGTGTGGCAGATCAAAGATGGAGGAATCATTCTGCAAGCAAAAAAAGTGGAACACAGACAAATCTGACAACTTTGACTTAAATCAGCATGACTCAAACAAAATTGACTCATTTCTCACAAGAATTTACTTTTTTTTTGCTATCTGTAGGTGATTCTAAATCGAGTTAGTTAAAAACCTGTAAACTAAACAGGCAGATTCTATACTATACTACGTGATTGTTAATGACATTTTAAACTGCCATTAAAACTGATTTGAGAGTATTCATTTACTTGTTCTACATATGCTAACTAATGCCTCCTTTGCAATTTCAACTAGGGCTTTATTAATTTATAAAGTTTACGTTTTATGGTGAGAAAAGAAATGTTACTACATAACTTAAAATGTTATAACTACATTCCTGTGACTACGTTTTTGCACTGAAAATAATCAGAAATCTTTCACACACAACCATGTAAAAAGAACAAATATTTTTTCAGTATTTATGAAAAAATATTCATTAGATTGAGGAATATGGCATTAATAAATGAAGGACATCTTCAAATTTACCAAAGAGTTGATTAACAAGATTATAATATGACTAATTAATTATTTGACAATAGACTTCTTTACTCTTACGAAAATTCAGTTCTATAAGAAAATTGATATTGGCCTACGACAACCGAGATGCAGAGGAACGACTTATGGTCAGAGAAATGACACTGATGCTAAGGATTTATTAAGCAGAGAAAAGAATAAAGTGCTAGTATACTGAGGCTCAGACCGAACTAAATTCCATGGACTTGCAGGCCCCAAGACACTGTAACAGGTGCAACAATTACGTATGGCACAACTTGAGGGACATACTAGCCACTCATCTGTGAGCTCAGCAGTTTTGATGAGAGAATGAACTGTTAATTAACAAATATTAAGATCCCAACTT
Source organism: Cisticola juncidis (assembly GCA_013400215.1). Taxonomy (NCBI): domain Eukaryota; kingdom Metazoa; phylum Chordata; class Aves; order Passeriformes; family Cisticolidae; genus Cisticola; species Cisticola juncidis. The sequence continues at coordinate 1,711,228 of VXBR01012230.1, read as the reverse complement.
GTCAAGCAAAATTAAACTCCAGGGAAGAAGCATGACTGCCCATGAGAAGCTAAGCTATCAAAACTAAACCAGGTCAGAATGAGTGAATGAGAAATATCATGGGTATGATATTTTGTAAAAGGCTGGGGATCCACATTAGGTCTGAGCTTCCATATGACGTGGCCCTCTTTCCCTTCTATCAAGACTTCACTGCATTTGACATCCTATTGATTTCATTGTAATAGCCATTTGAAGGACAATTTTACAGCTTGAGAAAATTCCCCTTTCTGAAGAGCCTCCATATCACAACTGCTGCTCTTTGCAAATTCAAAGAAAGCACTCCTTTCCTAGTCTGAAGAAAGAACATGTGGTTTCACAGAATTTGCCTACACAGAGCACATTTCCCTCACTGAGAAGATCCGTGCTGTGCAGATGCACACAGTGTACACACACACTGCAGCACGAAGATCCGTGCTCCTGTATGAAGTTGGTGCACCATGAGTTACTGAAGGGGAAATTTGCAAATGAGAAAGCAAAGTTAGTCAGCTGGCTTCCACATTTAGGAAGAGTACTAAATTTTGAGAAGAAGTTGGTTTTTTTTTGAGCTTTCATTTCTAAAATCAGGAATTTGGTAGTTTAATTTTCTGAAATAAACTGAAAAGTCTAGGAGCTCTGCAAGTGTCCTCAGTGAGACATTTCTTTAATCTTTTTCTTTGGCATTAATACTGAAATCAAAATAAGGTCCAACAGATATTTTACTCTATTTGATCTAGCCTGGATTTTCTTTTAGTTTGTAATTAGATGGTTTCGGTTTTCCCATCTTTCAAGCTCAATATCAGAGCAAACGACTTTGATTTTTTTAAAAGCATATGCATGAAACAAGCAAAAAAACCCCAATACAACTTCTATTAGAACACAGGCTGAAAAGCTATGTCCATTGGCTCATAATGAAGAAAAAGCCTCAGCCCTGGGGTAAGCAATCAGATGAAAAAAAGTGATGATTTTTATGTATTTCCACAATGAAATGAATTGCAACTGGGCTGCATCTCTAAAGTAAGTATTCCTTCTCAAGATAATTCAGATGATGGAAAATGTAAAAATTGTGGGGAAAAAAAGGAACATATTTTTTTTTCNTTTTTTTTTTTTTTCTTTAATCAGTAAACTGGAAAATTCCTTTTAATACTTTAAAAATGTCATAAATTTGAATCATGTTTCTGCCTCATTAATTGTGGATGTTGGTTAATTGAAGTGTTACTTCACAGTCCAAATATGAAATTGGATTTTTTTGTGGGTTCTTCTGAATACTTATAGAATAAAGTACAACTACATTAGCATGTGATAAAAAAAATTAAAATTCTTTTTTTACTAGATACCTGGCTCATTGATATTCAGAAATTAAATAACATATTAATATGTAGTCACACTTCCATTTAAAATAAGGACCGAAATTTGCAGAAAATAAAAAAAATCCACATAGAAATGTCAGCCAGTCTTATCTCTAAAATATTTGACATTGAATTACCACAGCCAAAAAGAAAGGACCTTTAAGACTATGAAGGAATGTTTAATAGATTTTAGTACAAATCTAAGTGGATAAAACCACACCTATTGAAGACCTGCATTTGTTCACAGATGAAGACAATGCAGAAAACTTATGGGAACTCTGAGATCACATCTAGCAGCCAAAAAAACCAGAAACACATAGATGCAATTTCCGCTATTAAATGCTGATGTATAACAGTTGTTCATATTTTTCAAATTATCTAAACTATGTAAAGACTGAAAAACTGATATTCCATTAATTGGCAAGTTAGGTTTTATATAAAAAGCTACAAAGGAGCTTCCTTACAATGCTGTGCAAATTGTCACTAACATTCATCTGCAGGCAGAGCTTCTCTGTAATTTGGAGCAAAAGTTCAGACCTTTCACCAACTCAGATCTAGGTCTCTCCACAGCAGGAAGGTACCATTCTGCCAAACTGTGTTAAATGAAATATGATTATTTGGCTGCAACACTTGTTATTAGGGCAGAAATCCATGTTGAAAAAAATCACTGGTTTTTTTTCTCTTTTTATATCGTCTCTAGTATATCCCCACCTGCAGGATCACAAAATTCCAAAATTCTTAAATGAAGTTTTCATTTATGTGACTAGGGAGTCAGGGAATTGGGTGAAAGGGAAAAGGTATTACCAAATGATTTACTGAGGCACGAAATGAAAACCAAACCTTTAGTCCCACATTCTTTTCAAGAAAAGCCTTAAACTCTCCTTTATCCAAAATGCTTCATACCATGGCTTTTGGCTTTAGTCAGACATAAGGATTGCCAACTTCTTAAAAGTTCTCTCTGATTTCAACTTGGCTGCCTCAAAATGATCCCATGTTGCCTTTTTTTCTGAATGGCTATGTCTGAAAGCAGCAACAGAGAAACTCTGTGTTATTTGAAGGAAATAGATTGAAGTCAAATAGTAAGAAAAGAAAACATATGACTACATTTTAGTTCTTTACTCTTCTAGACACTTTCTGTGCAACCCAGTCTTTGGATCAGGTTTCTGTTGTATGCATATAAATGCGCTGTATTTCAGGACAGCAAACTTCAACCTCCTCGGTTCTGAAGTTTGTCAAAATTGTTCTTAAAGCATACTGATAAAAATACCACCTATTTCTGCCTCTGTGACTCTTCCCAGGCAAAGAACTAAAGGCAAACAGAATGAAAAAAAACAGGTGGCACAGAAGAGAGACAGTGAATGAGACAGGAAACCAGACAAAATGTTGGGGTCTTAATAAGTTATCAGAAGCTACTAAAGAAAGACCTTATGCTAATCCTTCCTCCCCTCCCAATGTCAAACAATGACAGAACCAAACAGAATATTTGGAATGAATTAATAGATCATTGTAGAACAGAAAAAAATTAAGATGGAAGAATTATCTCTATATCTTCCTGAGCATTGGGTGTGTGGCATGGAAAAGATGAACTCTTCTTTGTTCTGTTTTCTTTGTGCCCCAAACAAGATTCAGAAATATGAGGACACAGGCTGGTCCTATGGAAAGGAAAACTTCACATATAATCTGTCTATTCACTGCAAACTTAGGGATAGAGATTTCCTGCTGCTGAGGAAGATGTCTTCAATTCATAGGGGAAAAAATTATACAGTAGCTTTTTCATTTGCGCTAAATGAACACTGTCAGAAACTGAGCACATGAGCACAGAACAGATGAGCTTCAAGGTACCACTGAAGTGAGCAAGTGACAGTATATATAATCTATCAGTAGCAGTTCCTCTAGCTCAAAATACATTATTTATATATACATATATATACACACACACATACAGCATACATATTGTGTGTGTGTGTAAAATAAGAGCTATTCATATAGATATATAAAATAGAAATACAGTCAGACTGCCTGAAATACACATTGATGTTCTGGACTTAAAGCTGTACTTAGAGGTAGATGTTGTGCATTTATATGAGCAAACTTCATTTGTTTACTTTTTGTTTGTTCCTTTGCTGAACATTTTGCTCTCTGGTATTTCACAAAGTACTCATCTGACCAAGACCACCTTCCTCTCATTTTAAAGCTTTAGTTTTCCTTAGCAGGGTAGCCACTTTCACAGCCTGTTCTTTTACCAGGCAGCTTCTAGTATAAAAATGTAATCTAGACTCCAGCATGTCAATAATGGAGTCAGGGAATCCCACAGCTTTAAATACAGGAACGCAAATTCAGGAGTAATTATGAGTCCATCCAGGGAAAGGGTATTTATTAGCTTTGCCATTCAGTTGTGTGAGAATAGGAATGGAAAGCATTATGTAAATGACCTTTTATTCTTGTGAAAATAGCCATCAAGGGATTTGGAGAATTTTCCCTACACATGTTTTTAATGTTTACATTTTCATTTTAATTGGGAAGCAGTATTTGATATGAAAAATACTGTCAAACTTTTGAAGGTCACCTTAGAAGTCAAGAACACTTTTAAAAACCTTTTAGTGTTATGTAACATACATATTCATTTCTGGAGACAATTAAAAAATATTCTTATAGATTATTTAAGATGAGAGATTTACTTTTTTTTTTTTTTGGAAGGATAAATTTCTGAAGCTATGGACAGTAACAGCAAGTGTGCACAGTCCTCTATTGCAAGTCATGTAGTCCAGGCTTACGCTTTCCCAAATTGCATTTTTGAATGGATGTCATAAATATACAGGATTACTTTTCAAAATACATGAATCCATAGAAAGTTCAAAATACTTACAGAGAAATATTTTAAATTGCAATTCTGTTTGGACAGCTTTTGTATGACACCTTATCTAAAAATAGCTTCAGAACTAGTCTAATAAATACTCTTTAAATTATATGGAGGAAATGGACTTTTGTTAACAGAGGAATAATTCCCGAACAGCAACCAGTGTGCTGTTAGAACTTTTCTAGGCTTGCCAGTGTGGACATCTGTCATATGCATTTCCCCTTGCTACCCAACAAATGGCCTGAACTTAATTCAGGAGGGAACATCCAAGCTGTCAAGTCATACAGAAGCCAGAGATGATCACCAAGAAAATGAACAGATATATGCAAAAGATTTTATGCATTTTCCCAGTGAAAGCACAGTAATGTCAAAAGCTTAAATTTTAAAGGAAATTTTGCTCTTTGCATGTAAACTACGAGAAAAAAAAGTTTCACCATCTTTGAATGAAAACAGTAACATAGTGAGAAAAAATAATTTTAGCACTTCCTCATAATTTTGATAACCCGTGCATGGCTTCTGACACCAGCAGAGGTGTTATTGTTGACTAGATCTGAGTCAGAAGCAAACATGAAATTTGTAGGGGCATTTAGCAATGAACATATTAAAGCAAGGTCTTCACTTCTGGCAATTCAGAGGGAAGATTGTAATTCAGTTTTAGTATATGTGAGAAGAATAGCATAATAAAAAATGATGTAATACCACTTTCCAGATTTACCATGTAGCTTCTAACACATATAGTGAGGAGAAATAACATAAGAAAATTTATGCCAGTAAACAAAAAATAAAATAACACACACACAAAACTGCAAAAAAACAACACAATCATTACAATTAAATATAAATGTCAAGATTTCTATTTAATATTTATGAATCCACATCTATGAAGCTTAACAAACAAGCATAGAGACCTTTTTAAAGCTTAGATTTATGAACTAAAATTTGACCCCATACTAATGTGCACCTCTAAAACTGTTCTGTATTTGTAATGCATAAACACAGGTTATTTCAGGTTAATAAAAAATTGTGAAAACTGTTTTGAAGTACTGATTTAGCTATCTTTATAATTCCTGCAAATAATTATTAGTGACTTCTATTATTGACATCCTCTCCTCCAGTTTCAATGAATTCACCATTTGACACACTTCCATTAAGAATGAAGTAGTAACAGCTTATTTAAAAATCAGCCCTTTCCTAGGTTTCAGTATACCTCCTCTGAAGAAATAAAACATGGCACCAAGAAATGTTTTGTGCTTTACTTTGTATTCGTAAGAGATACAATTGAATTGAAATCTAATAAATTTGTATTTTAACATAAAAAAGTCTTGGGAACTGAAAAGCACCATTTCTCTAAAGCTTAAAAATATTAATCAGCCATATGACAAGCAAATACTAAACATACCACCACCCAGTTTAAGAGTATCCTCTTGAATACAGCAGAAATCCTAATTCTGTTGATGGAATGAAATGAAACAGGAAAAGTCATCTTTGTGATGTACAAACAACAATGATACAATAGCCTTTACAAATAGAAGCATAACAGTGGTTGAGACAAACTAGTGTTTTGAAGTAGTATGGTAAATCTGCTTTCTTATGATAAGTTTCTCAGCTCTTTAAACTGTTAGATTGAGGATATCAAAAACCTTGACTATATAGAGTACTAAATGCTTAATTGTAATACTCACAGCCATCAGGCTGACATGAACTATAAATAACCTGTGATATTCATCACCATAGAACATTTTAGAAGAGATGCAAAAAAAAGAAGATGAAAGCTAAGAATAACTTCTATGGTATATTACATTCTCATATTGTACCAATCTGATCATCCCATTCTACCTAGGCAGCATAAAATAGAAGGGTCTGGGACAGAAATAAGGGAAAATTTAATTCCTTTAGGGGTATTTTCACTGACGTGATGGTAATGGAGGAATTAGACCCACTAAACTGGTCACTTGCTTATACACTAATCAGGGAAGTGCAATGAAGTCTGTGCAGGATCAGGCAGTGTGTGACAATACTCTCCCATTGTGACTGGTCTTTCTGTCCACTGACTCGAAATTCAAATATCTGTTCCTTTGGAAAGCCACTAAATCTTTGTTATGCTTTACAAAAAAAACAAAACCAACCAAACAAACAACAACAACAAAAAAAAACATAAAAAGCAAACAAACAAACAAACAAACAAAACCACCAACAAAAAGTCCCCATAGAACACAACTACTATGAATTGGAATTTGACAGAAATTCATACCTGAGTTTAACTAGCAAACTTGGCACACTTACACATTATTTTGAATGTATATTACAAGATACTTTGAATTATCTGATGATAGAAATAGTCAGAAGTACACTTGTCAATTATGAGCCATGGAGCTAATTCAGTATTTGCTTCACATTCAAATCTGATCTGCAGGTCAGTATAAAAATTAAAAAACAATATGTAAAATATATTTACCTGCTTTGACAATTGTTGCTAGGGGAAAAAGCTTTGCTCTGGAAATTTGGAGACCGCAAACTGATCTGTTATGAAAAGATGCAGGTCTGAGCAAATTCTGCTACTGTAAAGGAAGTTCCAATGCTTGGTCTGGCCACAAAAGAGGTGAGAGGAATTTATCACTATCTTTATTAGAAGTGGATTAAGAATACATTATTTATACATTCTTTTATTAAAGAAGGTACATAGTCTTATCAACACATGTATAGCACTGGCACACAGGAATAATCAATAGGATATGAAGAACAATCACACTGCAATCTTTAGTTAATATAAACTAGTTCACACCACAATTGCCAGTTGGCTACCAAGGCAGTTACTAGCATTGGTGCTCCAATTGCTTTAAACTTAGCAGTTTCACTTAAGATGGTTGCCCATCCATGCCCTCTTCCATCCACAAAGTAATAAAAGAGGCAGACTGTTTTCCCAGTTCTCAGTTGCTCTAAAAGGATGTATCTATAAAGTTATAAAAGATTTTGAAATGGACAGTGATGTGAGAGAGTTTTGCATGTATATACAAACACCTTAAAGAATAACAGTTCAGCCAAGAAATTATTATTTTTAAACTTAGTCAAGAACAATTCCAAGTAGAACCCCTTGCAATGAACTAGAAGAATTCTTTACAGACTCAGTTAAGTAAAGACAAAGATTTGATCTTCTCAAAGACTAAAATTTCTAGACACTTCAGGAAGTGCATAATCTAGCAAAAGTGTGAAAGGAGATCCAAGTGGCTGCATGGCAAATGTTAAACATGAGAAAGTCCAAGGGAAAGTCTCTGTTTCTCTTGAACTGCAGCCAAGAGGACCTTTCAGAAGAAAAAGAGAATTAGCGATGATGTTCCCTTACACACCAGACGTCTTTGAGAGGGGACTGGCAGTTCCTTGAATCCTTCAGCTTCTGATGAAAAAAGACTGTTCTTGTAAGGTCATGTCCTCACTACAACATTAATTTTTGGAGATTTATTTCCAGAGACAAAGTGTGAAGTTTAAGAAAGAATAGAGGTAAGTTAACTTCCTTCAGTACATTAAAGTCAGAATTCTCTTTAGGTAAAAGCTTCAGATAGATCCTACCACTTGTCCTTATGGAAAACGGTGCAAAGGAATTAACTGTGAGAGTTTGAATCTCAGCTGTCCTTGTTGCAGAGGAGAGATCATAAAGACTGTTTTCAGAGATAAATGCAGAAGACAGCATTCAAAAGATTCAAAAGGCTGTCACATAAGAAGATAAAGGACATGAATTGTTCGTCTTTGACAATAGGCCAACTATTACTAGCCTAGCATGGTTTGCAGGGATTTCTGATGTGAAAACTGAATGACGGAACATCCTGCAGAGTGCAAGTTGCAAAGCAATCTCCCTTGTGGAAGCAAGGGGGTTACTGAACTTCAGTTTAAGCATTTAGATTCTTATATTTTAAAAAAGGATTCAGCTTTAATCACTTTTTTTTTTTTTTTTTGCAAATATATATAAAGCTGTCATAAAACTCCTATCATCTCTTAAGGGACTTAGTTCTACCATCTCTAAACACAAGTAAGATTATATCTGGTCTGAAGTGCATATTGTGAAAACAGTCTCTGAGAAGATGGCATGTCCAGAGGTTGGACTGTGTAGCTCTTGGGTACACTATACAGAGCCTGTTTGACAGATATAGTAGGCTTCCACAGGCACTACAATTTTGACTGGCAAACTGAAAACACGAAGAACGCTTTAAAAAGAAAACATATTGCTTGTTTCTATAGGAGGAGAGAACACAGGATTCTCTAGTGTATTTGTGCATTTATACAGTATCCATTTTTAAATTGAAGACAGACTTTGTAGTGCTGATAGCATAGGTGCCTGGGGACACTTGACACTAACCTCAGTTATTGAACATTGGGATTCTGATTGCTTCTGATACAAATTCTGAGTAGAATTTGTATCAGAAGAGCTATAGCCCATGTAGATGTAATCTAACAGAAATGATTGTTCTTGGTGGGAACATACCAGAAGATCTTGGGGTAGAGAGTGTGGCTGAAAAAAGGTCTGTAGAGTGTTATATGAAGAGTTTAGACTGAGTAACATGTTCTGAGTAAGTGTCTTCTCAGGGCAAGCGCTGCCACAATAGATCACACAGTGGTGTCAAAGGTATTGACTGGAGTTGTAGAGACAAATTTACTTTAAAGTAGTACAAAATCAAGGTGTCTCCTAAAAACTGGTAGGACAAGATCTGAAAAGAACCTATTTCAAACAGTAACTTTAATTTTTGTAATTAGCAGATCCATTGCAAACATGGAATTGAAATAAATCAAAAAAGAAAAGAAAACAAAAATTACATTAGAAAAACATCAATTTTTAATATACCCTAGAAGAAATAGGTTAATTTACTTCTTCCTGTAGCAGGACCTTACTGTAGAGAACAAAGAAAATCTCTGCATATTCTCCTGGCTTAGTCTATTTTTTGCTTAGATATAGTGCCATGAGAAGCTGGGCTTTACAAAATGGTGAAAGCAGGATCCAGGAGAGAATTGATATTTCTGTTTTCAAACTAGTGGTTTTATTTACAAAGGTAAAAAGAGGTGTCAAGAAGTATCCATTATCAATTGACATGATTCCAAGAAAAGCTTAAAGAAGAATGAACTCCTCCAGTCTTGTAATCTTGGACTTTTCTTGTGTTTAAGACCTGAGTTCCAAGAGTTCTCAGCACTGATAGTCTGGTCTTCAAGAAACAGAGGAGGAGGAAAAGCTAAAGTAATAAATCTCTCAACTTCATTTCAACATCACTTGTAGACACGATGATTTAGCAACTGATGAAAAACAGCATCTTCATCAGCACAGCTGAATTTTTAGGCCATGCACACTGAAAAACAATATCAAATGTGTGCATGCATGCAGGGCAATATAACTTACATGCAATGGGATTTCCTTTGCTTGACTTCTGTGGTCTCAGAAGAATTACAAGGGTTTACTGCTACTAAAGGAACCTGAGTTTAACACATGATGCCATGTTTCCTCTTTCCACATGCCCATAACCTAACTGAGTTGTGTCATGTGGCTTTGAAGTGGCTCAGATGCCAACATCTCTTTGTGTCCTGTTCTAAAGATGGCATGACAGAGTTAAGAAAAGGGTCAAGAAACACCACTATTTTCCCTGATTTCTTCAAAGAAATTGGAGCAAGTTTTTGGGGAGGAGAGCTTCAAAGGCTCACACTGTATCAAAGACATAACCATGAAGCTAGGAATTTAGTTTGGTTAAAAGCCAAGGTAGGAATAGAAATGTGTGGATGCATGGCTCGAAAAGCAGGGACAAGTGCACAATCCTGCTTTTAGCCTGCAGGATGAGTAGAAGCTGGAACGTCCTTGAACTGCTCTTTAGATGGGATAAGGAAGAAGTAAAGCTTGGAGCAATAGCTGTAACAGGATGCTAGACAGGATGTGTTGAACACAAGTTGGGGAAGATTTAGCCTCGTGGCAGCATTAGCAAATTAGCAAATTAGGCAGCATTTAGCCTCATGGACAGAGCTTCTGAACCAATCATGTATACTGCAAGGATGCATGAACACTATGGTTTAACCAATGATGTTCAGAGTTAGGTGCATGATATGCTTAGCACAGTATAAATGTAAGCCAAATACCTGAATAAACGAGCAAGATTTTTTAACTCATATTGAGTGCTGTCTTGACTCTGGCTGATTCTCAGCAACATAAATGTGCAAGTCTGATGGAAAAGCAGGTAGCTAATGCAGAATCATCAAGATTCTACAAAGAAGCAGTGGACTAGAGCAGACTTCAAAAATTCACAAGAAGAAAATCTCTGATCTGGCTATGCACTGAGAGGAATTAAGTTGAAACAGAAGTTCTGTTCATTATGTGGACAGTGTACAAAAGCACACGGGTTTGAAATGTTCTGTCAGGGCTACAGCTTACACAAAAACTCCACTACATGACTAGGACAGTGCTACCCAGAGTCCAGTATCTGCAAACGTAAGTAATGCAAAATGTCATCACAGTTGTTTCCTTCAAGAGAGATATTCCCATACTTTGTCTTAACTAATCATGTGTTTAAAAACATCCTTCCAAATGTCTGATTTTGTTCAAGAATCTCTTCCTTTCTTTTCTACATGTACCACATCAACAATTCATCATAACAACACTAAGCAAAACACAGTTGTAAGTTAAATTGCAAAAATTATATCTGTGTGATTTTGAAGGCATCAGGCTTTGAGATCACATTCCAAAACAAATAAATCCTTCTGAGAAATTATCTAACCTCTTCAAAGCAAACAAAACCAATGCTCTCATTGAGCAGCCTGTAAAAAAAAAAAAAAAGAAAACAACAACAAACACACACACACACAAAAACAAACAAACAAACAAACAAAACCTCAAAAAAAACAAACAACCCAAAAAACCAAAACCAAAATGGAAAGTAAAGACTATATACAGAATTTAAACTATAGACGTCAAAAGTTTGTAGTTGTTTGTAGTTGTTCGCATGTCCTTCATTACACTTTTTAAAAATAGCTTTTTAAAGTTCTATAAAAGCAATTTCTATACTATATTAAGAAATACTAATGCAGTTCATTGAGAGAAACCAATTAGAACTCATTTAAAATGGAAAATACACAGGTGACTGTAATGCACATGTGTGTAATGCACATCTGGGATTTTGGAGCACAAGCTGAGTTGGAAAAAGTGTGATGGAGCTGACACAAAACCCAAGACCAGTGACAATGGTGTGACAAGGAATTAATTACATCCTTTCTTTTGCCTCAGGCTAAATTCTGAAAGCACTGATAACAATATGGAACATCAACCAATGCATATTATAGTAAGAAAACCAAATACATGTATTTTTTTCCTACTTTTTAGTTAATAATATGGGATGTTCTAATAAGAATTATTCTTGTTACTACATAATAAAAAACCAGAGGAACAAAGATTTCTTTAAGGTTGCAAGCAACTTCTTATCAAGAAAGACACAACTAAGAATGGCTTCTAAGGAATGTTGTAAACTACATGATACAGAGCACTGCAGAGCCCATTTTTAGTGTCAAGGAATTTTAAATTATTAGCTCTAAATTATGAATTCATATAAAAAAGGATTTTTATAGGTAGCTTTTGTTTGAAACTACGAAAGTCACGTGTTTAAAGAGATTTAAGTAATTTAAAAGAAATTACTTCAGGGCTGTTTGTTCAGAAAAGTGTTATGCAGACAGCGTAAGGGAAAACTGGAAAACAAAAGAGAATACATTAAAACTGGTACTACAGGTTATGGAATGTTAGTCAGGAAATCAGGAAAGCATGTGTTATACACAAATTTAGCCTACAGCTGTGTGAAAACCAAGTATTTTCGGTCTGATGAAAGTTAAAATGCCATGAAGGTGTCTTATGATGATTTGGTTTAACACTTGTTCAGGTATTATTATTAAGAGGTGCAAAATTTTTAGCGAGGGGTGTTCAATTTTCTTCATTGTTAAAAATTTTAGGTTCTACTTTTTATTGACTATCTGAACTGTAGTACTGGAAAAATCACTCTATTTCTGATACTCTTGCTAGTTAAAACCTCTTGTACTGCGGGGTAAAAGTGCAGCAATTAGGTATGTGCACGCACCAGGCTTTATTTAACAGAGTTCATTTTGGTGCATCTATATGAATTTTTACAGCACTTAAAATTACCAAAGCAAACCCTATTTGTTTTGTTCTCAGTATAATGTTTATTCTAATACTGTAGCAGCTTCATTAAAGAGTTGTCACAAACTTTTACAGAATTATGGTTAATATATTATGGTTAATATTTTCTGGTGCATACATAGAAACACCTTTTTTTTTTTCTTTTTTTTTTTTTTCCCAAAGGAAAGACAGATTGAACTGCAACTTATAGACATTGCTAAAAGATAAAATATAAACTACAGTATAAATTATATAAACTAATATATAGTTTATATATATTAATTTATTATAAATAATATAAACAGAATATAAACCAAACAGTTTTAAGTGAAACTCTTAGTGTAAATATATATTTTTTCTCCTTGCAGCAAAGACTAAAATCAGAAGGATCATTTCCTCTCTATAACACTACAGAAATGTCTAGGTGAAAAATTACATGCTTTTCTCTCTTCTTAATCACTGAAATTACACAAAGCTTGGTCCTTCCACATAGGAAACAAAAGAAACATTTCCTTTTTCTGTTCACTTTTGCAGGTGGATTGGGTAAACGAAAGAAATTAAATAATTCAAAAACATGTAACTGTGGACAGTAACTGCAACAACCAATTTCCCCTTTGGTAGATTTTTATTTTATTTTTTTATTTCCTTTAAAACTCAAATACTTATCAGGACGACACTACTTAAAAAAACCCTTGTATTTTTAATTAAGTGGTTGTATTGTCCTTAGCACAAGGCACATTGGGTGAATTTCATTTTCACTGAGTTTTTTTTCCAAGGGCTAAAAGAACTCCTGTCCATAACATACATATAATCAGTAATTCTGTTGGCATTTGGAGGTATTATATGTCCATAGTTAAAAAAATATGAGAAAGACATATTAGACACAATAGTCTAATTAGACACAATAGTGATATGTGAGAACAGACTCATTTGACACAGTCTATCTTGGTATCTCTGGTAAATCAAGAGGAGACCACTGTTACCTCAAGCAAATAAGGCACCTTCTTGTATTCCATCCTTTTTGGGGATGTATGCATTGAAAGAGTCACTGACACTCTATTTGTCCACAGATATTCTGATGCCCAAACATTGGAGAGGCCTTGTGTAACTTTTCACATTTCTGTTGTCCAGGCAACAAAAACAATAAGCAGTGGTATAAAACAATTTAGGTGCTTATATTTAGGTACTATGACTTATAGCACAATGTTCCTAAAACCACTCAAAGAATCTTAAACACATCATAAAGAGTCTTGCAAAGATTATATCACTTGCAAAGTGACAGAGAAAGCTGGAACTACTTCATTCATAAGCACAATATGTTCTTTCCTTTCTGAATTGAAGGTCAGTTCAGATTTTGATCAGTTTGAAATCATACTTTATAGATGGATTCTTTAGGTTTCATACTCTAGAATCTTTAACATCATTCAATATTATTAAGATGTTCTTAAGTGGCTTTTTTTTCTTAATTATAAATAAAAATGGTAATTGTGTCCACATGACTACGGTCAAGCTGTGAACGTGACAATAATGTAGTTACTGTGTGCCTCATCTCTCCCTCCCTGCTCTTTATCCAGTAATACAGTACAAAATCAAAGAAAATCATTCTGTATCTGAAAGCAGCAGCAATATCCAGCTGAGTCAAAAGAAAACTCCATTGGGCTGGCAGGCGGGTGGAGAAAGGTTGCATGTAGGTTGTCTCCACACTGAGTCAAATTTTATTCTGACAGAAAAGAGTTGAAAAATCAAGAGACATTTTATCTTTCTTTTGTTCACCCTGAGAGCCTACAGTTCTCTGCTAAATACATTGCACTCTGTTCTTTGCTATAAATAATAAGAATGTTTTAAAAAAATTAAATTAGGCTAGAAGACCACAAGAGGATAGAAGAAAAAGAATAAATTACAGTATTTGGAAAATTTTGAAAATAACTTGCAAAGTTAAATGTATCTGTGCTTACATTCCTCTTGCCAAGAAAGTAATTTATAGATGAAAATATGGATAGATGTATAATTTTGTTTTCGGTCATGAAGTAAGTTGTTTTAGTGGAAAGTAGGAGACATTATCTGGTAACTAGGTATAAGTAGGACAAACGACCAAACACATATAAAAATACCATTATTAGACTGTCTTGATAGAGATCTCAAATTATTTCTACTGAAAGCAAATTAATGCATGTGGCACATGAAAGGCATGGATCATTTTACTGTTACTTTGAATGTGCATATATCTCCTGAAAGGTAATATCCTAAATCTGTATTGTGAACTGGGAGAGATCACTACTTTAGAAAACCTGGTCCATCAGAAGCATAGAACTGACTTCTTCCTATTAGTAGTCAGCAACTGCCAGTGTTTTTAAAACAAAGTACTTTAAGACAAAGGAAAAAGAGAAGTGAAGAAAGAATAATAGAAAATTCAAAAATGTCACTTTCCTTTCCTGGGAAAGAGTGACTCAACAGACAAAAAGCCTGCTGCAACACTGGGAAATAAATTTCTCAGGAGACAAGGAAGTACTTTCAAAATATGATCGTGCTAATTCTATACTTATTATTATTATAAAAATGCCTATGAAATATAACAGAAGTTAAGATCAATAAACTGTTCAAAATCAAAGTAGTTATGTGTAAATATTCCTACTGAAATTGATGTATAAGAGTAAATATGAAACAGTGGATTTCACTGGAGAATTAAGTCAATGCATCCTGCACTGTTTGCAAAGCCTTCAGTGTGTTCCCATCCAAGGAAACTAAAATGGCTTAATTTCAGAGGTATTATAACCAGATTTATAATTTCATAAAGATTATGAGATATTTATAGACAGAAAAGTAGGGAATCAAAACTAATTGTGTTCATTCAGCTGAAGTAACAAAACTTCCCAAGACAATTGAAAATACCCTTTTCTAACTTTTGGAAATGTAAGTTTCAAAGTTTCTGAAAGAATACCCTAGTATACCCTAGTTTAAAACTTTGCTGTTGAAGAGAAGAAAATGACACAAATATAATTGTGTAATCAATGTTCCAACAAAAGATATTCCAGTCTTCTACTTAATTTATTTAAAACACTATATTCATGATTCTAAAATGGTCTTCTCCAAAATTTAAATAAAACAGATATTGAAAATTTGTTCACAATCAAAAAAAAATAGATTATGTAATTTCATTACATAAAACGTTTGGGGGTTTTTTCAACACTAATTTTGTCAGTTATGTAAATGGCTTGAAATGCTCTTAAGCTATTTCTCCAATATATTTTTTAACAAATATACTTGCTTATCCTACAGTTTAAATTAATTACTAATAGTTTTTAATCCATAACGGTAAGTAAGTGACAATATTGATTCAGTACCTGGCTATACATATTCCCAAAGTTGCCATTAAAATTATGAGAAAGCATTGTAAAAAATTGAGGGGGCTTTGCAACAGCCATAGCTAAGCTACAACAGCTTTAGCTGTGACATGCTGAAATAGAAAAACATTTAATTAGGTTACCACAAATATAGAAGAAAATCCTCCATGTCCAATCCAACATGAGAGAAGGCACTTTGAATAGAAGCCATGGACTACCCCTGCCCTTGTTGAAACTACACTGCAGAGAATATATAAGTCTAATGGTCGCCTTTTACTTGTTCCCTTCTGCAGTCACAAATTAGTAAGCAGAAGCAAATAATGGAACAAACAAGAACTGAAAATAAGGGATTGATTTACAGCAAAAAAAAAAAATTGCAATAGCTGAGCAACAGGAGAGTGGTTGTCTTGAAGGTATATGGTATGCCAGTGAGAAATAGCAGCAGCTCAAGTTTCAGCTCAGAGAGACTTTCACAAATGACACTGGCCCACCTGCTGTATGTCATTTTACAGCAATTCCACAAGCATTTGAATACAATGGAATACTCATCATCTTCATGTAAAATGCATGACAAAAGTCCCTCTACTTAAATTGCATACCATGAGAAGAAGTAAGGTAGGTGGTTTTTTTTCTAGTTCATATAAAAATGAAACAGCTAGAAATCCTACACCAAACTTATTTAACATGGTTTATTTGGTAGGATTTTCGAATATTGGAGGGTACAATGGAAACATGGGGAAACTGTATTTCCAAATAAAATAAAATGACAAAAATAAAGACAGTCCAAAGAACATCTTTTAACTGCATAATAAAAATTCTGTTTCACTTGTGTTTATCAAGAGCACATCCTATCAAGAAACTGGGGGTAGGACCAAAAACATTGAAACTGGGAAAGGAGCATTTCTAAAGGACGAACATAAAAATGAGCCATTATGGTCAGATTTTACAGAATATGAACTATTAATAAATCCTACAAAGCAGATCAGATGAAAGGAAAAGTGGGAACCGTGATTATAGTAAAACTAGTAAGACTTTCGGAAATCATCGAAGACTGAATCTTTGGCAAATGGTGGAAGCTATAGTAAAGAAATTTCTTGTATTCCCACAGATACACACAAGGTACAGATAGGGATTTATGATTCAGGAAAGAAGTATTGAAGAAGATGCCTTCCCACTGTGGGGTCATGAAGGGGGAGTCCTACTTGACTCAAGAATTATCACTACCTTATGAAAACAACTTGAGAGTAAAGCTCCCAACTTTTTGGGGAAAGAGTATGTATTCCACGAGGAGAATAGAAGAAGTTCTCCATGTTCATTTTCTGTTTCTCTCGAAGCCAAGTCCAGGAACTTCCAGACCTCAGATCACAAAACTTTCAGAGTAGTAAGGGACCTACAAGAGTCACGGGGTCCAACTCTTAGGAGGATGGCTCATTCAGGGATTGAACCCACTCCTGTGGTGGTATGAGAACAGGCTGTAAGCAGCTGTCATATCCATTCCCAAAACAAAAGGAGAGAAACAGGTGAGGGTGTACAACCCTCTGCCCCACAGAGGTACTATTGTCACAAACTATCTGAAAAAAAAGTAGCTGCTCTGTTTTTTACCATTTAAGAATTTTTTTAAAAAATAGCTTAAGAGAAATAACTCACAAAAAATAAAATTAATAGTTCCTCCTTTCTATATACATATTTTACTGCATCTTTACAGCAGAAAATTATTGTCTTACATGTGGAATTATTATCATACGATTACAGACAGGAGGGAAGATCCCTTCAGTTCTGATGTAGAGAGCTATCAATGCTGAATTTTCTCTTACATTCTATATCCTATTTTTGCTACATATTCAAATAATAGTATAGCAAAAATCCACATCTCAGCTGTCTATGAGAAATGGACACTTAATCTTTCTTCACAGCCTTAGATTAATTTGTTCACTTCTGTGTAACATAAAATTTTTGATTTTTGCATACTAGATTTTACTTTGCAGTAAAGACTTAACCATTTTGGTATTTAAACACAACAGAACATAATCAGATTACTGAGAATTTAGAAGTGATTTCACATCCCATACTTTACATGCATTTTTAATAACCATTTGTTATTACTGTTCTGTAATATGGAAATCCATATTATTGTTAATATTGCACAAATTCACAGCTAATCGCATTATAGCACCAAAGGAACAATTATAGTATGTGAATGTGTATAAAGATTAATACACATATCCTAATAAATCTCAGCTGACCCATTAATGTATAATGGGCCCAAAGGAGGCCTCGTATCCTAGGTATATAAATGGCACATTTCTTTCTCCCTCCCCTCCTTTCCTCATTTTGTTTTATATGTAGAAACTGCCATAAAAAGGAAAATTAAGCCATACAAAACCACTCTGAAACATCAAGAGGCTAATCAAAAGCACAAACCACTTTCTTTTCTTATTATACTACAAGAATCACGCTAATATTTGACATGCATGTACAATGAGGTGTGGGTTTTTTCCTCTTCCTTTTGAGAATAAGGCTTCTGAAATAGTGGTCAGGCATCTATCCCATATGCACTCTGCAATGAATAGCTATTACAAGAGGGTTAAGGGAGGAACTTATAGTTTTAATTGTAAATTATAATGGCCTGCTCCTGGTTTAGGGGCGATACCTCCAACTGTTTCAATTAAATCTCTTGTAGTTTAAAAGGAAAGAGAAAAAGAGACAAATGATCCTTTTTGTTATGTAAGATATGCCTTACAATATCACTACATAGTGACAACTCCTTGTCCTCCTGTCACATCCTGTCCCTTAGACCATGCTGCAGAAAAGCAATTTTCTGCCTCAAAAGCACTCTATTTTTTAAGTTTGTCTCTGGGCAATTTTCAGGTCTACTAGAGCTGCACAACTGTATACAGATGAGAAAGACCCAAAATAGGGCAATTTATTTGATTCCTCCTCTTCAAAACATTTAGCTGAGATTGCATATCCAACAGAGAAACCCCAACAAGAATATTCAGAGATGACCTGCAGTGACACATATCTTTTTTTCAACAAAAAATTTGCATTAAACATCTTCTCCAGACTTCTCAGATGGTCTAGATTTGACTTTTGTTTAATATGACCTTTAACACAAATATTTCCCAGGATATTAGCAGCTAATTTCTTTTTGAAACGAAACAGTTAGAATTCATCAGTTAAATAAAACATTTCTGGTGTTTTTCAGAGAAATAATTCTTTTTGGTGGGTCTTTCTATTTTTTTTTTTTAATTAAAAAAAGGAAGTGCATCTATTGGAGTCCAGTTTATCTATTTGAATCCAGTTTCTCTCTTGTTAGAAAGTAAAGAAACACTTGGATGGGAAAATACATCCTCCAAGTGTTCAGCTGCTGGTAACTTAGCATTTATTAATGCCTGAAGCTACTCTGACCTCAGTATTCCCCTGGTACAGCTCTGCCCTAATGCAGTAAGGGCACTTCTCAACAGAGCAAAGGCCTTACCTTTATAGCCACCCACAAGTTGAAAACTACTCTGTCTGCCTAGGAGTTTTTAAGGAATTGGGATAGCTTCAAGACTGGGACCTTTGTTTGCTATGAAAGTAATATTGACTAATGTGTAGTCTGAGGCAAAAATCTGACAATGGTTTTGAGACTTCACAGAGCTAGGTGAATTTTCTAATGTGAAAACAAATAAACCATAGGTTCCTCAGTGTTCAAAATCATGTTCAAATTTGCTATATGCAGGTTTTATTTAAAAATTTTAAACCAGACTGATAGCTTATTTAACCCTGAAGACATAAAACAATCTATTTAATTTCTCTACTATTGTATTTTTAATTGACTGATATGTACATTTAATTTCATAATTTCATGCTTACACAGAAATCAATTATGTATTAAAAATCACTATTAATATTGACATAAGAAAATAATAAAGCATAAAGTATGTCTACAACCTTGCACGATTCAGATTAGACCCCATCAGCCAAAGCATGAGTTTTCTTTCTTAATATAATAAAGATCTTTAGTATGAATGAATTTTGAATTTTTATGTATCTGGTGTGCGAGTATATTTCAAAATTAACTGAGATGGAAACAGGCATTTTCTTTCTTTTTCTAAGGTGTAGAAATAGGTTTGAATTGGAAAGGACCTTAAAGATCTTCTTGTTCAAACCCCCCTGCCATGGTCAGGGACACTTCCCACTAGACCTGGTTACTTAGAGCCCAATCCAGCCTGGTCTTGAACACCTCCAGGGATGCAGCGACCATAACCTCTCTGGTCAACCTGTCCAGTGCCTGACCACCCTCAGAGTAAAGGATTTCTTCCTAATATCAAACTTAAACCTAATCTCTTTCAATTTAAAGCTATTAGCCCTTGTCCTATCACCTGGCCATGAAGATAGATCTGGCTCCTGTTGTGTCTATCTCAATATGCCTTTTATACTGGCCCAGAGTCTGTGCAAGCACACCCAAACTGGAAATAAGAGAAATCTAACACTACCAGAATAGAAAATATGATTGAAGGCAAATCAGATTTCTAGATATGCCTAAATTCATGCTTTAAATTAATGAGGGGGGAAATGTGTTAGTATATGTTGCTTGGACACATAAGAGAGGAAGACCCTGATGATTTAGTCCTTTATGTCTCTAAGTGCTAATGTTGCCTCAGCACATCTTATATTCACTTCTTGAGCTCGGACTGAAAATTGTAGTAACACAGTTGTGTATAGTCTAAAAAAGACAGCGATAAATAAAACTGTAAACCATGAAAACCTTGCAAATGTCTGAAGTGGGCCACTAAAAAGAAAATATAATTCACTTAAAGTATCTTCATCTCTTGTCTGCTTGAGACTGCTTGAATATTTAGCTGTACAAGAAACTCATTAATGTAGATGTAGCTGGCTGGCAAACTTTCGGTTTGGTTGCTGGTTGCTGTCAGTTGGCCACAGCTCGCGGATAATTCAAAAGTCCAAGTACAAACTGATGCTCCATTCATTTTACTTTAACAGTAATGCAATGGTTATGTCAATCAGAAGTTATCAAGAATGAAAGCAACAACTGGCACTGAAAAAAAATGCAACTCCTTGGCCTTAAATTACTCATTTTTGCCTATAAATTGCATTGTATTTGTTTACAATTTTTTTTGTGTTTTGGTATGGAAAACTAGCATATATTCAAAATCAGGATATCATTTCACCAAAGAGTCACAGAAATTACATCACAGCAAATCTGACTATTGCCAGACCACTTTGATAATGTACACATAAACTTTCTTTAACTAAGTCTTACACAGTCAAGTCCAGAATGTTTTTTAATCATAATTTTGTGAAGCAAACAGAAAAGCATGAATAGAAAAGCTGTATATTTGACAAAAAGATATTGAGTACTGATGAAAAAAAGTCCTAACTGAATGATTCATGTGCCTGACATGAATTCCTAGATTCATGTGAAAAGAAGTGCACTGTAGGATCTAGAAGACATCTTTGTTTTCCTTACCAGTAAAATAAAAAAAAAAAAAAGAAAAAACAAAACCCCAAAACTTGAAAAAGTGTGTTTGCTTCCAAAGGGTTGTATCTGTAACATACAAAACCAAATAAAATCTTAACTCCTATTTATGTGAGTTTTAGGTGACCTTCCTTAAGTGAACACTTTCTCTGTTACAAAAGTCAGTGTCTCAAGTTGAAAGATCTCTTTCCAATGACTATTCAGTAAAAAACACATGAGCAGTTCTTAAAACTGACACTGGTACTACTCCATTCTTCTCTATGGAGACTGTACTAACCACTAGGTTGCAGTTGTGTTCACTCTGATCCTTCTACTACTTTTCATTTTTCATTCCTGTTCATCAATAGTGATGAACAGAGGAGACTTCTTTAAGAATAGTATCTAGACTGTGTCTAAATGGAACCTTTTCGGAAGCTTGATTCCCTTATGATCCCTATGATGGGACAGTCAGTTCCTGCCACCAGAGACACATAGACTGACATTGCACAGACAGAATTCTAAGGCTATCAATGGCAACTGAGCTAGAGCTTTAGTTACTAACATGGGCACCCTTAACCTTGTGAATCTTCTCACATTTACTCTACTTCTAGTCAGCTGCAATTCCTGCTCTGATAAAGATGCCTCTTGGTCCAAAACTGAGACCTGTGGCACATCTCTTATCCCCACTTAGGGCACTACTCCTTTTAGCATTTTATGCAGAAACTTGTCATGTAGTTCACAGCACATAATACAGAGGTTGGTGACATCCAAGCACCAGATGCTTGAAACTCAAGTGATGTCATCGTTCTTTGTGGTATTCATACACAAGTCTCTTATTAAAGTAACCATAAAATCATAAACCTCACATTTTTATAAATATAAATCTGTAGTGAAAAATGTATCTAGTCTGAACTAAAATTAAAATAAGAATCAGTCTCTTTTGATGTAAAATAAAAAGCAAAAGGAGAAACAAACAACAGAAGATAAACTCATGGAATATTTTCTTCCCTCCTCTTGCAGAAAAACATCTGAATAACCATGACTTTAACTTTGCTGCGTAATTGTAACCAAGTAACAGGAACATATGCGTAATGACTTTGACCTGGATGTTAGAATAGCTGATCAGACAACTACTGAATTACCTGAAAAGTATTACCACATGAATTGCTTGTGCTTTCTAAATGCTGTCACTCAAAAGACTCTTGGTATCTCTTCAGAGCCCTCTCCTTTACTTCCTTTACACAGGAGTAAACTTAGATTTCCTCATGCTTTCATAGAGAAAATAACAAAGCCATTCAGATTTTAAAGCTTTTCTTGTACTGAAACAAATCATATAATCATAATTATATTTACGTTAGAAAAGGAATAAGTTATGTTCATGATTTTCATGTGTGCATAAAATTTCTTCTATTTGGTTAGCAATGTGCTAAAATTTTTACAACACATCTGAGGAGTTGCAGATGTTATTCAAGTATTTACCAGCATTTTTGTGAGTTTATATTTATATTTTATGACTCAGAATGATTTATCAATTTCTTTAATCTCTGAACGTTTCATGTAAACAATCGCTAAAGTCTTCTCAATTCTTATTGGTTAATTAGACTTGAGCATTTGGTACAACCTAGTTATATAATCACTGTAAAATCTCAAGTAAACCTCATTAATTCACTTTAACACATTTTTAATTTAAAAACCTTGGACAGGGAGAATCACTTTGTTTTGAACAAACAAAATATCTATAAAGGAAATAAAAATCACAGTATTGGTCACAAAAACTTGCTGTTTAATTTAAAAAACCCAAAAATTTCTGAAAACTTTTTTTTTTTTTAATTGAGCTATCTCTTAATCCCAATCTCAGCATGGGGATCCCAGCCATTTCTTGTACCTTTTTGAATGGCTGCACATTTTAGCCTTACCTAAGGCTAAACCTGTAGTCTGTATGCATGTCCTATCTTCCTTCACTTACCTTTTTAGCTGGGTATTGTCAAGTGTTAAGCAAATCAGAGAAGAAAAGGAAGCCTTAAAGATAATTAAGACCTTTACAAGTTTCAAGGATGGAGATCTAAATTAATATCCCCAGGGACAGGAACGTGGATAGGAGATAGCTGGGCTACTCAGCATTCAGGGAGCTGCAGACTAAGCACAGTTCTATTGTTTCTCAGGCAAAGAGGGTAATAAGGGGAATAGGGAAATGAGGGTTGCAGTTGAAATTGGTGACCTTAGAGTACAAAGAAAATAAGATTTCAAGAGGAGAGTTGACTTTATTAGTTCTACTTCCTTAAGCATCATTTTCTGCTAGTTGGCAGACTACTCAACTTTTCTGTGATCTCAGTTTCATCAGATTCCTAAGAATTTAGATACAAGAACCAACATAACCAAACAAACAAAAAAAAACCCAACCCTATATACATTGAAAGAAAAATGTGATTGTTTTTACAGCAAAGTTATTTAGTTACAGGAGGGAAACACTATTTAAGAGTAATGACAGTTTATATTTCTGGAAGTTAATGCACTGTGCACATTCAACAGATATTTGAACCTAGTTGCATGGAAGTATCCTCATAAAGGTTCATAGCTACAGGCTTCAAAGGGGTAAACTTGCCTTTAAAAGTGCTGTGTTAGAACTTACACTGGATTTTTTACGAAACTCCTCATAAACTGCTGAAGTTATAAGAAAAACCTATAAAATAATCAGAGGTGGGTTAACCCCACTCTGACACAATAGGTTAAACCCTAAATGTGTTTAATCCCACTTTCTTCACATATATTTATATTTATACAAGATTTAATATATTTATCAAGATATGCCTCTCTTTTTTAAAATTAAGTCCCCTTACCCTTTGTAAAATGTCAAATTTGAACAAAATATCAAATATGTGCAAAATGCAACAGAGACAGCGAATTACTGAATCTAGAACCATCTGGTAGATCGCACTGAAGCACATAGCCGTATGAAGAAAAATAAAATAGGAAAGTGCAATATTACAAGGTATTTCATCCTTGTACACTTCTTTCTAACATGGATGTAGTCAAAAATCAAAAAAGCCACTTTTTTGATCTAACAGATATGTTATGTACTGAAAAATGGTAATGATTATATTTGATCCTTTCTAGTAAATTCCTATCTTCTAAAAAGCTGCTTCACTCTCTTAGTGAGGATAAAGCAGTTTCTGTGGCACCAACAGAATTTATGATCATCCAATTAATTACCTGTTATTAGTATACCAGCTGCTCTTGCAAGATTTCAAAAAATGTCATTATAACTTAAAATAATGATCTGTGAACTGTATGCCTGTACTTGGAATCTGGCATGGAAAGAAGAAGGAAAAGAGTTGTTGGATAGTGTACAGTTCTGTCCTGTCCATTTTAAAATAAACTTCATATGCAAAATATCATAGTATGATCAAACAATAAGTTATTCCATAAAGCTACTGTAAATCAATAAAACATCCTCTAAAGATATAAAAAATGAGTTGACAGAAAAGTTTAAAATAGAAATACAGTTTAAGAAGGTCTTTCTCAAAAGATGAATGCTCTCATTGCTTCATGTTTTCAATGGTACACAACCTTATCATCATACCTGACTGAACTAAATGTTACAGTATGTGGGTTTGAGCACCACAATGCTACTAGATGAAAAGCTGTAGAAAGTGTATTCATACATTTCTCTTTTTGAAACTGTTATTACACTGATCCCATCCAATACTGAAGACCTACTTCAGTTCTAAGAGATTCACACAAATCCTCAAAACCAATCCTGATACTGATTTACCTGTGTACCTATACTAAAGTGCAAAGCCCCAAATTACTAAATAACCACAACTCCATCATACAGATGATACAGAAACCAAGAAAGAATACTGACAGAGCATACACATTTATGGAATTCTAGTAATTTCTTCCCCTCTTCTTTCTCTTTATTCTGTCCCCTGATTACAAGTAGTCACAGAAATTAGTGACAATACTAACACAAACCTGAGGAACTTATAAATAACACCACCGTTCATTCTTTAAGCACAGAGACAGATATAGTAGCTATCCAGCTTTTCCTTTTCCTGAAAATGTTCCATTAATCAAAAGCATGATTTTATTTGGTTGATGCCATAATGTTCTAATTAATATTTCTTTTGAAGACGGTCTGGTCCTTTAAACTGACATACTTCAAGTAGCCATATGGTTAAGAAAAAAAAAATAACATTACTTATCATATAGTCATAAATGATATATCACTGTTGTCTGAACAGGAGATAATTGCAATAAACAGTTAATACTGAATGACAGCTAAGTGACATTTTTGCCCGTGTCTTAGCTGTAATATGTGTAACCAACACTTAAATAATTTGCAGTCTTAGATCCTGCAGTTATTTACAGGTTCCAAACTGTTCCAAGCAAGGTTAAATATTTTTTGTATCTGTTCTTTATACTATTATGTTTCATGACACTAAATATTCCAGAGCCATGGGTGACTATTTCACTATCTACACGTCTGGTTTTAAAACTGAAAATCTCTTAATCTCAAGCAGGGTAAATCTGCTGTGATAGCCTCAAATGACCTGTAAAGTTTTTTCAGTACTGAACTATGTAACTTAGACTTATGGAACTATCAAAGTTACAACATCATCCCTGGACTGCCCTGAAGGTATCAGAATTTCTGCAGTGCTATGATTTCACTCTAGACATAGTTCCCAAACCAGAAAGGTCCCAGAACAAAGCCTCTAATTATCTTCCTTAATTCCTACACTTGGGAAACTTTCATCTTGCCATATTTGGGGTGTTATGATAAATTTATAACATTTCAGACCTCTTAGCCATGAGAAAGTAACAGGAAGAGAAGAAAAATCTTGTGTGCTCTCAGGAAATATTCTTCTCTGTGAAACAGTATTTTGAAAAGCTGGTTCTTATGGTTTGAGTAGTTAGCACATGGCAGTCTTCTATAAATGCCTATAAGTCTAGAGAAATAAGTGATGTTAAATAAATCAAATTACTATTTAAAGAAGTTAAAATACCCCACAAGCAACACCTGCATATGTGGGGTTTCCTGAAACTTTGAGAAAATAGAAACCTCTCAGGTCAACACAGCTTTTTGAAACAAGTTTCTTTGCACGAAGGAACTGCTTTCCCCATGTGGTCACTCACCAATATTTATGAGGGAAGGTCACTTGGAATGCCACCAGCAGATGAAAAAACAGGAGGAAAGGAGGGGTTTTCTGTCTTCACTGAGCTGGGTGATTCTGCCAAAGTGATAGCCGACATTGACATTACACAAGGGAAAGGTTGGCGTAGTCTCACAGTCCCAGCCCTGCTGCAGAAACAAAACAAAACAAAACCAGAAATAAAAATATATGTGTATGCTTTTCAAATAAGCGTAATGTCAAAACATTAAAAGTCTGGTCTCTGGAATATAAATGACACTTTAATCCTGGCTTTGAAATAGCTACCTCAAATCTACTTCAAAAATAAGATTTAAAAAGAACCCTATGAAATCGAATGTTCTTCCATAAAATTAATCAATCACTTTAATGGTTTAGTGGAAAGAAATGGCCATAAACATCTTATGTGCTCAGCTGGTGGTAGAAGGCAGACAAAAATTATAATTCTGATAAAAATGAGGAAAAGCTGACATTTGAAGACTGCATGCAAAATACATGGCAGGGAATGACAGGAAATTTTATAGGTGAAAGTGGCCTACAGAAAACTGAAGGGGAAATTGAAGGATTAATGAAAGGTCTCAATTTATATTTTTATTTATTTCATTTTCTTAGCATCTGTGTGAATTTTTACCTATACGTCTTATACGTCCTAAAAGAAAAAACTGTGATGAATAAATAAACAGCTCTAGAAATCTTCAATAGGGTCCTTTACCTTGCAGGGAATATTATCACTGGCTTTTGATACAATTTCTGCTGCAGGGAAAGACTTTCAAAGCTCAGAATGCTGAAGTATTGCCAGGCACTCAAAGACCCCCTGCTGTGCGCGTCAAACTAAGAAATCTCTCTGAACTTGTCGAATTAAAAGTCATCTCTCTCTCTCTGCAACCCCTGCATGAGCTGGGAAGCTCTGTCCTCATTTTTTTAGGCCTTCCACTATAAACAAATGGAGCCTGAAGCATCTTTATTCTTTTCAGGCACATAATTAAAATTCTTTTAAAAATGTAATTGAAGGCTATGAATTTCAAAAGGAGGTTCTAGTTAACAACAAGGCTAGAACAGTTTCAGTAGGCTGTACTGCTTTACCATTCAATTTTCTTTCAAAGGTAAAAGCAAAACAGCTTGTTATGATTCTGGGTGTATTTCCTTTTTTTTTTTTTTTTTTTTTTTTTTTTTTTTTTTTTTTTTTTTTTTTTTTAATTTTGTTTGTACATCAATAGCTTGCACCAAACCTAAACATCTCAGCAGGATTTATGCTTTATGGAATGTCATAAGACTTAATTACTGAAAGAGCAAAGCAAAGTATACTATCAAAATATGAACAAAGCAGAAAGTATTCTTGGTTTTTCAAAACCATTATTTATATATCCCCTTAAAAATAAAGAATATACTTATTGAACTATTTGTATTTTATTAGCAGCCCTCTTTCCTTAAATATTAACAACCATGCATATTTTTAAAAATCTGATAATGCAGAGAGTAGTAGTTTTCTACTAATGGTAGTTTTCTGTGATAATTATTCCTCTAAAACACTGTAAAAACTGGTTACAATATGTATGTTTGATGTTGCCAAAAAAAGAGCAAGTGCTGATATAATTAATGATTTCAAATGAATATAAAAGGAACAAAAAAATCTATCTTCCTGGATTTGGATCCCAGGGATTATCACATAAAATTAACTTAAAGGAGGTAGAAGACATGACAGTGTTTCAGAAAGTCATCTCTAAGGTGACTTCCTGGAGAGCTTACAATCTAAACCAATTTTCTTAAAAAAAATATCTCTTTTAGAATGACTTTCACTACCTCTCTCTGTTGAAAGCAAAAAGACTCAGTTTTCACCTGTTACCTCCATGCTGTTTTTAAAACTGGTACTCCTGGCTACAAATGACCATATGAAATGTATTTTTTTAGAGGTTTTCCCTAGATAACCTAGAGATGGGGATGTTTTAAGAACATTATTTGCAATTCTCGTAGCATTAAAAAAAAGCCAAAAAAGGTGTAGCAAGGAAGCACTACTCCCACAACTTCTGGGTAGTACTCTGCCTCTGATGATTATGATGCCTCTGGGAGACCTGAGACAACCCAGCTAACAAAGCTGCTTTTCATCCTTGAAGTGGGAAGCACACTATGTGTTCTGCATGGGCCAACAACTGTTCTGACTTCTGAGCGGTGGAAAATGGACCCAGTCAGCTCAGCTGGAAAAGACAATGACAAAGCAGATCTAGCAGCAGCAAACTACGGCTTTGACTATACCTTCAAGTAACACCTCTTCAAGTCAGATATTACTTCTTTTCCTAGGTTTTTATGTAAAAACTGGGTGCTGCACATGGCACAGCCCATTCCAGAGGCCATGCCGAACAAGCAAAACAGAGAGCAGTGGGCCAAGGTTGAAACACTCGTGTTCCCACATGCCTTCATTTCACACCCTGAATACGTAACACAACTTCACAGACTGCAAAGAGCCCAACAATTATGCTCCAATCTGGACAAAATTCATAACAAGTAATGGTCATATCTTATGTAAGTAACCAGTGAGACACCATACTGGCACAAGAGCAGCATGACCAAAGGCTATTCATACAGTTCTACCAGTGTATTGTTTGCATGGGTGCAGTCTTATCATTACAAACAATCAAAAGGATAAGGCAGTTCCTACTATGCCTTGTATCCGTATTACAAAAAAGCAAAATCTTCTTAGCTTTCCCTTCAGAAAACTAGGGAGATTTATGACAGTGAATTTTTCATGTTTAATTGTATACAATATCTTAATTGCCATGCAATCAACAGAATGCGTAGGAGTCATCATCAAGAAAAATGAATGAACAAAAAACATTAAATTAAAAAAATGTAGGCAAATTAGTATTTTCAAACTTAATTTCTGCTGTAAAATTGAATTAATGAAAACACCATGAATACAAAATGAACTCGTCTTCCACAATTTGTTCTGTAGAATGTGAAGGACATTGGCGGAAACAACATAAAAAACAAAAACTGCAACAAAGAGACAGTATCTTATATTTAGGAAAAAACCAGTATGATTTAGGATGAATATTTAATCTGTTTGCAGAATGAGTTAAGGCTCCTTTAAGTTCACTGAGCACTCACTGTAAAGTTTAGGGAAGACCAGTAACTTTTTCACTGAAAAAAATGGCTACTGAAATATGAGTCACATTTATAAACAAAAGTCATCAACAAAAGTGATCAAAGTCTACTTGGCTGCTAAGGGAATCTTCAGTTTATTCCACTGCAGAACACATATTACTTGATTGAAAGGTCTGTGAATATAAGGCACCAAGTCTATCTTCTGTCACTGGGCCTGAAATTCTCATTTATTATGTCTGACTTCCTTTATTGATTTTTGTTTCCTAAACAGAAGCTGAAATTATTTTTATAACACTTGGGAATACAGATGTTTACAATATTTAAAATAGAATATATTTAAAATACAACAATTCATATTAATTCAATTTTTTTCCTCCAAGCTAAAATTATTTTAAAAGATACAATTATTTAAAAAGCTAAAATATCATAAAAAAGTAATTAAAATTATTCAAACTTTGTTCCCAGTCATATACTGCTAATATGACAATGATGTTATACAGATATATCATACATTCTTACATGTCTTGAAGATTTCAGATACCTTTTTCAGTGGAGAAAAAAATGCTTTTTAAATAACTGCCAAATAAGAGGTTAATGCAAATAATTTATTTATTTAAATAATATTTGTTGCTTATGAACACCTACCACCATATTTATATGATAAAAAACTAATATCTAACTTGGGCAGAAAATTAGGATACCTATAGTAAAGCTCTCCAAGATAAGGTTTTGATCCCCTAGCTCAGTGTTTTGTAGACAAAACTGTTGGCAGATGTTGCCTTGATAATTTGGTATGAGGTAGTGCTATTTCAGAAGGAGTAAGTGAATATAAACCCAATTATGACTTCAACAAGAAGAGCAAGACATAATATTTCAGCTGTTCTCTCTCTTCTCCAAAATAGCCTGATTTCCATATCCAAAGAGCATTTTCCAAACACTGTAAGAAATGATCATGCATCAGAATTTTAGGATTTTGGAGACTGGAATGCTCTTCTGTTTTATACCTGTGTCTTGATTCTTTAGATTAATACAGATATGTGGCTTCTTGACTGTATTGTTCAATCATACATTCTGTTATTTAAAAAAGCACCAACTTTATATAATAGATGTAAAACAAAGACTAAAACAGAACAGTGAGGTATTCCTTAGTGAAATTTTCTATCAAACTACAAGCTGTATAGATTTAAATAAAAATATTAAAAATACAAGTATACCCTTATAAACATGTTCAATCTCCCACATCAATGCTGATTTTAGTATTCTTTATGAGGTAGAAATTCCAAAAAAAAAAAAAAAATTCAAGAAGTATTTTACTTTGCTTTTTCTATCCCTCTTGGATGTGGGCAACATGATGGCCTCCACAAAAATCTTAAACATTGGAAGTTATTTGAAGTACTTGAAAATTTAGATTAGCATTTATTTGCATGATATATTAGTAGATGTTAATGAGGAGAACAGATAATCAATAAAATAGACTCTAGATTAATTACTGTGCACCTAATCCAGCTACTAGGTTCAAGGTCTTACAAATAAGTTTAGAGTAGGAAAAGGAAAAGTTACTTCATTTCTGACAATTCTATTTGTATTTAAAATTGCAGTATTGAAAGCAACTATTAATGATATGAAGAAAAACTGAGTGAAATCTTTCTGATGATTTATAGATGACCTACTAAGCAAACATTTCTTCAGAAGGAGGTGCAAATATAGAGTACAGAAAGTCTGGTGGTCTTGCTGCTGCAAGAGCAAAGACAAAACTGATAACACTTTGCAGAAAAAACCTAAGTCTGTGTCAATATAACTCATTCCTATCCTATTCCTATCTTGATGCATTTAATGCTTTCTTTGAGTTGACATTCTCTTATGAATAATCCTTTCCTACCAGTTGTGTAGGAGCCTTGGGAGCCTTAATTTCGGCTGCTGCACTGTACCTAACAGTCTGACAACGGGGTAAGAACGGACCCATTTTACCTGCAGAATTCCCAATTCTTTGAAAAAGGCCACATTAACACTGTTATAAGTCTGAGTCATACGCAGCTGAAATTTACTCCATTTATATAAATGTTCTTTAAATGTTAAAAATCAATTGGAAAAGATTCCTGCACATTGAATCTCTACACTGCTATTCAGTCTCATATTCACAATACAGCAGAATGGGAAAGCAACTTACAGAAAGACTATACAAATACAAAATTATATTTTTGTATTTTTTCTCCTTAAAATATATTAATAAGCAATGCAATAAGCAATGTTCCTAAAGTATATTCACAATTCCAGTATCTCTTCCTCTGGATATATTCCATTGTGCATTCAAATTTGGAAGTTCTTTGAAACAAATTACTGTGGCAGCTTTACCTCTATACAGTTCAGAGCAAGCCACTGATGGCATAGTGTATCTGTCAAACTCAGTGCTAAGGAACAGAACAGGAAACTGACACTGTTATGACAGGCAAACACTTCTTACCAGCAAGAACATTCTGTTTATTATTGCACACTCTTAGAATTCCTTGTTACATGCTCACATAAATAGGACCACAATAAAAATTGTGAATTCTGAAATATCTTTCCAGAGAGAATTAAGACTGGAGTAAACTATGGAGAAAATGAAACACCTTTTGAAATTATCACATTTTCTACTGCAATGGTAATATTTTTATTGAAAATATGTTAGCATAAAGAATTAATATATGTGCTAAATTAAAGTATGCAATATTTTACATTTGAATTCAGAAATACCTGAATT
Source organism: Cisticola juncidis (assembly GCA_013400215.1). Classification (NCBI taxonomy): domain Eukaryota; kingdom Metazoa; phylum Chordata; class Aves; order Passeriformes; family Cisticolidae; genus Cisticola; species Cisticola juncidis. The sequence goes on along the minus strand of VXBR01012230.1, from coordinate 1,679,076 downwards.
TCTTGAGTAGCAATTAATAAATAAAATGGATAGCCCATACAGTGCTTTCAGTGATTTTTTTTAAAGCAGTTGATTGTAAATTCAAATTTTACAGAAGTTAGATCTTAGTTCCTAAACCCCAGCATTTTCACATATTACCTGGAGCTATTACACTACAACAATCCTAATTTCTTGAAATCCAGCTGTCATTAATTTAGCAAATGACATGTTTAGAAACTTCTTCACAAAATCATGTAACTCCCAGAGAATCAACAAAGAATAAAATTCACAGGTTCTAATCTTGAAGTTGCTATACAATGTGCTTAAACACATGCTTTGCTTTAAGGACTGGATATTTAATACATTAGATCTTATAAACTCACCAACTAGATGCACAGGACATATACTTATAATGTTAGAGCCTGTAAAATTAGGCTTAACAGTTATTTCTCGTATCGCTTAGGCTATCTCTTTTATTCTAAATACAAAATGTTCATATTTGAGTGAAAGATAATTTCTGAGTTTTAAATCAATTTTAAATTGTACCCAAGGAATAAACATAAAGCTCAACTATTGTATCCACTCTCAAAAATGCAGCAGGCTCATTATGTTGTTTAGGGGTTTAGGTGATAGAACAGATTTTAATGTAAATGAACTGCTTAGTCACTGCTTAGTCACTAAGTACATAAGACTGGCTGCAGTAAGAGTGGATTAGTAACAAACACAAGTTGAAATCAATCACATATTGTGGTAAACACATTTTCTTTTTTGAGTATTTCCACAAAATAACTTGCTCAGGTTTACATATGGTAGAGATGCTCACTGGCATTATTTTGGCATTTATTTTGTTTTCATTTCAGTTTGCCACTTTGTTTTATGTATGCATATGCTCGATTATATGGCAGCATATAATTTATTGACACATTATAACTGTAATGTACTTGTCATAACTTCATATTATGTTGTATGTGATAATTAGAAACAAACATCTACAGAGTGAGGTTTTAGTCAGAACTTTCTTGTAATGGTTGGAATGAGTTCTGTGAGCCATGCTGAATGGATCTGTGCATTGCACAGGAAGCAGCGTGTGGGATTAGCCTTGAGCCTCAGCTCACCCATTTGCCACACATCATGTGGCTGGCATCTGGTTCTTTTTCAAAATCCACTCCTTCACACACTCTTTCATTCTAGAAAGTGTACAAAACCTGAAATATTTTTCTAAATAAAGCATATTAAATCTAAGCACTATAATATTAAAAACTAGAGTACATTTTTTGTTTAATTTTGTTTTTCTAATGTCAACAGATGTGGTAGGGATCATGAAACAGAACCATTGAAGCCCCTTGTTTTATGGAATAGTTCAGTGGTATGTACCTCCATAGTAGTAATACATTAAGAAACCTACTATAATTTTATTTATGGTTTTGTGATGAAACAGTGAAAGAAACAAGACTTCTGCAAATGTTGAAGGAAAAGAGATTAAAGGACATGGTAAAAGGGAAAAAAAACATACCAAAAGGAGATTTTCATATTTGCCATTTGTCATTTTCTGTGATGGCAATCTGACAGAGTCTAAATGAGCTAAATAGTTTTATTTTTAAACCAGAAATGTGACAGATTTGATATTAGCTTCAGAAAAATTTAGGTTGAAGATAGGAGTGCAGAGAAGAATTATGACAGAGGAGAATCTGGACAGAGTCTGAAGAAAGATGTCTAGTGGACCTCTTTAAATGAGGTGAACCTTCTGTAAAACCTTAATTAGTCAGGTAAAATGGAGTGTATCAGCATAAGTCGCTTACACAACTTCTTTATTTTCAACAGTTTATTTTCAACATGAAAGTGCTTACAGGAAATGCTTTATGAGTTAGTCAATTACATTAACACAACATATTTAAATGAAATCGAATGCAAAAATGCAAAATTTTGAGTCATGTACATATGAACTAAACAATCAGAATATATGCATTAAGTATTGTGTTTATGAACTGAAAAGGCTGAAAATATTTATTCTGTTTAGCCTTCTCAAATGTAATCTGAGGAGGAATATAATCACTATCCATAGTGGTAAACAAAACCCAAGGAAGAAACTAAGTTCAAGATGTGAGAATAAATGTATAGAACTGGCAATAAAGAGCACAAGTGAAAATTCAGAGGAAATGTTCTAACCACCCAAACGGAGCTATCCTGGAATATTAATGCATTCCTCAGTAGTGGAAACTAATCCCAATAGTGGAAACTTATCCTGACCATTGAGGTCCACTTATAGAATGTAATTTCCTGAGATAGAAGAGGCTTTCTTAAGACAGAAGAAGACAGCAGAATATATACATATATATATATATATATATATATATAAATTAAAGACACTTTTAAAAAGACTTATTTTCAAAGGCACCACATATGTTTTTAGCTATGATTTCTATTTACAATATTAGGCATCACAGGTGCTTCTACATTAGGTTCAAATCCCTTCAAGAGGTTGATTTAGACTGAGATATCAACTATTATTTTTCTGAGTATTACACTGTGCTCTTTACAGCTAACAGCATGTTTCTTTTAGCATTGCATTTCTTCGCTCAGCTCTCTTATTTTCCTCACAACTTCCTGAAGTTTCTCAAGATCCCTTTTTTTTGTGCTCATGAAGCTCCATGTGTAAGGGGTGGTGAGGTACATTTTATGCCAAGAGCAGAAAGAAGACAGTGTAATTTTACAGTTTCTTATTTATTTTAGGGAGCAAATACTTTGCACTAGCAGGTTACCTTATTTTTTCAGGTTCATAAATCATGGTAGGGCTATTAAGATAAAATGACATTAAATAGGAGAGACTAGCACCCTAAAAAAATTGCTATAGACTTCCATATTTTCTAATTTTAATTTACCTAAGCAACTATGGCAACCTAAGATTTTGTACAATATAAAGATAAACAACCTCTTCTAGTAATCAATATCTATGAACTAGAAAAATCTGGAATATTTTACTTATTCCAAAATGACGGTGTTAAACTATTGTCAAACTACTGTTTGCTCATTTTCCCTCTTCATCTCATCATACTAAACCTTTAAATCCACACAAAATTAGAAAAATTCTTCCTTATTCTGAACTACTGGAATCATAGCTTATGATTATAGATATCTATTATTCTTGTCTGTTTCCCCAGTTCTTATTATAGGATCTGGAATTGAAATTCCAAATTTTCTTAGTAGTAGTAACTTAAAACCAAATTTACAATCTCAATAGACTGCTTGGTCTTTTTCAGCAGGAATGACTTCTCTCTCCAGTTTATAGTCTTGATGAGTGCAGTTGTTTGGAAAGCTGCACTCTCCTACAGTCATAATTCCCACTTCATTATTCCACTTAACAAAATTACTTTAGATTCAGGCCTCGGCCTTTGTGTATTCCAGTATACAGCAATATATCTATGATTTAGTGTCAGATGGCCTGTATTTCACTTTACAATATTACTTTGCTGCTTGTCAAAATGAATATGTGCTTAAATGTATTTTACCAAAAAAAAAACAAACAAGGAGTATAAAAACATGACCAGATGTGTCTGAAAATGTTATGAAAACGGAAGGCAATTGTGTGTCTAACTGTCAAAGTCACCTCATCACCTGCATTCACAGCATTAGAAGCACAGAACCGTAAAGGCTGGAAAAGACCTTCATGATCATGAGGTCCAACCATCAGCCTAGAAACACCACCACCACCTTCACCATCAAACCGTGTACTCATGTGCTGTATCCACAGTTTTTTTGAACACTTCCAGGGAGGATGACTCCACCATTTCTCTGAGCAGTCTGTCCCAATGCTTTACAACTCTTCCTGTGAAAAAATTATCCTAATACCCAATTCATCTCCCCTGTTGCAACTCGAGGACATTTTTTCTCATCATTTTTCTCATGTCACTTTTTAGCAGGGAGAAGACACAGAAGACTCCACCACACTACAATCTTACTTCAGGCAGTTGTAGACTCATAAGGTCTTCCCTGAGCCTCCTTTTCTCCAGTTAAACACAATTTAGGGCACCTGGCCTTACTGAATCTCACACAATTGACCTTGGCCCATTGATCCAGCCTGTCCAGATCCTTCTATAGACTGCTTCTACCATCCAGCATACCAACACTCCCAACCAACTTAGTGTTGTCCATGAAGAGGAAGAACTGCTACCTTAGTGGAACATTCTCATTCAGCACAGCAATATCCATGGAAGAGGTTAATTAATGTAAAAGTTTACTGTAAAATTACAATTTTTGAACCCACCAAAAACCCCAAGTTACTAATTTTTAGTAACTAAACATTACTAATCTGCTTTTCTTTTGACTAGCACATATTTGAAAATTAACATCTCATTATTAAACTAAGTAAAAAGAGTATTTTAAAGTAGTCTGTGTTGGTTAAATTTTTCTTTCATGAATTAAAGACAGTAGAAAGATGGTGTCAGGATGGAACACTGGGGATTATTAAAATAATTTGATTTTGACACAGAATGTTATATTTTTGAAACACCCCGGATACTGCTTACATATAAAAGTCTGAGAACAGTGATAGTTTTGCATGAACTCTATCAAGATTTTACGTATTTATTTATTTAACCAGTAGAAGAATCAGAGAACCTAGTTCAAATATTACAACCCTTGCATGTCACAATACAGGAAATAACTAAGTACACAGACCATTTTATGCTAAAACTCTAACATTCTAGTGGTATTTTTTTTCTTTGTTTCTTGCATTCCAGCTATTAAATATCTTATATTCCTGCCTCCTTTTTCACAGTTGATGTTAAAATATCTTTCTGTGCAGTGCTGCAGCGAGAAAGTTCTCCATAACACAATAAAAACTGGTTGGAGACTGCTATATCTAATCACTACAATTCTGATTTTGAAAGTAGAGAAGTTCCATGTACAAACTGAGACATACATCTATGTTAGCAGTGTTTCCTTTTGCTGAAGTTTTAGAATAAGATAAGTACTTTTGAGAAAAAAAAATTAACTCTATGATGTGTGTGCATATCATGGAAATATTTCAGGTCAGAAAATGAAGTGCTGACTCCAACTTTAATGAAAACTAGAATTTTTAAGACTGGTTTACAGAATTGTATGCTGTATCTGTACCTAAAGAGTTAAGGCCCAAAACATTGTAGTGTTTCAATCTGTCTCATTTAATACTTTAATTTTTGCCTTTCCTCACAGCTTGACTATATATCACAGCCCTCAACCAAGGAGAAATTTGCACAGAGAATTATTTCAACCTAATGACTAGGTTATACAAGAGCAAGGTAATGTTAAGAACAAATTAAAGTACAAAATGCTGCAAATACAGAAGGGTCCCTGTGATTTATATGATTTATTACACAGAGATTGTTATGTTCAATTCCATACCATATATGCAGCTGAATTGCTCTTTGACTAATTCATATGTACGTCCTTATACTAAGAAAAATTCTGCAAGATTTATATTAACATTCCTAATTTTATATGGTTTCTTGAACTAGTTTTTCTTTTTATATTTTACATAGTCATGAAAATAGATTCCTCATTTTAATAACATACACATAGAAGCTTGATAATATCATGTCTTAATTCAATGAAAGGTAAGATGTGCTTACATATGTTGAATCAGGACAATTGTAATACAGCACAGAAGGAAAACTCCATATTTTGAAAATATAAATGGGATAAAAACCAAGAATTATTTGCATAAATATTTTAAATAATTCTTTTGAATAACTAATGCACACACAATAATTCGTTTACAACATGCTGTAGATATTGATGATGAAATTAAGAAAATAACTAAATAGTTCAGCCAACTACACAGCTTGATCACTATTTCTTGTATGGAAAAAAAAAACCCAAACTGTATTTTCTAATGTGTTCAGAAGATGAGAATTTTCAAGGTATTTCCTGGGTTTTAATTTGTAAATATGGTGGTGGATCACAAACCTTTAATGCAGAATAGATATACACAGAAACACTTTCTATGACTTCATAGGGAGTTGAAAGAATAGAACTCACTGTTTATTCAATGAGATCAGGTGTGAGTGCCTCTAGCCAAGTACAAAACCATTGGTAAGCATGTGTTACCTCACTGGGTATCAGAGTCTTTCCCTCTTGTTGATGAAGTCAGGTTGAAAAACTTTTTCCTATAGATAGGAACTTATTTAAGATCTAGGTGAACCTGCACCTAATAATTTTATATTTAATTATTATCAAAACTATCAGGTAATTATTAAAAATACTCAGTGTATCTAGCATACAGAAGAGAAACATGCACCGAATTATATTTCAAATGCATGATATTCTCCTTCCTACAAAATCTTCTGACTGCTATAATTCCATACAATATATCACATCTGCCAGTTTTTCCTGGATTTCTAACTTTTCCAATTTATCCTTACTACAGCCTGTGAAGTTTATGAGTGCAGCTAGAGGGACAGCTGTGAGATTAGCATTGTAACCCATGAGCAGCAACTCAGAAGCAGTTTCTTCTGAATTGTACAGCTGCAAGGGAATGGAACCAAAACACATGTAACTCTTAAACTAACTAGTTTTTAAAGATTAATACACAAAGAAATGAAACAGTTCTAATAACTTCTACTTCAAATTTTATATATACAGATAAACACTTAGCAATATTCTCATTTGCTCTGACTGTAACTTATTTTATGCAGTCCTAAATATTACAGAATCACAGAATGAACTAGGTTGGAAAAGACCTTTGAGATCATCAAGTCTACTCTATTAATATTTCAAATTGGAAATATAAGTATATTTCAAGCAGCAAATTATTATAATCACTAAATAAATGACTAGATTTAAAACTTTTATTATGCAGAGGCAATGTGAAACATTGTTCAGAAAAGCTTTCCAAGACCCATGGATGAAGTTAACCTTCACAACTGATAAAGCATGGTATTAGATGTGTTCTGAGATGATATCAAATTTAAAAGCCAGCATGATTAAAAAAAAAAAAAAATACAAGGATGGCTTTTTACAAGTAGGTAAGAAATGGTCCTTTGTAAGTTAATCTGAATTTCTAAGGATAATTAAAAAAAAGATTTAACAACCAACTTACATATTTATGTATGGATACCAACCCAAAAAATGCATGCATATGTATGCAAGTAAAAATGCCAATAATTCTTTTGAATATAGCTGTGTATTCAGTATTCTGCACAGGGTTTGAGTGTTCCTTTCACCGTTTATCTTTGTGATAAATGCTACAGGGCCTGTGCATCCGTATGGTGGTTCTGATGAACAGCTGAGGGTCAAGGATGTGTATTTTTTCTTTAGACCTAAAACACTTGGAAACATCCAAATCTATTTAGGTTCTCCAAAAGTTTCCCTTTGAAAACTTTTTTTTTGTTTGTTTGTTTGTTTGGTTGGGTTTTTCTTTTGGGTTTTTTTTTTTTTTTTGGTTTTTGTTTTTGTTACCAGAGTATGGTTTACAAAACAAAATCTTTCACAGGAAGTCTTTATTTAGTGTAATTTCTATTAATCCTGATTAGATGTGAACACAACCAAGGTGAAATACTTTGCACAGTAACTGAACCAAAACAATATATGTGGCAAGAATTATTGGGCAAGAACTGTAGAATGGCAACAAAGATAACTTTGTGGTTGATGTCTATTACAGGCCACCAGATTTAACCTTTCTGCTCCAGCTGCAGGAGGCATCAGGCTCAAAGGCTCTCTTCTTGCTGGGGAGCTTCCACCACCTCACTAACTCCCGGAAAAGAAGCACAGCTAGCTACAGTGGGGTAAGAGCAGCCCTGCTGAGAAGGACTGAAGGTTGCTGGTGGATGAAAAGCTCTACATGAGACAGCAATGTGCACATGCACTTTCAGAAAGCCAATCATATCCTGGGCTGCATCAAAACAAGCGTGACCAACTGGTTGAGGGAAGGAGTTGTGTCCCTCTACTCTACCCTTGTGTGACACCACATCAGCTGCTGCATCCAGCTCTGAACTCCTTAGCATACAAAAGCAGATCCAGAGGAAGACCATAAAAATGATCCAAGGGAAGCAGCACTTCACCTAAGATGATAAGCTGAGAGAACTGGGGTTGTTCAGTCTGGACAAGTTAAGCCTCCCAGGAGACCTCATGGACACCTTCCAGTACTTAAAGTGGGCTTAATAGGAGAGCTGGAGATAGACAGCCCTTTTTACAAGGGCTTGTAATGAGAGGGACAAGGAGGAAATGGCTTTAAACTGTAAAAAAAGCAGATTTCTATTCAATATTAGAAAGAAACTCTTTCCTGTGAGGGTGGTGAGACTCTGGAACCAGTCACCCAGAGAGGTGCTAGATGGCTATCCCAAGAAGCATATAAGGCCAGGTCGATGGGTTTTGAGCTACCAGCTGAAATGTCCCTGCTTGTTTTAGGGGGGGTTAGACTAGATGATTTTTAAAAGTCCCTTCCGATCCAAACAATTTCTATGATTCTATGATTTGATGAAGATTTTTAAGTTATTTTTTATGGCCTTAGGAACTACCATAAGCTATTTCTAATTCAGATGCCATATAGTTCCTGTAACTGAAGTACATCAGATAGACTATCTCTTCCAGAACTCATAAGACTGGAAATTCTAGGTCTGGAGTCTGCTTGATGGCTATCTAGAAATTCATGTGTGATATGGAGAAAGTAATCTAGCAAAACTTAATCCATTGCCTTTTGTAATAAAAATATTAGGGAATTTTAAATGAAGTTAGGAGGTCACACAACTCAAAACAATCAAAAACTTAATCTCACAAAAAAATAGATGGTGAATGAATTAGACCTATTGACAGAAAAACAGTTAGCAGTGAATTCGGAAGTGGATTCAGACACCTAGTGGAAGGAGGCATGGAGCTATCAATACGTACTTGACTATTTCTATACTATTCCATGGGTATTTGTAATTGATAAAAAACAATACTGTGCTAGGCAGAGCTTTGATCTGATCTCAGTAGTGTAAGTTTTTCATGTGTTTATGCTGTACACCTCAGTTTTTTTCTACAGTTAAACTGCAAAGATATATCAGGAGAGACACATTCTGCTATCCAGATAGAACGCAAGTACATTTTTTACCAAACCATTCTGTATTTTCATCATAGCTGTATTTTCAGATGCAGCATTTGAAATATTAGGTTTGTCATAAGGTGTATACTCAGAATTCAATTTTTGCATGACTTAAAAAATCAAATAATTCAGTGAAAAGTTTCCAACTGCATGAAAGGACAGGGATATGGTGAAAATTATACATTAACATGTCATATCTCATTAAATTAGCTCAGGCATTTAATTGTAAACCAATCTGCCTCAATGTATATTTTACAACATAAGGCTTCATCAAGTATTTGGTCTACAAGCCGAGTGATTAGATTTGTTTAACATTAAGAGGAACCTTATGATTTATTAATCCTTGTTATTTTTCCTCTACCTCAAAAAAATTTATACTAATTATAAAAAAAAAGATCACATTTGATTTCAAACTACCAGACTAAGCTCAGTCTTAAATTGGTATGTCACCTAAGGATATACAGTATTAAAGACTAATTAAAGCAGCAGAAAATGATATTCCAGTGTTACAGACCAACTGCAATTAATTCACAGGTGTCCACGTCAAGTAAGCAAAAATACTGACAAGTGTGTTCCACAGAAATAAAGAAATAATTTAGAAGAATATGCAGAGTAACAATAAACAACATATATCACATGTAATTATTTTTGGCTCGATCATGGTCACATTACAAAAGATTTAAAATGTTAAATCTATGTTTATTGCTTCCCATAAATGTTACTGTTTTCCTTAGGTCTCTAGAAAATAGTTACATAGACTACTTCAAATGAATTATTTTTGAGTTTCTTAAGAATACTTGTTAGCTCTGAAGATTACAGAAATATCTAAATAATTAATTCATGAAATAATTTCTTTAGTAGTCATAAATGAATCAGAAATACCACAATACCTCATTAAGAATTTACTTCTGTTATTTGTTATTTTTTATTTGGTATTATTATTGAACTTTCTTTCCTGGAAAATGGTATCATATGGCACTAATTCTTCACCCAATTCTTTTTAAGTCTTTTAAATTTTCCTCTGATGTATAGCTATTGATGTGCATCCTACAATCCTCTTGATAACCTATGTAGCACCTCATTAGGCCATACCATTTCTTGACTCCCAAGAAGAGTGAAATAAAGAGGGTATACTGTTGTACAGTGCCTCTCTGAATGAGACCTTTAGTGTGAAATAAAAAAAATATATATTTTTCAAACTTGCAAAGTATTTGAAGGCACTAGTATGAATGAAAACACAAATGTACAACACCTTAAGGGATTGTGGATCAAAACCCTCTTGGGATTTGCCCTGAAGTTCTATTACCAGCCATCTCTTTTAGTTGATCTTTTCAAATATTGGAAGAATTTTTTCAACTATCTAAAAAAATCCTGCCTTCAAAAGATCTCTAAAGACAATGTTATGTCTTCAAGTAATGAAAGAAGTTTCAAATGGTTTCATCTAACAGAATGGGTACTTTTTGTAACGTTTTATAAAAAAGTCTATAACACATTCCTGGTGAGAATTCCTATAATCTTTGCTATGTACAAGATTCATAAATATCAATGCTCACATTTATAGGGACAATGCTATCACAATATGTTTAGGTGAAACTTATTCTTAGATAAAAATGCTTTATAGCTAAAATAAGAAAAAAAAAACCCGCTTTACCTATAAATGTATATGTGGTTCTGAACAGTCTTGATAGCAGAGATCTCAAGAGTGAAAAAGAATTTAATAAAATTTAGAACAAGTTAGTTTCACAAGAAAAGAGGTGCCAGGATGATTAACTTGTTTTGTTCATTTTGCACTGGGAATATCTACAATAAAACCTTTCTTAAAAATCTTTACTCAATCAAAACCATCATTAGACCATACTTCCTGGGCAGCATGCAGAGTAAACTAATGCATACACAGTCTGCAGGTGTTGATTGGACATCTCAGTTTAAAATGGAAATAACAAAAACATTCTTACATCAAACTGCCCCCTTAATATTCTAGAACTAATGAATTCCAGAGGGACAAAGAGATACAGAAAATTTAGGATCCATAGAAAAATACAGGCTGAAAAGCAAAGAAATGGAAAAAAATAGGCAATACCAGAGTTATTAATTTTGGGTTTTGTATCAGGCTGCAACAATGAAATTTCCCAAGCATATGCTATAAGTAGAAATTTAAACTAGATTTTAGAGGACACTGTTTCCAAACAAATACTCAGGTTTACTGATCCAGCTCAATGTTCCTTAATGCTGGACAAATCCATAAGCACAGCTTGCAGAAACTTTTAATGACATAGAAACTCAAAACCATATTTCATTTGGTGAAGGAAGATGTTATTGATGACACAGCTTGTTTGATCCTTATCAAAGTATAACACTGAGAACAGAATATTTCTGTTTTTGACAAGATAACCTTGATCTGCACAGAAATGGGTTTCTCCCTTTGTTGCTATTACCTATTGCTGCACTTGGGTCAGACCAATGCCATGCAGCCCCAAGATTCAGGAAGAGTGGTTGGAAAGGGATCTGGGAGAAAGACCTGGTTTTGCTGCTTAACAGCAGCTGAACATGAGCCAGCAGTGTGTCCAAGGAGCCAAAAGCACCAGTGGCATCCTGGCATGTGTCAGAAAAAGAGTGGGAGCAGGACCAGGCAATGGATTCTTCTCCTGTACTCAGCACTGGTGAAGCCACACCTCAACTGCTGTGTCCAGTTCTGGGCCCCGAATTCAGGAAGGACATTGAGGTGGTGGAGCAGCTCCAGAGGAGGGAAAAAAAACTGTTTAATGGTCTGGAGCACAAGCGTTATCACGAGTGGGTGAGGGAGCTGGAGTTGTTTAGCCTGGAGAAAAAGAGGCTTGCAGGAGACCTTATGCTCTCTACATTTACCTGTAGTGATGTGGATGTCAGTCTTTCCTACCAGGTAACAAGACAGGATGAAAGGAGATGCTCTCAATTTGCATCAGGGGAGGATTAGAGCAGATAGAAGGAAAAACAAATCTTCACTGAAAGGGTGATTAAGCATTGGAACAGAGTGTCCAGGCAAGTAATAGAATCACCATTCCTGCAAACCTTCAAAATAACTGTAGACTTGGAAACCCAGTTTAATGGTCAAGATGGCAGTGCTGAGATAATTTTGGACTTGATGACATTAAAGGTTTTTTCAACCTAAACAATTCTACGATTCTATGTAGCTGTCAGGAGAAAATGTCATACTATTTTCATCTGGAATTTTGCTCTGGTTGAAAATAAAGAAATTGGATTTAAACCACATTCATGATTGCAGCCCATTGACATTCCTCAGAGACTGAAAGTTTAGGCATGTGTCTTTGAAATACTGACCATAGTGCTATTACATTTACAGTTCCACTTGCTAATTCCTTAATAGATCACCAGATTTCTTAGTTTAACAGATAGGAAAGTCAAAGAGTGGCAGAAAGTTAAGGAGAAAAAAAAAGTCATACTCTAACCTTTATTTCTGACCGTTTTCAATTGGGAGCTATTCTGAACATTTGAAATTATTCCTATTAACATACTTTACAGACACAGCTGAAGCACACAGAAACTACAGTAACTCTTCTAAACACTAAAATTTCAAATTCTAGACCAGATCCCTATTGCTGAAAATGTGTCAATGTGATTACTGTTAGCTCATGAAATTAACCGAGAAAACTCCTGTGTGCCTGGAAGTCTGCACCTAAGGTTCTCATCCTTTGTTAGGATACAGAAAACAGTCAAATCCTACCTTTGGGGACAGAATAGTAATGCCTTTTCTATGACTCAACAAAGAAGCTAAAAGTCAAGTATGTCTTTCATCAAGTAGTTTTTACCTACAGTCAGGATATTTCATGTGAAATGCAATGCCCCCAGTAAACACAAAGGTTTTCTAAGTTTTAATCTGATTACTTCTCCATCTTAATCTTTATGCTTTTGTATCTTCATCTCTAATAACTGCACGGAATGTATTTCAAAACCCTCTTTCTTGGGTTTTGTTAAAGAATTTTGACTTAAGTTCCTAGACTTGTTATACTAAATTCACTTATGTTGAGTAATATGTAGCAAGTGATTCAGTTCCTTGGGGAAAGGTTTTACATATTAATTCATTCTATTCCAAATGGGACATATACCCAGTATTTTAGTATTGATTTATGTATCATGAAAATTTGCATGTTTTTGCTGTTGTTTAATATAGGGACAATATCTGTATAACATCTGTAGCTACTGAACGGTTTTTCAATTTTCTTCTTTGGATATGACAGAATCTAATTTTCAAATGGAGACTGTGCTATGACAATGACTTTTAACACTTAACCATTATAGCATTAGCATTACTGTAGTGAATATTTAAGAAACAAAAATTTTCTTCTTTACTATCTGAATGGTAGAGCTTTGCCTTTTTAGACATTTCATCTCCACTTCAGGATCCCTGTTGCTGTGTCAGCTGTCACAGTGGCATCTGAAAACTTTCCTTGTACAGTAGAACTCAAGTTTTTACTATTTTTAACACATATTTCTCACATGAACACAGAAAAGTCTGAATTGAGGCTCAGTTTATCCAGATTTCTACATGAGACAGGATAATAATTGATACGTATAGAAGAATTTACACTGTCAATCTTCCCTGGTATGCCTTTCAGGCTTCTGCCAATCCCTAGCACATAAACTGCCAAAATAGAAATTAGACTAATTCCTTTATAAAATCGTCTATAGTTCTGGCCTCCATGACATCATCTGGCAATGTGTAATAATTGAATTATGTCATAGCGTTATAACCAGAGATGGTTTTTTTGGTTTTTTTTGGCTTCAAATTTAATTAGTTTCATTACTTGTCTTCCCCCTTTGAAAAAATGCATACAAAGAATTTCAGAGTGTGGACTTGTTTTCTGAAAAGGTACACTCATGTTGTGCATGGCATAATTTACACTAACCTCATGCAAGTCCTTTTCCTCTTCTAGCCTTACTTTGAATGGTTACTGTCATGGGTGACCTATGGAATGGAAATTTAAAACAAAAAATTTCAACTGAACTAGAAATCATTAGAAGTGGTCTAACAACTGCACTAAAAATCAGAAAGAAACAGATGAGGAAGTGAAGCAGCCATGTCTATGCTGTAGCTGAACAGCACTGCCACCACTAAGGCTTTACTCTGAATAGGAATGACTATGTTCTCCCGAAAAGGGGTAAAAAGCACTGGCACTGTACCCCCAGTAGCAATGTAAGATTTTTCTCACTGCTGTGCTGGCTCTGACAGTGAGCGTGGCTAAAGAACCAATCTTCATTTCTTCAAGATACTATTTGTAACTGTTCTTTAATATAAAGAGAAGTTATGACTACACTGGCTCCTCAAAGTCGTAGAATAAGCAACATTATATAGTGCACACAGGTATGAAAACACGTTTCCTTGTTGTGTGAAACACTATGCAAAGAAAATGAAAACCCAAAATGCTGACTCACTAAACACAACACACTGGTATAAAATCACTCTCTGGACTGGAAAAGAAGCCTAGAATTAGACTGAATAGTCAAAGAAATTTGTATAGGAACTTCTCCAGAAAAGAGCATCCCTGCACGTTTGGAGTAACTTAATTTAAATGAGCATAGATGACAAATCTTGTCTATTTACAACTGTCTGTAGTAGTCTACAGAATCTCCTCTGACAAGGCAGGCTTCCATACGCCTAATGTCTCACAAAGCAATTTCACATTTAATTTCCTATCTTTTGTTTCATTTCAGTACCTGATGCATAAAAAGTAGAGAAATTGGCCAGAGCCTTTCTAAGGAAGAAGTTTTTTCTAGTGATATCTTGATTCTTACAAGGAGCACACAGTGATCATTGTTCCTCATAGTCTGCCTCTACGGGTAATTTTCTAGATCCACCAGCATTCTTTTCACTAAATTTAAAAAAAGCCTGCTGCCTCAACCTCACTTCCCAAGTTATCTCCCCTTAGCTCCCCACCTGTCTTATGGAATGCATGGAAAGTCTGAGGCCACCTCTTTCACTTCTTTTGAGATAAATATAACGCCCTGAGCCTAAAGCTGACAACGCTGGTGTTTTAAAATCTTGCATGAAATGCAACATTAAGATGTCAATGGGATTTCTATGAAACCCTGCTTTGAAACTGTTCCCTTGGAGTTCCTTCCAAGAAGCAAAAGTAGCTGCAAATTGGAGGCAAGCGTCTTTTTAGTGTTTTGTTAAAGAATTTTGACTTAAGTTTCTAGACTTGTTACACTAAATTCGCAAAAGCTGAGTAATATGTAGCAAGTGATTCTGTTCCTTGAGGAAAGGTTTTGCATATTAATTTGTTGAAATACTTTCAATTCGAAAAATCTTAAGATAATTTCAATTTTTTCTCAACACCCTGCCCTGTGTTATTTCCTTTTTATCTGCATAGTGTGGAAATTTAAATATTTCAGTATTTTTTAATAAAAATTTTTCAACAAAATCTTTCTGGTTTTGAAAATAAAATCTAAATACCCCTAAATTCCCCTACTTCCAAGATCTTTAGCCGAAATCTCTGCCCATCCTACCAAATGTAACAAGAATAATCATCATATTATCCTCTGTATCAATACAGTGCTCCAAGGCTTTTCGAAATACCACTTCACTTAATCAGTGTGTCAAATTATTGTGTCCTTTAAAAGCACTTGATTTGTTTCACTAAAATATTGTACAGTAGGACTACAGATTCTAAAATCTGTCGAAAATGAGCCTTGTATTATAGACTAGATAGAAAGTAGCTGTGCAATTTTAAAACTTCTTCTCTCTTAAGATTAACAAACAACCCTTAAGGGAAAAAAAGGTAGAAAAAACACAGGATCATCAAAAGATCTGATAGGTTTGATACTGATAGGTTTGAAAACTTATCAGAAATTCATGGAATAAAGCCTTCAAAATATAACCTTCAGCTTGGGAAATCCCTGAGCTGTGGACTGCCACATGCCAGAAAGTTTCATTTTATGCTTGATCTGTTCTTATTTTTCCTAGGCATTTTTGACTGGCCACTATTAGAGACAGTGTATCAGACTAGGAGGTTCTTTGATCAAACTGAATACAAGCATTTTCTCTTGTGTAAAAACATTTTTAGAATAAGATTTAAAAAATATTTTGCATCTATTATAACCCCCACCAATTTACATTAAAAATTACTAGGAGAGAATTACAGACCCTAATTTGCTACTAACTGTTCCTTCAGTAAACAGCAATATTTAACTGTGAGATTTATTGTTCTGTTTCCTGTGATGTCAACAGAAGTCTCAACTATTACTGAGGTTCAGGAGAAGGAGGTACCAGTGAAATCATAACAAGAGGTTATTTGTTGATATTTTACCACTAGGAGTAAATCCAAAAGCAAACAGTGTTGCCTTACTGTGACTGAGGATAGATTGCCCTTCAAAAATCAACTAGGCAAACAAAGCTTTTCTAGACAGAATAAATATCTTAAGTAATCTTAAAGCATCTTAAAAGTTTTACTTTTTCTTCCTGAGTCATATTTAGCCCTTTGGTTTCTGAAGTATTAGATGGAGGGGAGTATATTTTAGGAATATGTTGCTTCACCACTAACTGCAATAATTCCCTTCTCCTTCTCCCCAGACAAATACATTTGTAAAGACAGGGTTAATTCCTAACAGATTTTCTGGCATTTAATGCGCAGTTTCAGGTTGTGAAATGGTTCACTAGAAAACGAAGTGTAATATGTGTACATTCTAAAATCTAAACTGATTGATAAAAACAATCAAATGCAGTTGTCTTCTCTCAATTGGAAAACAACACTCACTGCATTACAGTTTTATTTATTTGGTACCTTTCAATTCCCATTATCAATTTTTACAGCAGTGCCTCAAGTTTAATGACACATCATGGTGAAAAAACACAGGATATCTAGACTGACTTTTAGATCAGTTTGCTGTTCTCAAGTCTGTTACTAGCATATCTGATGTGTTAATGGATGGGAAGAGGAGAGAAAAAAATTGTCAAAATAGCCAATTTTGTTCTTGCTTACCATTTTTAAGTGACTTTAAAAATGTGAGTATAAGCTAGCTTAGCTGCCAGGGAAAGCAGGAAAGCATCAATTTCTTTCCTTTGAAACATGTGCTGACTAATCTTCCAATCAGGAAGTATTTTACAAATAAACCAACAAACCCTTTTCAGTTTAGCTGTAAGTGTTATCAGTGTCTGAGAAAGGGGATTTTCTTTTCTTTTTCTTCATGATTGCTTATCAAGCATATAAATAGTTAATAGTTAATAATTTTGGTTTTGGGAAGGGGGCACATAAAAGGCTGGAAGCTCAGAGACGAAACTGAAAAACAAAGCAGCCTCTAAAACTGTCAAACTCTTCTCCTGCAATTAGCAATTTTCTCACACTGGCCACTTTCACATCACTTTAACAACTCTGTGCAGTTTTTCCTGCATAATCCTACTGATCTAGCATTGTCAAATATGGGAAAACACCAGACTGCATTCATGAATGCAACATTTCAGGCATGACCCATCTGTGGTGTTCTTCCCCACTCCCACTGGCAAGGAAGGGTTCAGAGTAATCGTCCACTCCCCCACTGTCTGAGAAGAAAAGTTGGTATGCATCACACACTGCTCATGGTTTCTAACCAAGTATAGTCAGGTCAGAAGAATTTCCTGATACTGTTTCAGCAGTAGCTTGCTTTGTGAGAAGTGATTTTGTGAAACTTTTCCAAATACCTGTTTGGTAAGTTAGTTTGTTGCACTACCACCAGTAGTGGAGTTGCATTTACATAGGCAAGGAATTCAAATTGATGCAGTTAACATCCTAAGAAATTATGTAAATCCTTCTTCAAAAACCAACAATGAAGTTTTCATTAGGTCACCTACCAAGGCTAATACTTGAATTCTGAATATTCACACAAGAAATTAGGACAAAGGAGTCTTCCAACAGTAACAAAGAATCCTTTTATTAAGATTCAAGATGGGACTGCAATGCAGTGTCTACTTTCCTAATAAGCTAACAGAGGGTAAATAAAACCACACTGTCACCCATTAAAACTGCAAAACAGTCCCAGCTTGATGCTGCAACTTTTTTAAATTTCAGCCCTTTCATACCCATAAATTTTTTTGGAAATCTAACTCATTTTATGTGTTGGAACCCTTGCTAACACAAATCTTCCAGTGGAATGAAATGAAGACAAATTTATTCCCAGAAACAGGATCTTCAGCTTGTTTGGCCAGCAAAATAAAAACAACAAAAGAGAAATACTCTGGTTTTCAAGTTAGCAAAAATATTTTAAGTACTGTCTTTGTCTTTAACTAAAGATGCTTAATTCTGAAAATTATACCTGTACAGAATTTTCTCCACATTATTTTGCCATATTGGAGCTATTAACGATATAAAGGCTTAAAGACTTATCGCTGATCTTGTGGCATGACAGAAATCATAAAAAAGACCTCTTAAAATGTATCTATACTATAAAGACAAAGCAAGTGTTGAGAAGAATGACAGTGATGCCACAGAAAGATAACGTAGACAGACATATAAATCAAGTGTTTGGAATTGTAACATTTGAAAAAAATAATTTAAATAATGATAAAATAAAAGTAGGTGAAACTAGCAAAATTAGTCTCAAGACAGCAATAATATTTAACAATTAAAGTGCAGAAATACCAGGTAATGTAAAAAAAACCCAAAGAACTCTACGTTTTATAATACTAATGTAAAACAGAATTGGTTTGCTCAGTTTTATAATGCCTAGTACTACCTTACTACAATGACAGTCATTATGTATAAGAAATACTGTGCTCCTAAAATACAATTACATAATTAGAAAGAAAAAGATCTTGTAAAATAAGTATTTTTGTATCATTAGATACGACAAAGTGCAGACAACCCTGTAATTTTCATTTGTGTCAATATCAGAACACTAGAAAAATAAATTTGGCAGCATACTGGGAAGTGCTGCTATCTCCTAGCACAGTATGTGTCAGGCTTGCATACCTGCTGCAGTGGTGGTGAATACTTACATCTCAAGCACAATGTGCTCTGCATGTGTAAAATTGCCAGCAAACACACAGAGGAACACCACGGTGAATGTGCAGAGATCTGCCATGCTGAGAACATGCTAAGACCTCTGTGCTACCACACAGGGCTAGCTGACAAGAGTGTATAGGTGCAAACATAGTTAAATATGCATCATTGGGATGTGCAGCTACTTTTAACCATTTGCCAATATGCAGCACACGAAGTATTTTACATGCAGTACTGTTAGTGATTTGTGTCTGCTATACAGCAACACACTGCTACAGCTTCAATTTTTATATGCGAGGAGGCCTGCTAAGTTTCATTGAGTTACTTACAGGAATTATGCTTAAAAAATTAAAAATGGAACGTACATCCATGGGATTTGTTGAATCAATCATGATGCTTTCAGGCAAATTTTATACCATGTGCCTGACCCTTGTCACTTCTACAACATCTATGTATCTGTTGCTTCAAACTCACTTTCGTAAAATTCTAGTTTCTACGGGAACTTGCATTCTAACAATAAAAAATATTCTCCCTAAAATTCCCTAGTAATGCTATAAAAGTCTTTCTTAGAGAGAAACTTAGGTATCTGTTTAAGTTGAATGCCTCTTTCAACTTAACAAAAGATTAACAATTGATTTCTTAATGGCTTCTGATGTGAAAAGATTTGAATCAATGCTTGCATTCCACAAAAAGACTGGTTTAAAAAAAAGTAAAAAGAAAAAAATAATCTAGCAAATATACCATATAAGGACAAAATATGAACTCAAGGGAAAGTATAAAAATCTTTAAAAAGTGTAAATTATTAACAAATATTAAGACATTGTTTACTAAGTGTGTGTTTTGACATTCTTTGCTTTAATGAATCAGCCTTCAGGTAAGATGATCTGAGATGTTTCCGAGGGTGAGAAAACTCAAATCAAAATTAATTGCTTTTCCGATTTTCTTAAAATTCAGGTTTTGATGACTAGTGGCTAACAAACTTCACTGCAGTCAGAGGAATTTAAAGATTTCAAAAATCTGAACTCTTGCTGTTTTAATATACTGTTTGTTTAAAAGCTTTAATTTCGAAGAACTGAAATGTCTATTTTATGATAGTGCTTTGCATTAGGTATTATACTGTCAATATCTGTTTTAAAATGAAAAGAATATCTTAAGGCTCACAGTGCTGGAAACCGTTCAATAAACATTCACATATACCCAAGGCATATGTTGGAATGCATAGAACTGCTCATATCCTAATATTTTACATGCATTTAAGCATTTCCTAGAAGAGTGGTTTGCACTTTCAAATCTTTGATTTCTTCAGTGTAAATTCCTATTTAGAGAGAAGTTTGTGAACTGAACTAGTTTTATGTTATTCCTAGGAAAAAAACCCAAACCATAACAACTATAATAGGCAAAATGCAACCCTCAGATTAAAACTATAAAGAAAAAAAAAAATCACAAATCAGTCTTCAAATAGAAACAAAGTAAAGCAATGAAGCACTCTTTTCATCAGGTTGTCAACTGAAAAAAATCCAAAAACCTCAAAAACCCTAGGAACCTAGCAACCAAATACTGCTCACTTGAAACTGGATTTCCAGAAACATGTGCTCAAGTAGTGCAGTGGTAAAACTGAAAGTAACTGTACAAAATAGGTTGTTGCTTGCAAGTAAAAAAATAAAAAGCTTCAGGGCTGTTATTTTGCAAATGGTATCTAACTAGAGACACCGGCTCAGTAGTTTCAATGAATTTTCTTTTTCTCAAGTATCTCTCTCTCTTTTTTATGTAATTGCAAGCTTTCAAAGAAAGACTCATTCAAAGAAATTGAGAAACATGGAAGTCTTTACCCTGATAGTCATGATTTTGTCACTAAACAGTGACTCTAAGATTTACAAGCAGGACAGGTATTACATATATTGCACACCTGCATTTATGAATTTTAATTCTGTTATTTTTGGGAAATTAAATATCTTTTCAAACCGAATGTTATCTAGGTACATCCAAAAAATGAATACAGTCTGAAGGTGCCAATGAACATTCCTGACTTCTAATGTAAAGGAGTGGTTTGTGGATTGGTAAATAGTTTTCATTTTAAATACTGAAAGTCTGATTTTCACTGGGCTGGAGGAGTACACATTCTTTCTAGAAATCTTTTCTTTGTGTGAAGCACAGAGTAACAGTTCATGCACAATGCCAATGTGACCTTACAGGGCATCGGGTGGCAAACATCAAAGCAGGTATCATACCACTATGGTTGTTTCAACATGATCTCTACATAGTTCTTAGGTTTATTAAAAATCATTGCCTCAGGTAATTCCTTCTGATATCTGCAGACACTTTTAATCTTAATCTTTAATCAAATCACTTTCCAACTGATACAATTAAAATATCAATCACGCAGATATGTTATCCAGAAATGTACACTTGTACAAACCATTCTAGATGCTACATAATCAAGTTTTGAAAGAATATATAAATGTTAATGGTCCAAACAAGCATGTCATATCTGGGGGCAAACTTAACAAGCTTCATGTAACACTCTGGTCTTTGAATTTATTCCAATGTACTGGTTTCAACCCCAGCAAGGAAATTGAACTATGTATAAGCCATTCTCCTTCCTCCATTCGTTTGGGCAAGGGAAGGACAAGAAAGGAGGGTTTGTGAACTGAAATAACAATTTACTAAAAGCACAATAACATCAGTATTACTAGCAAATGGACACAGAAGAGAAGGTGTTTTACTGGTGCCTGGCATTTCCTGCTGAAACCACGCCCTCAGCGATGACGTGAGTATTGCAAAATAAACACTGTAGTCACACTCACACCATGATAAAATCTTCCATTCCTTGTCTCTGGAACTAGATCATCCAGAATAATTCAACTTCTGAGACTGTTCCAATACACAGAGTTAACCCACAAGGCTTTTACAGAACCATTTTAGGGGGGGGACCCTGGGGAGGATTCCCCAGGAGCCCCCCGGGGGTCTCAGAGTCGTGGGTGTTCTTGTGCTGGCAGGCAAGGAGACTCAGACACCAGTAGGGTGCTGATGGGGTGAAGGTGTATTTGGAGTTCGGTTCCAGGAAGCCCCATGGTCCCTGAGGGAGAGGGGTAAGGGGAGAGAGGGGAGGGGGGAGAGTCCAGAGACCCCCAGGGGGAAGAGGGGCCAAGGGGAAAGGGAGCCAGAAGAGAGAGCGAGGCTTCTCCGTTTGCACTGTTAACCCCGAGGTTCGAAGGGCGCGGTGAGATTGCACAGCCAGTGAGGTTACAGATACAGGATACTGCAGGGAGGTACAGACTGAGAATGAACCAGACACTGTGTCCAGAGGTGAGCTAGGATATACCATTCCACAAATCATACTAATGTAGGACTTACATACAGTTTTAGCATTGGCAAAACAGTGTAAAATTAATCTTTCATTCATATTGTGTTATAAACTGATCCCATATGTAAAAAGAAAACAAACAAAAAACCCCCACAACACCAACATAAGAAGCAAGAAAAAAGAAATAACAGAAAGAAATATCCTTTATCCTAAAGAGAAGCCATTAATTTGCAAGAGGATTGAATTCACTTTTTCACATAACACGCATATTCAGTGAAATGAATGTAACATCCTCAAGCCTATTCCACCTAGAAATTAGATTATCCTATTTAAACATTTTATTCTATTACATTATTTTCTCTCAAAAAAAAAATGCAGAATCCCCTCCCAAAATCTGCAGACTCTATCAACAGTGTACCCGACAATGGCAAATTGAGACAACATCAATAGTGCTGATCTGCTGACAATTACTTCCAGTCAGTTTATTTCCTAACCAGTCCATTACAGAACTACTTATGGCTTCGTTCATGTGTAAGAGAGAAAAAATCTGTGTTCTGATTGAAAGTCTGAAAGTTTAATATTACTAATTTTATTAGATGGTTCATCATTCTATTGACACAGCTAATCTAGGTTTTATTGTATCAAGAAAAACACACAGGGCAGATATCACTAAAAATACATCTCCTAATAAACAAAAAAAACCAAACAACAACAACAACAAAAAACAACAAAAAACAAAACAAAACAACCCCCCAAAAACCAAAAAACCCCCGCCCCCCCAAAAAAAAAACCAAACAAAAACCCCAAACAAACAAACAAAAAAACCCCAACAGTTTAACAAGACACATACACAGATACTGATTTCTCTGAAAATATGATTTTCAATTTAACTTTTAAAATATACAAAGCTAAAAAATTCTTAATGTGGAATATTTATGGAACAAGACACATACACAGATACTGATTTCTCTGAAAATATGATTTTCAATTTAACTTTTAAAATATACAAAGCTAAAAAATTCTTAATGTGGAATATTTATGGAACATTTATTGGTAGAGAAGTGTGTGATGAAAAATAAACACAGATGAAATTACCAGTATTTCATGAACAAAGATACTAGTTTACTTTGGATGTTTGACATGGTTTTGTTGATAGGAGTGTTT
>VXBR01012230.1:1636930-1655539 GCA_013400215.1 Cisticola juncidis | reverse complement strand
AAAAAAGCATTCTACTAATTAGGAGGGAAAGTATAGATGTAATATTTTCTATTAAAGATAAAACAGTTAAACTTTTAAAGCTCCTAAAAGAAGAAATTATCGTGTACAGGATAGGCCAAAAACCGGTAGGTAGAAATAAACAACATAGTTTTTGCAAACAGAATACAATAGATTATACTTCATGTCTTGTCAGTTCTGACATACTTCTGTTATTTATGGCATGGCTGAAAAAAAACAATTGAAGGAATATTCAATGTGGTTTGAATTTTGAGACCTTAGAGCAAGACATTTAGTAAGAATTCACCTCACAAAAATGAATAAAATGACTCTGCTCTTGACCAACAATATACTAAGTTTGGATTGGTTCTGTTAGGTAACTGAAGGAATGCTTTAGAGGTAAGAGCCAAAGGCACCCACAGTCAAAGGAGAGAATATGCAAGAAATTCCTGCTGCTGTTTCATCTTGGTGTGAGATATAGAATATTCACTTCTATCTTTTTGTTTTCACCTCTGGTGAAAGAAAGATAATAGTCTACATATTTAGCCATTCAGAGGAAACTGAAAAATTAAAAATTTGTTATCACTGTGTTTGAAGCAGAATACTCCTGTTAATTTCATACTCTTGGTCAAACAGCCCAAGATGATGTTTGTAAGCACTCAGTACATGTTCTCCATGATGGCCCTGATCACCATGATCTACATTATTGGCCCTGATCAACTTCTGTAACTCCATACATGAAGAGAGACCTCTGCAACATCAACTCTACTTCCAGCTGCAAAGTGTGAGTAAAGTATCCCTGGGAGATCTGTGCACCCTTTTAGAAAAGTGAAAACTGATTAAGGCAAGCAATCAACAAATGCACTTTTGACAGCTCCATTTACCAATGTCTTTCACTGTTACTTAGCCAGCAAAACTTCCAACTCTAATTCTTAGGACAGATTTAGGGTAGGAAAGTTTCTGAGTGTATTGCTGCACTTGAACTGTGCTATTAAGGAACCATCAAAATAACACAAAAGGATGCCTTGTGTAAACAACTGTAAGGCTTTGGGTAAATACTATATGCATTACAACTTTTAGGTTCCTCTATTTTCTTTAAATATATTGTCTTAATAAAATGTTTGAAGAGCAAAAGTATTTAAAAATGAGAAAATTCTTCACTATATAACCATTCTTTATAGAAAGTGAGTGAAACATTTTTCAGTAAGTTTATAATACAAAATTCTTCAAAGATCTGAAATAAATTAATAAGTTTGGCACTGATCCTAAAGAAATCTTGACCTGCCCACTGATTCAAGTAAGTAATCTCTTACATTCAGTGACACTAAGCCTTCTCTATGAATGTTGGTTGTGCATCTCCAAAATGAAAGAAATGAGCTGTTTCAGATGAGCAATAGTTTGTGTAATATAAATATTTGTCAATACCGGCTCTGGAATTGTGACTAGAGAAATATTTAATCCTTTCCATTCTTTGTGCTATGTGGCAGTGGGGACCAACTGAAGCACCTCTTGTTAAACCTGAATGTTGTAAAAAGTATCTCTGTGCATCAATAAGATCATCTCTTAATATAGCTAACTGGAGCTGCAGAGGAAAAAAAAACCCAAAAAACCCTAACTTCAGTTTCCCTGCTTTTACAATCAAACTTCAGTTACCCCATTTAATGCTTCTGCCAAACTCTCACATCTATGGAGACATACAGCCTCACTGTGTTCCTCAGCCCAGCCCCAATGCAAGCTGTCAATAAAAGATAGGTTTGCCAGCTCTAAAATACAGTAAAAGAGCTTCTCATCTAGCTCTCTCAGACCAAAATCCTCTCCTGGGGAACTCATAAAACCTTGTGGAAAGTTATAAAACTCTTAATATACCGCAGGGAAACAATCTCCTACAGACAGAAGGACTGGCAAAATGACCTTGTAAGTTTTTACAATCTATAACTCATATGACACATTTTTTCAAGTCAAATGCAAGCTACTTCATTTTCTGTTGTTGTTTTGGAGTTTGCTTACTTGAAGTAAACAGAGAAATCAAATAATAACTAAAAGCCCTTTTTCAGTTCTACAATGAATATTTTTTTCCAGGTCATATGAATTACAGTGTATTGTCTAGATTTCATACCATATGACAAACACATGTACACACAGACACCCACAATATGAAATTTCTTCCATCCATAACTTCAACAGAAAATGATGACCAGGTTGTTAGGATACAGGAAATATGTCTTTTTGCCTCTTCAAGACAGTTTAATTTTGTTGATTTGAAGAAGCTCTGCACTTACTCAACTCTCTTATTCTGCTAGCAATGCAGAATACCTATTGCACTGTCTAAGAATAATAAAGATGAAATATTACACCTGTACTTTGCAAATAAACAAGGAAAGAGGTAAGTTAAAAAAACAGCTTTCAACAAGCTGTTTGTTGGTTTTCTGAAGGAAGAAACATGAGTATCAAGCAGGTTATTATGAACACTAATAGGTTTCTTCCATATACAAAAGAAAATCAATTCTAAAATCAACCCTGAATTACTGAATTTACTTTTCATTGATAAGTACTGTGTGTGTAAACAAATAAATACTAAAATATAATTTTTCAAACAAATTTTTTCATAAATACATAATATAGTGTGCTTATTCCAGACTTTTGGGGGAAAAAAGTTCTAGGATAAAGGCTCACAAGATCTAATTTTTCAAAAAGGATGTAAAAAAGCTAAAGCCACCTTCTCTATTTAATACGCAAAAGAATACTGTAAAGATAGAGTATAAGAACACTAAATATAAAGAAAACAGTTATAGGCCTCATGAATGTATACAAATATCTGAAGGGAAGGTGTCAAAAAGATGAAGCCAGGCTCTTCTTGGTAGTAGCACTAGGACAAGAGGCAATGGGCAGAAACTCACGGACAGGAAGTTCCACCTGAGCATAAGGAAGGACTTCTTTACTGTGCAGTGACCGAGCACTGGAATAGATTGTCCTGAGAGACTGTGGAGTTTCCCTCACTGGAGATTTTCAAGAACCATCTGGACACAATCCTGTGCCCCGTGCTCTGGGATGACCCTGCTTGAGCAGGGAGATTGGACCGCATGACTCACTGTGGCCCTTCCAGTCTACCCCATTCTGTGATTGTAAACAGGCCATTAATATGCTGATGCTGGAAAGGAGAAAACTTCTGAACCTCTGAGTAACCTATTCTTGTTACAACCTTCTAGTCACAGTCAGTGTTCTTTCACTCTAATTCACCCCAAGGGATGTATTAACAAGTACCTCAGTTACCCTATCTCTGTGGTCAGTTGCACCAGTGATGAAAGGTTAAAAAAAGAAGAGAAACATTCACATGGTGTCAGGGTAGAAAATGAAAATAATTTACTGAAATATATTTTGTCCTTCCTGTATTTTTCTTAATCCATAATTATTCTTTAATGCATATGTGTAACAAAAATATTGCTAAAGGAATATGCATATGTATAAAAAAAAATCATTAATTTCATAAAACTTCTCTCATTGTCAGTTAAAAACACTGCAATCTAATATGCTTTCTACCGAAAGTTAAACTATATTTGAATGCCAGGGTAAATTTAGATAACATAGCATCCAGTAACTGTCACTTAGCACATGTAACAGTGTTGTGTAAATAGGATGTAGTTTATGCAAAGATCTAAGTCAAAACACAGGCATATGTTAAAAAAGCATATGCTCTGTGGACATATGAAAGAGAGGCTGGCCATGGAAAGAGCCATTTAGAGAACTTTGACATGTGGAATCAATAGGATCTGTGACAAATGAGGGGAAACACTTCTCTAACTATATACAGTTGTAAAAAAGCCATGTAATCAGCTAGGCATTTATCAGCCAGCAGTGTTAACTCCTTAAAAATACCTTTTTAAAAAAGAACATTCCAATTCAACCAAGTACTTTGGAAAGCAAATTTCAAAACAATATCTAAAACAAAAGAGTTCCCAGCAAGTTTGTTTTGTTTCAGTTGCCAAGACAGGATGTAAAAGTGAATATTGCATGGTATTCCAGCTTACAGAGAAACCCAACAAACTAGTTTCACAAGTATAAGTAGCTGTCCACATTATTTAAATCTGAAATTTGGCAATAAACTGAATTTAAACTTCAAAATGTCCAGGTGGATTTATACTTCATAAAGGCTTATATAGTCACTGTGCTGTCTCTGGCAGTGGCCGGTGATGTGCCTGGAGTAGAGTGGCATAAACACACAGCACACAAAGCAAACTTCAGAGCCCTACCCTCCATGGAAATGGCAACCTACATATCAGGACTTTCCTCTGAGCCAGACATAATATCTTCAGATTTACTACTCAGAGAAGTTTTTTTTGTGTTTTGCAGCATTAAAAGCACCACAAAAAGACAGCAGAGTATGTATTCTTCTGATGAGCTGCCTGCACTAGTTGCACCATGTTCTTGGTAATTCTTTGCTATGCTTTAATGAGCATTTGTCAAACACCAGGTTTCCTTTAAAAAAGCTTACATATAATTCATTCCAGTCTTTCACAACTGGGGTAAAATCCAAAAATATAAGACACAGACACTAAAAATAGTCCCAAAAACAGGATTTGAGATACACTTAATGTTATTAAGTGGCAAGCAGAACTAACGAGAATCAACACTGTAGAACCATGCTATGAATATTTTCTGTGCATTCACATAAGGGGGAAAAAGAATACACCCAGCCATGAAGGTGAACAAAACTATCCTGCTATTCCTAATTGCTACTTCATCTCACCACTTTTCAGCAAGGTGGAAGGTATTTTTCCACTAGCAGCATGTGGTTCTATGACAGACTCCACAGGCAGTTATGCTGTGAGCTTTGGAGACTCCTTTATATTGGGATGGTGCATACATGGCTTTTTTTTTTCTCTTTTCAGACACTGAATTCTCAGGATCTTCTCTTGTTTATATAGATATCCATCCATACATATACATATATGGAAAAATAAAGAAAGACTGTTCTCATGCACTGTACAAGTCTAGTTTTTATTTTGCTAAATAACAACTACTATGTCAGGATAGGAAATTGTATTTTAATATGATTTTAAAAATGAAACTGATTATTTTGATGCACTTCAGGTTTTTATTTTCTTCTTTCCATGTTTTTGTAATCTTATCTAAATTTTTATTTCAAAATGAAACTGTGAGTCTATAAACATAGACTTATGTGTCTTTTTAAGACGAGACATACAAGAAATTGAAAGCACAGATCAGCAACCACTTCTCATGCTTAATTTAAAATAGTAATAAAAACATAGGCCATTTTCCTGAATATGGAATCAGAGGGTCAGCATAAATATTTGGACAGCTATCTGCTGTACAGATATCTGTTACAATTCTCAAATGGCTGTGGTGCAAAAAAATTGCATTTTACAAATCACAACACTACATTATTCAATGAAATAAAGAAATCAAATGCTGAAGATATGAAAACAGAATTATCCCAAATTTCTTTAGCAATTGATATGTAAGCTAGATCATTTACACAAAAGAATGAATGTCTGCAAAACCAGTCCTTCATTTCAGTGGTGAAACAGGGAAACAATTTAAGAATTTTATATGCTAAAATTTTCTTTAGAGCTTAAAAATACGAGTAATATTTTTCTTCTCTTGCAAATATATAAAGGAAAAAAAAATAACATAAACCAATAAACCCTCAAAAAATAAATATAAACATCCCAGCACTCCGGGTCATACTGAGACCTCCCTAAAGATACTGATTTTTAATGGAAATGCCAACACTATACATAGTACTGCGAGCAGATATTGTTTTTTATGCAATTTATCATCTCCTTTCCTCTTTTCCATTTCCAAATTGAGCCCAAGAGGCCAAGGATCAGTCTGTTGATCAAGTTTCTTGTCAACTAGTATTTTCAACTTAGAGCAGATTTTCAGACTGACAATGTAATTTTGTGGCTCCTGTGCTTTCCTACTTCTGTTTTAATTTATCACTTGAAGTAAGTGCACTTGTTGGATACTTATCAAGTCTCTGCTTCCCTGGGGGGCTACAAACTATATTTTCCATGTTTGCTGTTGAATGACCTAAATAGACTACATGTGCAAAAGCAAGAATGGTCTTCTTAATATAGTGAGTAAGCTGTCCATAAAACAGTGTCTCAGGAGTTGGATTAGAAGAATAAACAAAATAGATTTTACCGCAGTGGATTTAGATTTCTAAAAGATGTAGTGCAAGAAACCTGAGCAGTCTAATATTACTTGTAGAAATAGTTACTGTCTAAATGCCTGCAAAATATTTTGCTACCTACTCTACCTACTTGACAATATTCCATAGTTTTATTCTTTTTTAAGACATGCTCTGTTTAAAAATTCTTACAACTGCTTTAAAAAAAAAAAAAAAAAATTAAACCAAATAGAAAAAAATGCTGTTCCTGTAGAGTTTTTCTATGAAACTTATAACTACTAAAAATGTGAAACAGCATATTCCCGTGTTTCCACAAAATTTGACAGAATGTACTATTCAAACTAAATTTAAAAAAAGATTTTGTTGTTTTGCGGAAGAAATTCACTCATTCATTTTGATGCTTCAATTTAGAATAATTTAAACAAATGTAAAAGAAATTTTAAGCTTGAATTATTGACAAATTGTTAAATTCTTCATTTCTTTAAATTGATATTATCAATGACAGAATGGAAGTACTTCTTTTTCATTCTTGAAGTAACTTCTCTGTTTCATCTTTACTTTTCAATGATTCTAAATATTTGGAAAATGTGGAGGGACATCAGATGACTGTAGAAAGAACAGGAACAGTGAAATATTCTGCAAAGATTACATTGGTTCCCTACATGCCTTTACCTCAAGGTTGAAAATCAAACAATCAATATAAAGTCTTCAACTTTATATCTTATCTCAGATCTATCTTCAACAACACTGTGACCCAAAGACATGGGAATAGAACTAGTTCGATATTGACCTAGATGGAAGAATGACATTTGCTGAATCATGAAGATTAATTTTTGTACCAGCTAATTTTTTGGGAAACTCCTTTTAGACGTATCCTGTTAGCTACTGCAGTTGTGAACAACCATCATAAGACACCACCAACAGCGTAAGCTGATTTAAAAAATAAAAAAAGTTTTGCCCTCCAGGATTTTTTTATATTCTGCTCTGCACTACCTTTGGCATAAGAGCATCAGTGAGTACACAGCAACACCTTTGCCTGCATACAAATTAAGAAACAAAGACTTCAAAAAAGTGCCAAATATCTTCCAAAGAGTAGAAAAATAACCTGGTTCTTCCTCACTAATAGCAGTTAAGCTACATATAAGAAGCTACTCTCCAATAGTTAGTAGAAATCTAGAATTTTCTCTATATAGTTATGAAAACAGTGAGGGGCACTGCCAGAGGCCATTCTGTAATAATTTTTCTTAGTTCCCCTCAGAGTTCACACTCATTACTTTTCAGCACATTTCAGTAAATTCATTTTCATATTGCTGTATTCATTGAACATAATTTTCAACCATACAAGTGGCGAAACTACAACAGAAATATAAGGTGTACTGAGCAGTGCAACCAATTCAGTGACTATGCAGACTTCCATTCTTTCTTTTCTTTTAACTTGAAAATTACACACCTTTTCTGGAGATAGAATAATTCACTCTGCTCAAACCCTGCTAATGCTGAGGATTTTAGGTGTTTCATTATCTTGTAGACTCTACAAAAGCAATGCACACTTTATTTCAGAAATCTGATTTGCTGAAACTGTAAGGGAACAGACTCTCAGGCTTTCTTTTGACACAATCATTAATATTTCATTAAGCTTTCTTTACTGTTTTTCACTTTCTTTTGTACTTACTTGGGGTCACTAACATCAGTAACATCTCTGTTTATCGTAATTTTTGATTTTCCTTCATTGAACATGTAATTCTCCATAACTAAAGAACTCGATATTCCCTGAGTTAAGAGTCGTGTTGGCAGGTGAAATGTGCTTATAAATGCCAAACAGAAAAGTAAGCCTAGTACACTAAAAACTTCAGCCCTCAAACCAAAATAACTGAGCTTTCTTTTGAGAAAGAAAGTTCTCTGAGCTTTCTTTTGAGAAAATCTGTGTGATCATTTGGACAACTTGGAGATTTCTATTACGCTTTCATATTTCCTTTTGATGGTTTAGAAAAGTCTTTGTACGTTTGTGGACAAATTGTGCTCTACCTGTTCCTAATCCTGATTTTCTGATTCTGATTATACATTGACTCTTAAGCTGCTAGAGACTGAATCCACTCTCTGTGTAAACTTTCATTTACTTCTCATGATGGCATTTTCGTATATGTCCTTAAAAGTTCTTGTTGTATCTGTTAACTTAAATATAATTAATATTAAAACACTGTTTAACCATGTTATACCATTAAAATGAAGTTATTAGAAAAATAAAAAAATGCCAGTCTTCTTGTCAGCTTGTTCTTTGGGATTTTTTCATATGCTTTATTTACATTTATATGTAGTTGTCTTTTGAGGAATTTTTGGTTCTGTAGTATCAGAATTTGGTACATAAAATAGAAACATATTTTAAAAAAGTTTGGTGTGGTTATCAATAATTTAAATCAGAAAGTAAATTATCTGCTACTACTCTAACTGTATTAAATAAGGGTATTTTACCAATCTTCATCCAGATATAGTAATTTCCTGTGCTATTTTTCATACAAAAATAAGGTGTTTTTTTCACACTTTTAGAAAGATGATGCTTTCTGAAATTTTCATTACAACTGTGCACTAAGACACTCTAAAAAACCCCCTCAATATATCTGATTAAAATACTGCAAAATGTAGAATAACAGAAGTTGCATTGTGTATATCAAATCTGAAATCATACAATGAAAAAAATGCCCTGTGAAGGCTTTGAGGTCAATCCAAAACTTTTTTTTTTAATGAGCAGACTCTGTACAAAAATTAAGACATGTCCTTTCTCATCCTTTCCTTCTTCTTTCACTCTATGACAAAGAGTTCTCTATCCTCTGACAAGAAAAAAGCTGTGACACCTCTGCAGGTTCCCTATAGCACAGCCTTACCAAAGCCCGTAACTGATCCAACAGCATTTGTCATCTCTGCAGTACACTTGCTGTACTTCTCCTCCTCTGGTTTTGCTTTTAAACTAGATCACACAAAGAGTCTTTGAACAAACTAAGGAAAACAAACTATTTTAACTGAGGGAAAATGACACAGTTATTAGGAGCTATATATAATTAATTGCTTTCCTCAGGTCATGTAAAATACTATTTGTTCTGCATAAACAGCCTTTGATCATTATTTTTTTGTTGCTATTAATTATACTTCATCCGCTCTTTTAACAATCAGTTTTTGCCTCTTAAAACCACCAAAAATAATGTTTCTACCAAGTATTTTCAAGATGTTTTTATTAGATTTCTAGATGAATTCTTCTTTGAATGATTGATTCCATACACTTAAATTGGAGGAAAATTTTACTTAGACATTGAATTGTTTCTTCATAGATCTACCTTTTATGATAATTCCAAAAATAATTTTACCACTAGCATAGAATCTAACATAGAATTTACTCTTTATTTGGGAAAGTTATACAAATAACAAGATTTGATTCTGGACAAAATGAGCCAAATTCAAAACAATCCTGAATTCTGAGATTTTAAATAGATCAGTTTTGAACTTGCATCATAAATCCTCCCAGTCCCATTTCTAACTCAAACACTACTCAGTGATTGCTTGCTCATTTTAAAACTTAAAATATTTTACAGAGCTCCTTCCCTCAAGTATACTACCAACAAATTATTTGGTACCCCAGCACATAATCTTTAAGTAGTCATCTTTCATGGCAAGAGAAGAAAATTGCTAAATTAAAAAAGAAAATGATGACCCAATTACCATGGTTTATCAAATAATAAATTCCAGTTCTAAAAAGTAGTGAGGAAACACTGAAAATAATTTTATTAATTCCCTTGGGACTTTTTATCTGACTTATTTCATATATTTCCTTTTCTTTTAAATTCTATGGTATTGCTTTGTACAAGCTTTTTCACTGCGTAACCTGGGTGTGTATTTCTGTGTTTTTACATGAATGATGGGAAAAGAGTGCATAAACAAGCATATTATAACCACCTCCGTCTTGCTATAAAAACTGTCAAAATTCAGCAAAAACTGAAAAATAAACCTTCTCATAATTGGAAAGGTGATACTTTTTTTTTTTTTTTTTTAGCATTACCAATGCTCTTGTAAAAAGGCAAAGTGAAAGAAAGCGGAAGAAATTAATTACAAACTAATACAAGAGAGAAAATTTTACTCAATTCGGCTTATTTTTCTCCATGATGAGCATTTTGTCTTTCTAGTTACTAATTTCCTGTCTCTCCAATTTCAGCTCTCACTAGGTATTATTACTGTTTCAGAACAAAAACCTGCAACCCAGGTGAACACTGTTCTATGTCACTTTGTGTGCCAGAAGACAATTTTTGGGAGAAGACAATTATTTATATTCTGTAGCAATGAGGATTTCACCAGAGGACAGGACACAAATAATGTAATACTGTAAGTAGTCATGTGAAGTATCAAAAGGGATATAACAATTCTGATTTAAATTCTGGTTAAAACTTTCAGAAATATAGAATACATCAGTTTTCTGATATCAGTTATATTTAACTGCTTATTTAGTTGCCTTAAAGCAATGACATAATTTTGGAAGATGAAAATTTAAATATTTCAATACAACTAGGATAATGATTCCTTGAAATTACAGTTAGATTAACATGTTTATGTTGTAGGAGGTCATAACCCACAAATTACTTTGGGTGTGTTTTGCAGAACTAACCATAAGATTTCTCATAGTTACTAGGGAAAAAAAGATGAATCCAGATAGGCTTTTTTCTTGAAATATGTATTACTTTAAAAAAGCATTTTAGTTATACAGGAAAAAAAATTAATCTGACTACCAAATTTATAATTTCATTTCAATTTTATGTTACTAATATAATTAACATACATGTAACAGTTATTTTCAAGGGGAAAAGTGAAATCAATAACTTTAATCAAGATGTCTATAATTTTAAATATGTAACACTTCATTTATACTCCAAGATCTTTAAGTAATAAGTTAATCCATCAAGCCCATCTCAATGCGTAATTAAAGCACTCCTCCACTTAGTTACTGATAGAAGACAGTTCTTTCCTAAGAATGGTCATAGGTATGTTTTGCATCACATTTTGGCATACCTTACATGGGTGTGGTTTTAGCTGTGTGGGAAATTAGCAGTTTGTCCCCAAGAATTGACTCTTAAGATAATTCTTCAACATACACCTGGATGTAGTGCTTACAATTAAAAGAGGACTTGGAAACACTGCAAATCTAATGCTTAATTGTGACAAGCCCAACCAAGTGTGTGATAGAAATTGAAAAGAAACGTTGTTTTATTGCTGACTCTCCTTCCAAATGAAACCCTTATAATACTATTTAACTTCAACAAAATTATTTTACTTCAATTTCAACATCACTTCATCTGAGAAAAAAACCCCACACAAAACAAAAAACAAAAGCAAAAAAAACTCACAATAAACCAAACCAACCAACCAACCATACTCAAAAAAACACCAAAACCCAAACAAAACAATTAAGCAAAAGCAACGCAACCACAAAATATATCTAATTACCTTAATTACTGAAATTTTTCCTCCTTTACACCCGCAAACCTCATTTCACCTCATGAAACACAACTTTAGTGATGACTCATTGCTTATCAATAAAACAGAGATAGAAATCATTTGTATACGTAACTCTGTTTTAGAATTACAAATTGTATTTTTGAACCTATTGTGAAAAAATGATAGGTGGTCAGACACACTTGTAACATACTTTGAAGAGGAATTTAATTTAGTCTAAAAATAAGGAAAATTATATCTATATCTACTGATGTAATCAATATATTTATAATAGTCATTTCACCTAATGTTCCCGCAGTACAAATGATCCCTAGTGCAATTACAGAAAAGAATTCTAGGCATACTTCACAGACAAGTAACAGTAACTAAAGTAACCAGAAAAAGCACTAACTTTTTCAAAGTCTTAAAATATGTTTCAGCTTTAAAAGAGCCCCCAAATGTTTAAAAGCAAAGAAACTTAAAACACTGAATTAGAATTTATGAAGGAGAAATAGGAACGGGGATGCTTCTGCCTGAGGTGCAAAGACCACATCAGATGCAAAGGACTAAGAAAGAAAACTGCTGGGTTTTGGATTCGTCTAAAGAGAGAATTCTAACAAAGCAGAGGCTTTGCTGTTTCCCATAGGTTGTAGGTTTAGAAAAATGGGGTAAAAGAGGGAAGAATCGCTGTTCCTTATGACAGGCAACATGGACTTAATACGGCTTCTCATTATTCCATATGCCTCTATGATACCCAAATTTCATCTCTCCAACTATAATAGCAAATCAAATTGAGGAGTTTATGGCAACTCCAATTCTACTCACTCAAAATATTTTCTTTCATCCAAGTTTTGACCTCTGTAGATTTCAACAGACATTGTTATATCCCATCTTAAGTCTTTAAACTGAAGTAAATATTTCAGAACTGATAATTTAATTTCAATTTATCACTCCTTACTTCAAAAAAAAAAAGAAAATACTATATGATAAAACTGTGAAGATGTATTAAGCTATATATGAACTATATGTAAAGAGAGATTGCATGCATACCTGTGTTTCTGAACAGGCTTTGATAGTGTTTAATTATTTTAGAAAACAGCTTATACAAAAACAGTTGTATCAACAGCACCTATTTCACTGGTAGATTTAAAAATATATTCAATACAGTTATTTTACAAGGCAAAAAAAAAATCATATGAGTCACTCATTTTGCAATGAAATTTCAACTACCACGCCTTATATTTGGACTGCTGTCTATGACATAAGCAATACACCAATGACAGATTGCTTACACCTTATATTATTATGGTCTGTGTAGATTACCTCTAGTTTAGTTATGAGACAAGTTGGGAGGGAACAAGAAAACACCTGAGACTTGAGAGGCATCACCTGACAGGAAGATTACATGAATTTTGAGGAAAAGCACACAAAATTCCAGTTAGGGAACAAACCACAGCCAGACAATACATTAACAGAACAGAGTTAAAGCCCTCTCCAAGCTCCAATCCTTCTCATTCTTCTCATTCTTTTACTGAGGGAAAGCATCGTGTTTCTGGCTGTCAGCTATGAAAAAAAGGGATGGTAGGTGCACATATGAAAAAGAGCAGTGGATCCCATGTAAGCATTCCATCTTCCTGACATCTACTATCTTTGCTACTTGGTAAGGTGATACATACAAGTTCAACACTTGATAGACACACTCCAGCAAGACTTCTGTAACAGAGAGAGTCTTTGGAAGAAATGAAACAATGACAGATACCTGTAAAGCTGTGACAAATTTCAGGCATTTCTCCAAAGGGGATGCATTTAAAAACTGCCAGAAAAAAAAGGGATACACAGTATCCATATACAAGAAGGGAAGAAAGGATGACCCTGGGAACCAACATGTCAACCCTTGCTCTGGAAAATTCTTTATTTTCCCTCTAGGAAAAAGAAAAAAATCTTTACTGTGAGGATGGTAAGGCGCTGGAATAGGTTTCCCAGAGAGGTTGTGGATTCACCACCCCTGGAGGTGTTCAAGGCTCGGTTGGAGGGAGCTCTGAGCAACCTGCTCTAGTTGAAGGCATCCCTGCCCACAGCAGGGAGGTTGGAATTGGATGATCTTCAAAGTCACCTTCCTACATTTCTATGATTCTGTTCTGACTCACACTCCTGGTAGGGTCTTAAAAGCTTTTCTCATCATCTGTACAACTTGGTTCATGTTCCTTCCTGGTCCTAGAAGGATATGGGTCAGACAGAATTCACCTTTCTCTGTCATCTGATCCAAGGAACAAACACACATGCACATGACCTGCGGATCAGGCCCTCTCCAGGAGGCAGTATCATGGTGTATAAGACAGAAGAGAAGACATTCAGCTTGACATTGACATCCTCTCATTTCCCATACACAGCATGAATGATTGATGTAACATGCCTTTGAGCACAGACCCAGGTAGTAAATGCTGTTGTATGATGAACAGACAAGGTCCAACTACAGGTAAAGGAGACTGTTCATATCAGTTTTTGCATGACAATCCAGTGCCAGTGGAGAGCAGGATGATCCAATTTTCCATATCATTATCTTCAGTTTAGACAGATGAAACTGTATCAAGAGGATCACCTCATTCCTCACAGTGACTGCATGGCCCTAGAAAGTTCCATTCTTATAGCATGATGTAGAGAGGGGAAAAAGAAAACAGGTATCTACTCAGATATCTACTATGCTTTTCCTACAGTTCTGATAGACCTTCGAGGCATCAAGGGCTGAAAGATCAGTGCCATTTGGCTGCACTAGAGCAGCTGTCTGGTTCTGACGTCAGACGAGACCTCTGAGGTTGCTAAAGAAACAAACTGTAGAGCTGATCCCCTTGCCAAGGCTTGAACCACAGGCAGGATTTTGGCCATGAGTTGCTGAGGCACCACAAACACCCACAAAATAAGTTGAAGTGGGATGATTTGTACCAGAAAGTTACAAATGCAAGGTTTAAAAGGTCTTTACAGAAGTCACCAAATACTACTGAGGAAGAACAGGTAGCAGCAGAAGTAGAAGGATTCTGTCTCGGGGGTTAGGCAAACAGTGAGATAGGAGCTGAAGTGGTGGTGATGCTCCCTTTGCACGCCAAACCCTTAGCAAACAGAGGAGAGGTTAGAGAGAGTCCCCTGTGGATACTGAAATCTCCCTTCTCTGAAACCATGAGACATAAATATGCACCTCTGTAAGAATGTATACACGACTTCGTGTTAGATTATGCAGCATATATCTGTTCATCTGTATTCACATGGACATATACACATATGAGATCCAACATACATCTTGTTCTGTTAAGTTTCTAGAAATACTAAGATATTAGATCCAAGCAAGTCAAGACACTACCCCAAACTTCACAACATATTAAATTTTTTTTTTTTTTTGATCTTTAACTATAGAGAGAACGAAATAACATTATTCTATGAAGTGGGTTCTATTGGCATTACAAGTGAATGGTAGCGCATCAACACATTGGCTGTAAGTAAATGTTCATTTGCCTTGCTTGAAAGTGTATAAACCATGACAGAACATTTTATTACTATATTATAGGTGCCTTAGAAGTAAAATAAAACCTCATAATCAATTTTGCTGGTTTATTCGCTTAAATATCTATTTGTTCTTAATTCATACACTATCAAGTTTTTAAACATATATAGCAGCACCTGTGCCTTCTTGTCAAAATTAACTAAGCAGTCCTTTCTCTTTCAAATTTTAAAGAGTGCACATCTGTGCAGACTCACATGAAAACTGACTGTACAGGAAACAAGAGGAATTGCCACACAAAGGATGACGCAACAAGGCTCCCACTATATATTTTATTTTCAGAAATAAATCAAGTCAATTTCAGACTAAGCCCTAGTCCTTTACCTTTTAGGAATTTGATGAAATCTGTGCTAAAAATTACTTCTACAGTTTTTTATTTGCTACTATAATCTTTATCAAGAGTGACAGACTGCTAGTATAGCTGATGAAACACAATACGAAGAGAGAACTTCAGGTACTGAACCACCATGCCATAAAATAGAAATTGATGAAAGTCAGAATTCTGCTTTAATTAAACTTCTTTCAAAATGTAAAATGTTAAACCTGATTATTTATTTCTCAGTGGAAAAGGGTGAAATTTTTAGGGCACAGTGAGGATGCTACTAGAGCACAGGGCTTATGAGGAGCAGCTGAGTGGGCTGAGGCTGTTCAGCCTGGGGAAAAGGAAGCTGAGAGGAGACCCTACTGTGCTCCACTACTCTGAAAGGAAACTGTAGCAACCTGGGGGTTGCTACACTTTCTTCTCCCAAGTAACAATTATCGGAAGAAGAGGAAATGGCTTCAAGTTGCACCAGGGGAGGTTTAGGTTGGCTATTAGGAAAGGTTTGTTCTCTAAAAGGGTGGTCATGAAATGGAACAGGATGCCCAGGTGGACTCACTGTCCCTGGAATTGTTTAGAAAACATCTAGACGTGGTTCTCAGAAACATGCGTTAGTGGTGAAGATGGCAGGGCTGGGTTAACAGTTGGGGCTGATGACATTAGAGATTTTTTCAAACCCTGATAATTCTATGATTTTATGATTAATTCCTCATGCTTTGGCCACTGGAAGGAATTGCAGTGTTTATACCGAGCATACACTAAATTTTTGAACGCAAAAATAAACCAGTCTGTACGGCCAGTCACAGGACTGTGTGTGGGATACGGGATAGATGGGGTGGTAGTTTGGCATAGTAGTCTGTTTGAGACTCGTAATTGTTTTTCCCCTCATTATGACCCTGCTGTCACTCACCTGCACATGGCTGCCACAGTGGCCAGGGCACAGAGAACATTCCAGAAGGGCAGGCAGAGAGGCTCAGAGTCAGGTTCCAGCAGCCAGGGGACCCTGCCGTGCAGTCCCTGCTGCAGGTGCTCTGCACCATGGCGGGACAGCCCTCTGAGTGCTGGGGGGACCAGCCGGAGTGGGAGAACTGACATCAAAAATCTTCAGAGAACCTCACTGTCCTGAAGAGTTTTGTCTGGAGGCTTAGTGGACCACCAGTCAATTCTTTATCTTAAAAAAATAATAAAATCCATAGGCCTCGGAGTGCAGGGCAGTCCCTGTCAGGATGCTGTGAGCAGTCAGGTGGCTGGGCCCTCTGGCTGGCCAGGGAGCGCTGCCGTGTAAGCTGACAGCAAAGAAGACAGGTTGCCACTTGAAGCTTCCCACCTTTCAGCAGAAATGGATAGGAACTGACATGCCTCCTCCAAGAGTTTCATTTCTGATGAGCGGGAACACGCATACCAAAGGACGACATTCCTCTGAAAGCTGACCTCCTTGAAGTGTAAAATGTCACATGGAAACAGAGACGCATCTGCTGGGCAGCAATATGCATAGGAAGCACATACATAACTTAGAACTAATTGGGATTGATTTAAAAAAAATAGAAAAAAAAATTATCTCAGAAAGTCAGGAGACTATCTACTTTCTGACAATTATTTTTCCATTAGAAAATATAATTCTGTTATCACCCTCCCCTAACTTTTGTTTGTGTCACAGAAACAGTGAGGGGCTATTCCTAGCAAGTCTAAAGTCAGTGTCTGGGGTTTTTTTCATGAAAGACAGGAAGAGGAAAATGTAAGGGCAATAGCTGATTGACATTTAAGCAGTATTTGCAATAGTGCAAACCAAGAAATGGAGAGGGAAAAAGTGAGTAAAAGCAAGAAATTAGATTTTTTAAAAAGAAGTTTAGAAAATATAAAATCACATATGTTCTAATTATTACTCTTCAAATTAAGAGTAAATTACATGAATTAGAGCAAGTAAAGAAAAACATAACTGTAAATCAAAAATGCAATGATCATTTAGTTAAGGGCAATAAATTGCATCTCTGAAAACTTGCTTCTCTGTATTATTCCAAATAGAAGATGAAACCTTACACTACAGACTTATCTTCTATATTCCTTTGATCTTCTTAATCTCAGAATACCATATTTGTGGAAGGCTTGCATTTTGTTTTAATTTGGTTGTGCTAGATAGGCACGTATATTACAAACAGAAGCAAAGGTTTATTTATTTATATTAATTTAATTCTCATACATGTAATTTTAAATATCAGTATTTGTAAAAATACCTAAATGTATTATACCCACCTGGATTATCTAAAATGAAGTGAATCTTCTAAAGCAATGAAAACAGAGAATGTGTATAATGAAGCTGAAAGTGCATCAGGTATCAGTAAGACCTTTTTGGAGAGTATCTGTTTTGCTTCTATAGTGATATGATTGTTCTACTTCCAAATATTTTATAGCAATAAATGAC
The DNA here is from genome assembly GCA_013400215.1 of Cisticola juncidis. Lineage (NCBI taxonomy): Eukaryota > Metazoa > Chordata > Aves > Passeriformes > Cisticolidae > Cisticola > Cisticola juncidis. Next base: position 1,637,634 of record VXBR01012230.1, on the reverse strand, counting down.
TTTAAAACCTGATTATTTATGCAGGTAATTTTCTTTGTGATCATTGTACCAATAATTAAATAAATTTTAAAACAGACTTGGTATCTCTTTTAGCTTTAGTTCTAGTATGACAAAATGACAACAGCAGAATTTACATTCATACATTAGTAATAAAAAAAAAAAAAAAGACTTCTGCATGAGGTTACTTAATGTAAAATAAATTCACTTCCATATTAATGAATACATAAAACTGACAGCAGAACTATTATGACTATACATGTTGAGTATTACCCTGGCACACTCATCAGATCGTTCATTCATTGAAAATTGAGTATTTTCAAATATTGCTGCCATTCGATATTTTATATAAGTCTGTTTATAGTTTCTTCTGAGCTATATGGTTCTAATATATATTTGACTCAATAGATTTATATACGGCCTAATATTCTAGAATTTACTAATTGTTTTAATTTAAGATAGCAAAGACGAATTTTAAATCTTAGCAGTTTAAAATAAAATGCCGTTGTGATATTTGCCAAAGATGTCATAGGATACAAAAGTGAAAAAAAAAACCAAACAAACAAAAAAAAAAACCAAAGAAAAAGGTGGGATTTTTTCTCTACGACAAAGCTTGCCTTTTAGTTTCCTAACTCTTTTTTCCAGATTCTAGTTTTTACACATTAAACATGCAATACATTAGGTGGAAGATAACTCTTTTTGTATAT